>JAMRYI010000124.1:0-309432 GCA_029231635.1 Ditylenchus weischeri
GGAAAACGTGTTTGGCTGGACTAAAGTATGCTTTGATTTTTTACAACATGAACTGTACAAAACTAGAAATGCGGACTTGTTTTGGCAACGAAGCTGTTTTTAAAAGTACGATGATTTCAGTGACCACGTTAGCATAGTTTTCTGGTGCAAAGGATGCAAAATTTAATATAAAAAATATTTTGCGCAGCACAGCATCAAAAATATATTTACAAGTGATTTTTAGGTGGGCCATGTTTTGTTTCTGGAAACACCTCGTGGAGTCGGATTTTCATACAGCACAGATGAGTCCGACATTCCCGCTGACCAACCCTACAATGATACAATCGTACGCTTCTAAAGAGTCTAAATGAATTAAAATACCGTGTATTTTCTAATTGAAGCCCACATTCTAATACAAGTCTATGTTTCCGGGAGGGTTGAAAAATACAAGCCCACCTTCTAGAAAAAGCCCATGTCTCCAGACGGTTAAAAAAATTGGCTCATGTAAAAAATGCATTCACATTAAAAAAAGCCTATGTATGGGTGACTTTAGGTATTTATTTGAAAGTAAGTCAAACAAAAATCAATGTTCAAAAAACAAAGGTTCATCATCGCTTAAATTTTCCAAATTAGTGTCCTGGTCATCTTCAATGCCAGCGTTCTCAAAGTCATAGCAACCATCACTTGATTTCCGCAAAAGGTCTATTCCCTTTGCACCGATAGATCCACCTGACTTGAAGCAAAAACTTTTGCAGTCACCAGAACGATCAGTTAGAGTTGTGATAGCACAAGCTATAAAGAGAATAGCGAAAATAGCGTCAAGAAATGCATCAAAAAAGCAAACATTCGAATGATTTCACAATTGTCTCTCTTGAAATTTCTTTCTATGCACAACCAATCCACCTCAGATACTATGCAATAGAGGAGCTTTAGGGTTTCCTGATGGGGTGTAGTCTGCCTACTTCCGAAGCTGTTTTTAAAAGTACGATGATTTCAGTGACCACTTTAGCATAGTTTTCTGGTGCCTGTTGAGAAAAAGTGGTTTCCGCTGAAAAATGAAATTGCGCCTCTTCAGAAATTTATCGAGCCATCCAATCGTCACCTAGGATAAATTGATATATTTAAGAGCATCAAAGTTTCAGACAAGCTATAGCAGATCTTGCTTACATGCAATCCACTCGCTGACTTGTTCCCTATGCACTCTACAATTCTTTGCAGCACTTTTAATGTTGTGGTACCCAGATTTGGCTGACTTCGCTACTTGGGTTAGTTTATGGCTTCAAGCTTCGTTGTAGCATCATCGTTGTGCCTCCTTTGCTTCTCGTTTGGCGTAACTTCACTGTCACTTAGTTGGCACTTTCTTCAGCAGAAACTGTCACCTAAGGCAGTCTTTATACAGTAAAACAATAAAGATAGAAAGTATGCAAACTTACATCTTTGTCTCGTACAATTTCTGCAATAGCTTCTGCCTCCTCTTCTTCAATGACTCTTTGTCGGCCCCAATTTTCGGTAGCATCTCGAATCGCCCCAAGGTCAGCCGAATGATTTGAGTTGTTTATAATTGTCGAGACGTGCTGGAGCAGAGCCACACTTGCGGGATCCTCGAAGAATTTTGATGCTTTCGATCGCAAGTCCTCGTAAGAGCTCATCCTTAAAAATAAATTTGATCACGCAAGAAATTCGAAACGAAAATTTAAAACAGTGAAGACAAAATGACAAGATATGACGGCGTTTGACCAAAAAATAGAAATTTTTTGAAAAAATTTTGAAGGTTGGAAAATACAAGCCCACCTTCTAATTTAAGCCAACCTTCCAATACCCGAGTCCCTGATAGGGTTGAAAATTAGAAGTCCACGGGCTTCAATTAGAAGATTTACGGTATGTATTTCAGACAGCTGAGAACACAGTGCAAGTCTTAAAATCTTTTTTCACCAAGTTCCCGGAGTACAACAATAGACCGTTTTACATTACTGGAGAGTCCTACGCTGGTGTTTATATTCCTACTTTGGTCGAAAGGCTGCTTGGAACTATGAAGGTGATTGGATTTTAAAAAACTTTATTGCTAACTTTGAGTAAACAAAAAAGTATAAAGCTAGTTTTAGCTATAATCTTTTTTTATTGGTCATTTTGTTTGTATGATGTTTTTAAACACCTTATTTTTAACATCTTAAATGTAAAATATTTTATCTTTTATATTTTTATGGTACAGTCAAACCTCGATACAGTGACCCCCACCTCAGGTTCGTTCCTTTTTAACCCAATTGTCAGAGACTTGTTCTAATTCTGTTTTTACAGTCTGGTCCTAAAAGTGTTAGGATTCCGACTTTGCCAATCGTTTTTTAATAACTAAATGATTTTACTAGTTAAACCTCGATACAGTGGCGCTCCTTTCAAAAATCAGATGGCCACTATTTTGCTTTTTCAATGGCAAACTATTTAGTTATAGAAAAACAATCGGCAGCATCGGAATCCTCACGATATTTAAGACTAGACTGTAAAAATAAAATTTGAACAAGTCTCTGAAAATCGGGTTAAAAAAAGTGCCAGACCCTAGGCTTGAATGAACTTTAGGTGGGGGTCACTACATGGTTGGTCGTAAAAACTACGACACTTTTTGAATTCTCGCGAATTCTTTTATACATTTCTTCAGTTTTTTCAATGGTTTGGTCATATATATTCTGTGTTCATTAACTGTTTTTTAGGTTTTGCTTATTTAAATTGCAGGCTGAAAGGTCAGAAATTTTTTTAAGTTTTCACCGGTCTGCGGAAGCCCTTGACAAAATTTTCCAAGAATGGTGCAATTTTTACGAATCACTCTGTATATCGATGTTTGAATGTAGTCACAAAGATTTAACAATAATAAGGATTTAAAACCCATTGAAATTCATTTATCTTGTGTAATTTTATTCACTATTTTACGCAGAATTACATTCACCAAAATAACCTACGAGTTTTCGTGAATATATAATTCAAATGATAAAAAGCATTAATTTTCAATTTAATTGACAAATACCATATTTCTTCTAATAGGCCGACATGTTGGGTTATTTTTCAATTGCCCGAAAATCTGATAAATTTTGGGTCGATCTCGAGATTTTCGGGTGAAAATCCAAAAATCGAAAAAGCGGAATCGGTAGAGCTCGTGGGAGTTAAAAAACGCAAAAAACAACTTTGCAAAATATTTACTCTGCCTTGAGGTATAGATCGTCAAAGTAGGGGGTGTCGGGTTTTTGGAGATGGTTGGCCTATTAGAAGAAATACGGTAAATAGACTTTTCGTTTTAAACAGTTTTTATTATTACTTCAGGGTGTACCAGAGAAATTTCAAATTATTTACTTTGTGGGGAGGGAATAATAGAGAATATTTTCACCAAAAGTTTTATTAAATTACTGGCGCTACTTGCATATACTTCCAAATCAAGTTTTTTTTAAATGTTACCAAACACCTTATATCGACCTAAAATCGCCTCAGGAGTTCGAAAAAGACATTATTTTCAGGTTCTGGTCAATAAAAAAAGAGTTTTTCGCATTTTGAAATCTCGACCGTATGACTGTTTTACCCTGTTTTTCAACATGGGACTTGGCAAAAAGTACCTCTAATTGCATTTTTGATCGAGAGTCAAAATGCGCATCTGTCCTCAGTAATTATCCCTGCGCCGCCGAAGGGGCGCAGGGGCTTGGTCGGTTAGAGATGCACGCACTCACTTACCTTAGACATAATTCCGAGCAAGACTCTCGATCAAAATGCATTTAGAGGTACTTTTGCCAAGTCCCATGTTGAAAAACAGGGTAAAACAGTCATATGGGCAAGATTTCAAAATGCCCAAAACTCGATTTTTTATAGACCAGAACTCAAAATAATGTCTTTTTGAACTCCTGAGGCGATTTTGAGTCGATATAGGGTGGTTAAAAACACTTTTAAAAAAAGTTGATTTGGGGGTATATGCAAGTAGCGTCAAATTACTTTTTTAAATTATTTAAAAGTTTTTTTTTGAAAAGTCTCAAAAAGTGTTTTTTTAATTTTTGGTACAAAAATCCCAAAAAAGTGTTTTTAAAAAATTTGAATTTAAAATTTAAAGTGCAATACTAAAAAGTTATATGCAGAGCGACAATATCCATTACATCAACCTAGCAGGAGTAGCTATAGGCAACGGTTTGATGAATCTTAACAGCCAAATCAACTCCGCCGTTCAATTGGGCTACTACCGTGGTTTCTACGATCTAACGTAATTGTTTGATGACTATAAAATTATATGACTAGAAAAAATGGCTAAAAATTTAGGACCTTAAAAAATCTTACCCAATGTTGCGAATCTGCTCAGTCTCTCTGTGATTTTGCTCGGTATCTAAAACTTGATGCTCAAGGCATGGCCACCCCTCTGGAAAGTGACAATAAGACTATTCAAATTTGCGGTGATCTAGCTTACAACCTTGGAATTTTTAATGTTTGGGAAACATTGCAAGTTTTTACCTTTTTTGTAAGAATGTGATGATCTAAATATTTTTTTGTAGAAACAACGCTTACAACACTTACACTGATTGCTATGCGCCTCCAATAGTCTCATCGTCAGATCACAAGCATCAAGGAAGTGCTAGACAACACAAGACAACACCTGACAGACCTAACAAGTCTGTTTTGCCTGACAATTACGTTTTTGTCGATCAAGCGGTAATTTTTCATCTTCATATTAGGATTTTTTGTGCATTTTTGCTAGGGCAAGAATACCAAATAATAATAATGTTTTAAACCCTGCCAAATATTAAAAAATATCTTGGCTCTAGTGCCAAATCCGGTTCATTTTTCGCCTTGGTCCATTGCTGTTGTTTTTTTTTCGATTTTTCAACTTTGTGCTTTGGTGTTTTTTTTTATTTTTTCCAAAAATAAATCGAGACTAGCAAATCAGAGCATAAAATTTTACATAAAAATAGATATCTATTTGATAAACTGTGCAAATGTGATCATGTGTCAGGATAAAGTAGTGCTTGTTCAGCAACAGGGGAGACCGAGGCCGAAAACAACATTAAAAGGACGAAGACAAAAAATAGACTAGATTCGACATAGGGCCAATATTTCTGACTGTAGTTTTTAAAAAGGGGAGCTGCTTCACAATATGGTACCCCAAATATCCTTATTCATTAATATCATTATTCATCATTATTATCATTATTACCGTATCTTTTTTAGCTTTCTTATGGATGCGCTTATGGGAATGAAATCATGTGGTCGCTTTTCCGCTTTCTTTGATACAAAGTCCGACGAAAAGTTTATTGAATGGTTACAAGAAGTTGGTCTCTGTACGGTTCGTACATGTCAATCGTGCGGAAAGAAGATGAAGCTTCTAAAATGTCATTCGAACAACAAACGGAAAAGCAAGTTCTATCTTCGATGTACAAACAGCAGAGGATGTCCTAAGCGTCCAAAAGTAGGATTCTTTCAGCGACCTTCTTTGAAGAACACAAACTCGACTTGAAAGAGGTTGACTTAATTGTTTCTGATACCTTCAAACTCTATGGATTTTCAGATTTTTGTTTTGTCTTACTTTTGGGTTCATGAAATGTCAAGCCAAAAGGTTCTTCAGCGAGAATTTCAAAGAAATGATGGTTTGATCTGTTTACATTGTTAGTAGTATCATTATAATTTATAATATTTCATAGGATCAACGCTGGTTTTAAAACTTGGCACTCTATCGTAAACTTTTCTCTGATGTGTGCATCGAGTATTTCCTACGCAATCCGATTCGAATTGGTGGACCGAACGTCATTATATTATGACGTGTTTGATGAATAATAAAGATCTTGTAATCCTTTTCTGCATTTATTATGATACAATCTTGTCATTAAAATTTGTCAATTTTCGCCGCCATGTTTGGGGTACCATATTGTGAAGCAGCTCCAAAAAGGCAATCTTGGGTCAACTCTCTGGAATTTTTAGAAGCTAATCAATCAAGACTCGACAGATGCATTCCAAGGTGGAGCTTGTTATTGGAAAAACATGGCTTTAAACTACCTGAGGAATACAAGTGTTACCCAGGCTTTGCATGTGGACATTGAGGGTTTGCCCGCTTGGAATGGTTGCAAGTAAGATTGCTGGCTAGCGAAATTTTCTTTTTAAATAAATTTTTAAGTGACGTGATGAACAACAACTACGTCCAGCAATACTTCGACACCACACCAGTCTTTCATTCTATTTTTAGTCGTGTTAGTCCGTCTAAGCCGCTCAAGTTCCTTATTTATAACGGAGATGTAGATATGGTCTGCAATTTCCTAGGTGATCAATGGTTTATCGAGAATCTGGCGAACAAAAATAAGATTTTGAAAGTGGGTCAAAGACAGCCCTGGAACTACACACATCCTGATGAAAACAAGCAGTTAGTTTATAAAAATTTAAAAAATTGGCAATTTTTTTAATAAATTTAGAAATTCACCACGCCTAGCTGGTTTTAGCCAGCAATACAAATTTGATAACGGAAAAGCTACACTTAATGTGATCACTGTCAAGGTAATTAATAAAGGCTCCAGAACCATTTATTCTGAAAAATTGAGGCATAAGTTATTTAGTTTTCTTTGCTCTACAATGTTGTAAAAACCTTTTCATAAAATTACTGCAGCATTTTTACTGCAGCATAAAAAAGACAAATAACAAACAAGGTTGTAAAAACAGATAAAATTTAAGACCACTCATTTAGGGTGCTGGTCATATGGTGGCTATGGACAGGCCTGGACCTATTCTGCAAGCTCTATACAATTTCGTGAATGATGTAGACATTTCTACTGCATTAAGTGCTTCGATTGTCAAGCCAAGTTCATCACTGACATCTGTATCTGAGATTCCCAATCCAGGTAGTTTCAAAATTAAAACTCTAGTAAAAAATGCAATAACATTACAGTGACCAAAGAAGAACAAGACAGGATTTGGGACTTGCCTGGTCTGACTTACACACCTAGTTTTGCCCAGTACTCTGGCTATGTGAATGGTGCTGTTGATGGAAACTACATGTTTTATTGGTTTCATACCACCTTCAATTTTAAAATAGAAAAACCAAACTAAAAATTTAGGATGGTGGAGCCCCAATTCGACTTTGACAGTGCACCTGTGCTTCTATGGTATTTTTACTGTGCATATTTCTATTTAATATTTTTTTACTAGTGCAGGCTTACTGGTGGCCCAGGATGCAGTGGCTTAGGCGCCCTGCTAACAGAACATGGTCCTTTTGAAGTCAACCCGGATGGAACTACTCTATTCGAAAACCCATATTCCTGGAACAAAGCTGCGTTTGTGATCTACTTAGACTCACCTAGGGGTGTCGGTTTCTCCTACCAAGACACCCAAGTGAATTCAGAAATGATTTGGAATGATGAAAAGGTGAAAAATAAGATTTCCAACTTTTTATAAAGCTATCAGTCAAAAATGTGGGTTGAAATTTGAAAATAATGTTTGGAGCCTAGATTGCTCAGTCAGTAATATTATATTATCAATAGGACTGCACACCATTTTTGTGTCTAATACGTGGGCGTGCTATATTTTTTTAAAATTTTAGACAGCGGCAGATGTAGCAGCTGCGGTCAAACAGCTTTACCAAATCTATCAATCCAAGCTCGGGGGTCGACAATTTTATGTGACAGGAGAGTCCTACGGTGGTGTCTACGTGCCTTCTATCACTAACCTACTAATGGAACAGCTGGAGGCTGGAGAAGAAGGACCTTTGAATGGACTAAACATTAATCTTACAGGCATGTCTATAGGCAACGGCTACTTCAGCAATAAATACAGCGTAACATAAATATTTCTAAGGTAGCGTTCAATGATGTTTTGTTTTTAGATGGCAACATCTATGGACTTCCTGTATTATCATGGAATTTTAGGCAAAAAGTAAGACTCCTTTCAAAATCAATATATAGCTCTTAAGACAAAAATCTAAATATGAAGATAAAAAGTAACTTGAAAAATTTGTTGACAAAAGTTTTTTTTACTTGTATGTGATGTAAACAAAACTTGTGCAAAACCAAAAGTTAGATGATGATCATCAATATCAGAATTTTGAAATGTCTTCAAAAAATGCCCTAAAAGTTGTAATGTAATAGAAGAACTCAATCTTTTCTATAAAGATATTAAAAATTATGTTTTAAAGTACACGGTGGTCCATCTTTGTCGAACTATTTGTTTTGATCATAACTTTTTTATTTTTCAACCATTCGGCGAGATTTTTGTTGCATTCAAAAGCTTGGGCTTTTTTGGTACCAAACACTCATAATAACACTTATCAGAACATGACAGAAAACAACAGAGAAAAATCACTAATATTTCCAACAAAAATTCTCATTTATTTTATATTTCTATATGTTCATACATTTCCACACTTCTGCCTTGGACTTCGATGCATCTTCTCAAGCGGCGTTCATAGGAATTGATAGATCGATGAGCCATGCATTCCATACCAAATGATTGTCCACACTTTTTGATCTATCGAATAATCGGCCATTTCGAGCTGAAAATGAACCAAAGTTTAACAGGTCTTGAATCAACACTGTTTAAAGGAACATATGACATGTTTGGTACCGAACAAAAGCCCAAAGCTTCCTCTTTCGAATGCAACAAAAATCTCGCCGAATGGTTGAAAAATTAAAAAGTTATGATCAAAGCAAATAGTTCGACAAATATGGACCACCCTGTACAGTCGCCGCTCGATACAACATACAGCTCGATATAACATACGGCTGGTCACGGTCCCGACCGACAGACTCACGCTCGATACAATACGACAGAGAAAATTTAGAATTTTTCGATTTCCTAAAACTTAAGAGAAATTTCCACTAATCCTGGTCTTACCTTTATCTCCTATATAGTATTAGAGATGTTTTGTTTGTCTGTCTGTCTGTCTGCGGACAATTGATGTTTTGGGTTAGTTTGATATGTTTTTGTTTGGTTTTTTTGTCGATTTTTTTTTAAATTGAAGCTTGGAATCTCAGGAGTAGAATGGCTGTTGTGGATTTTGGTTTTGAGATTTTTTTTGGTTTCAATTTTTGGGTTTTAGTGAGCAAATTGTCGTTTTTTTCGTTCAAGAGTCCAAATGTCGGAGCTAAGTGGGTGAGACGGCCAAGGCGCGTAGTGCATGTTGTAGCCCTGAATGTCAGCTTTCATTTTAAAAAAGATTGGCGAGAAATGACGAGTTTAGAATGGGGCGTGGCGAATAGTATGGAGGTGGTCATTTGGTGGGAATTTGATTTTTGGTCTTCTTTTGAATTTGAATGTTTTTTGTCTCGAGAGGAAACAAGTGTAAAGCGACATGTCAATAGATATTTTATGTATAGTTTATAATATTTTAACCGAATTTGAATAAAGATTTGTCTTAATGAGGATTTAAGACAAAAACTTCTCTATTTCAACTACAGTTTTTTGTGACCGTATTAATTTATTCTTCATCCTCTTGAGCAGTTGTCTCTTTTCATTTCTTTGTGAATCTGGGCACCGGGTTCAGGCTTAAATTTTTCGATGAAGCTTTTTAAGCATGCTATGTATTTCGTATTTATATTTCACTTGACTCAAGTATGATTCATGCTTCAGTCCGAGTGCTTCAACAATGGTAAATAATTGTGGCGCTTTGACTGGAGCATGGTTCATAGTTGAGTCTCAATAAACTATGAGTATGTCAAGGCGTAGTTGAGGAGACCGTGATTCATTGTGTGATCTCTTTTGACTGTGTCATTTTTTTCCAGAATTTTTTGTGTTTGTTTTCAATCACATTTCACTTGACTGGAGTATGATTCATGCTCCAGTCTGAGTGCTTCGACAATGGTAAATAATTGGAGTGCTTTGACTGGAGCATGGTTCATAGTTGAGTCTCAATAAACTATGATTGTGTCAAGGCATAGTTGGGGAGATCGTGATTCATGGTGTAATCTCATTTCACCGTGTCACCTTTTTCAGAATTTTTCGTGTTTTTTTTAATAACAATTTACTTGGCATACGTATGAGTTATGCTACCGTCGTAGTCGTTCGATAATGGTGAATACTTGAAGAACTCACATTGGACTATGACTCATGCTTGATCACAATTATGAACCTTGACCAAGGCGAGGGTGGTCCGCCGATAGGCGGGCCCCCGAGCTAGTTTTACGAGTATTTACGTCTCACATCTGCTTTTCTTATTTATAAGTCTACTTAAAAAAGCAAAGCGTTCATTCTTTGCTACTCACCTATCTTGTTTGCAGTAAGTGTCTCATTGTAGCTTAAGAACAGGATGAGCACTCATTGGATAAGAGGCGTAAGACTATCTAATAAACGGACACAAGCATAGTACCCTAGCGGTCACTATATCCTCAACCACAATATCGCGTCTACAATACTCTCGGACCCTGATATCTTCGCACAAATACAAAGGTTTTGATCCCCTTTGGATGTACACTTTATTTTTTTTAACTTTTTTCAGTGAGTAAGTCAAATTGACTCAGTTTTGGGGCTAAAAAGAAGGGATGAATCGATGGGAACCACCTACAGAATCACTTTTTTGTCAGAAACTGTCTTGATTTTGCGATTTATTTCTTTGAATAGATGTATTAAAAAAACTCAATTTAACATACGGTAGCCAAACATTAGCTAAACTCGCGCTCGATAGAGCATACGCTCGATACAACATACGGCTGAGCTCAGTCCCATGGTCGTTAAAATTGTATCGAGCAGTGACTGTACCCCTTTTATATTAAATTTGTTTTTAGTGACTATGATTCGTCTCGAAAATGTTGTGTACAGGCTGGCCAATCTTCTTGCCAGTTTGATTTAAGCATAGAAGGTTGTGGCGAAAGGCTGAGTGCATTGTTTGAACTTTTCGAAAGTTATCAGTAAAAAAATTATTAAATTTTATAAACATCATTATTATTCATAACTTCAGCATTGATATTTACAACATCTATCAAAAATGCTATGAAGAAAAGGAATTACCTTTTGGGATGGTCAATCAACAAGACTCACCTTTTTTGCTACCTGCTAATATCCACAACTTCAATCATTTACAAGATATAAGGCGCCGTTTTGCACACACACAAAATATTCAAAAGACTGATCGAACTAATTTTTTGCAATCTACTGGAGAAATGGGCTTTAGTCAGAAGGTTAGTTGAACGACTTTTTAAAGTATAGAAATTCATAGTTGGTCAAGGGATTAAAAAGATGCTTTAGGTTATTTAAATAGCCTGCTTAGAAAACAAATTTAGGATCTGTTCAACTACGCATCCAATGATGCTTCATTCGGCTTTCCTTGCTATTCTTTTGATAAAACTGCTGAGTATTTGCAACAAAAATATGTCAGAGAAGCACTGCACATCCCTGAGTTCGTTCAAGATTGGCAGTTTTGCAAGTAATTAACTTTACTTCTAAGAATTATTACATAAAATTGAATTTTTAAAATGGACTATTTTGATCGATTTGTAAAAAGCAGTCAGCTATATTGAGGTTGAATTATTGAAACTTTTCGACATTTAATCTTTGTGTACACTTAATCACTCTTACAAAGCTCTTTGAACTCTTTTTTACAAAAATTAGATACAGTCAAACCCCGATATAGTGCGACCCCTGGGGACCAAACAAAATTCGCACTATAACGAGACTCGCACTATATCGGGACTCGCACTATATCGGGGTTCGCACTATATCGGAGTCGCACTATATCGGGGTTTGACTGTATAAAAAATAAGCTTTCAAATTTTGCATTTTTTATAATAGCATTGGGCTTAAGACTTGTACACTGCATGGCTATTTACACAATTTATTTATTTAATTTATTTATTCACGAATTACCGTATTCTCTCTAATAAAGCTACGATCTCTAAAATCGTGTTTTCGGTGTTCTATTTGGTACTCATATCGTTTAGTCCCACCCCCCTTTTTTGAAATATTTTTCAAAAATTTTTGTAGTTGGTCAGCTTAATTTTCAACTGCATTAATTTTTAACTGCATTTTCTGGTTGATCTTTAAGCAATGGAATTCCTCCGTGGGCCCAATCTTTATCAGTTAGGCTGTGTTATCAGTCAGATAGGCTGTATTGTATATAAAATAAAACTAAAAAACTAAAAAAAAATCAAAAAATATTTCAAAAAAAAGGGAGGGGGACTAAACGACATGAGTACCTTCTATTTTGCCCTAATTTTTGAAGACTGCTCTTTTAAAGACTCACACAAAATTTATCGCATTTCATTGGTTACAAAAACTGGGGCCACTTGCCTGAGAAAAATTTTTAAAAAGTGGGTCACGTTTTTGAACGAGGGAGTTCCAATCTATTAGAATAAATACGGTATACCGTAATTTCTCTAATTAAACGGCAGTCTCTAATAAACCGGCCACCAGAGGAAGGTTGAAAAATAAACCGGCATGCCGTTTAATTAGAAAAAATACGTTAAAATTATTATTTTTTATTTTAGTTTTGATATCAATGGAAACTACAGCAGACAGTACAACAACGAAAACAGAGATATGACATCTATTTTTAAAAACATTCTCTCTAGCAAATATGTCGGCCAACTAGCAGACCCCTTCAAGATTCTCATCTACAATGGAGATGCAGATCTGGCTTGCACTTTTTTGGAAGCTGAATTTTTTGTAGACAATTTGGTGGATGACCAAATGGGACTGGTAAGCGATCGATTTGACATAAATCATTAAGTAATGCTCTTTGTAAAGACATCAATTGGGCTGTTCACACAGGACTCTCAGACGTTCTTTCACAAAAGATTGGTCTTTTTTCGGGATCCCAAATATTTTTTATTTTTCAAATTTTTAGTCAAAATATTTTTTTCGCTTTGAAATGGCAATAAGCACTAGATAAAGTGACCCTTTTTCTTCAAACATGATCAAAATATCCTTATTTTACCCAAATGTCTTTTTTAAATCTGAGAGCTCTGTGTTAACATTTGACCGTCTTTTGACTGGTTAAAATAACATCACTTACAAAAATTATTGATTAAAATAAATATATATATTTTTTAATTTTACAAGGTTTTTTGGTGCTCCTATAGAAAGGTCCACACCACCTTTTTTATTCTTAAAAAAAAGGTAAGACAAGAGAAATACCTACATAAATGCACATTAATAAGATGCCCAACAACACACCACAAAACCATATAAAACCGTATTTAAAATCATTTTTAAAATAATTTTTTCGTAAATTACGTTTTTGTCGTAAATTACGTTGAAAAAAATGTGGTGTGGACCTTTATATAGGAGTTCCGGTTTTTTAAAAGCTTTAATGTATTTTAAAAAACCTTAAAAAAATATGCATCTAATTTATTGCTATTTTATTGACAGGTGATTGCGGAAAAGCAGCCTTGGTTCTACTCTGAAGCTAAAACTTCTGATGTTACTGTAGCTGCTGGCTTTCGCAAATCGTTTGAGTTTAGCAATACCAAGGAGAATACAGTGATTCTAGACTTATTGACCGTCAAAGGTGCCGGGCATTTGGTGCCGACGGACAGACCTGCCCCTGCCTTGCAAATGCTTTATAACTTTTTAGGATCTCAAGCCAACTATAGCCTTCCTGTTAAATACTCTTTGTCTAAGGCAGATTTGAAATCCCAATATCAAGTAGGAATTATTTCAAGGGAAAAAAGCGTTACATTTTTAGCCGATAGTCGATTACAGTCAAACTTCCCTGACACGTACCCTCTATAACACGTAGCTTCCCTAACACGTACATCTCTTTTTGATTTGGTTGGATTTACCTTACCAAAAATGTCTATGCACGTACCCTCTATAACACGTACCTTCCCTAACACGTACATCTCTTTTTGATTTGGTTGGATTTACCTTACCAAAAATGTCTATGCATGTACCCTCTATAACACGTAGCTTCCCTAACACGTACATCTCTTTTTGATTTGGTTGGATTTACCTTACCAAAAATGTCTATACACGTACCCCCTATAACACGTACCTTCCCTAACACGTACACCTTTTTTTGATTTGGTTGGATTTACCTTACCAAAATGTCTATGCATGTACCCTCTATAACACGTAGCTTCCCTAACACGTACATCTCTTTTTGATTTGGTTGGATTTACCTTACCAAAAATGTCTATGCATGTACCCTCTATAACACGTAGCTTCCCTAACACGTACATCTCTTTTTGATTTGGTTGGATTTACCTTACCAAAATGTCTATGCATGTACCCTCTATAACACGTAGCTTCCTAACACGTACATCTCTTTTTGATTTGGTTGGATTTACCTTACCAAAAATGTCTATGCATGTACCCTCTATAACACGTAGCTTCCTAACACGTACATCTCTTTTTGATTTGGTTGATTTACCTTACCAAAAATGTCTATGCATGTACCCTCTATAACACGTAGCTTCCCTAACACGTACATCTCTTTTTGATTTGGTTGGATTTACCTTACCAAAAATGTCTATGCATGTACCCTCTATAACACGTAGCTTCCCTAACACGTACATCTCTTTTGATTTGGTTGGATTTACCTTACCAAAAATGTCTATGCATGTACCCTCTATAACACGTAGCTTCCCTAACACGTACATCTCTTTTGATTTGGTTGGATTTACCTTACCAAAAATGTCTATGCATGTACCCTCTATAACACGTAGCTTCCTAACACGTACATCTCTTTTGATTTGGTTGGATTTACCTTACCAAAATGTCTATACACGTACCCCCTATAACACGTACCTTCCCTAACACGTACACCTTTTTTTGATTTGGTTGGATTTACCTTACCAAAAATGTCTATGCACGTACCCTCTATAACACGTACCTTCCCTAACACGTACACCTTTTTTTGATTTGGTTGGATTTACCTTACCAAAAATGTCTATGCATGTACCCTCTATAACACGTAGCTTCCTAACACGTACATCTCTTTTGATTTGGTTGGATTTACCTTACCAAAAATGTCTATACACGTACCCCTATAACACGTACCTTCCTAACACGTACACCTTTTTTGATTTGGTTGGATTTACCTTACCAAAAATGTCTATACACGTACCCTCTATAACACGTACCTTCCCTAACACGTACACCTTTTTTTGATTTGGTTGGATTTACCTTACCAAAAATGTCTATGCACGTACCCTCTATAACACGTACCTTCCCTAACACGTACACCTGAGCCCGGTCCCCAGGGGGTACGTGTTAGGGAAGTTTGACTGTATTTTTGAAAATGTGTTTATAAAAATAATTAAATTCCAAAACTATTTTTTAACTCTTTTTCAATCTTTTTTGTCAGTACTTTTAAATGTTATGAGTTCAATTACTTGTGTTCTGAAATTTCAAAAAAATATTTAAAATGTTGAAGTGCTAAAAAGCTGAACTTCTAAAATTTTCATACAGTCAAGTCTTGATTTTACGTCATCCTGCTAGTCCGGCACTATCGGTCTACTATGACTTTTACGGCACTTTTGATTTTATGGCAATATTTTGCGGTCCTGGGAGGTGCTGTAAAATCGGGACTTAAGTGTAGTATAAATGCTTTCTTTAAAAAATTTATTTCAAGCCCAATGCTATTGAAATGCCTCAGCCAGATGTTTCACCTGACGACGAAAATTCTCAATCTTCTTCGCCTTCTTTTCCAGAATCTACTACTCCCATTGCCTCTAAATCTTCAACAGTTTACACTTTTTACTTAAAAAAATACTTGCTCGCAGTAGTTTGTGGAATATTGTTAAAGAAATTGTTTGAATCAATTAGTTTGACATCTATCATAGTGAAAATGTTAAATCGTGGTTTTAGATCATTGTTGTGAATGAAAAATTTAAAAAATAAAACTCATCTTATCCAATCCTTATTGAATTACAAGCACAAACAAATCTTTGGATTAAGGCAATCAAACAAAATATAAATTTTAAAATGAAGCTCTGTCTAAAATTATTTTTAAATTATTACAAAAGATTACAAAGATTTTCAAACAATGCAAACCGCATTTTGTTAATTTTTTATTATAAAATAATTAGATTTAGATAGAGCAACTAAAATGGCTCAGAACGGTATATTGGAGTTCAAAATTTGATAATTAGGTTTGAGATTAGATATCAGTTTTGTAAGCAAATCGACCACGCTGAACACGAATCCGATTTCAGAATTCAAGGTTTATTACTTATGGTTAGAGGGCTAAAAAGTATGCAACAAGAAAAGAGATGCCTCCTGTTGCTATATCCAGAATTTTCGACTTCCTTAACCGTTATTGTTTTAGAAGATAGTAAGGAACAAACTCAAACTCAACAGACAAGTCTGCAAAATGCTGACATAAAAGGCATGAAATTCTTCGGGTATTCAAAAACTCAGTTACCACGGAAGCAGGTCACATAAAGTTGTTTGGCCCTGGCTTTTGCCACTAAGAAAACTAGAAGGGGGCATGGAACTAGCCTACAACCGTCTTATTTCCAACCTGAAGCGGCTGATCTTAGGCCCAAGAGAAAAGCTGGTGCTTTACGACAAAACAATTAGAGATCAATTAGAAGATGGAACTTGTGAGGTGGTTTTAAACCTTACAAATGCCCAAGAGCCTATTCACTGCTTACTTCATCAGCCAGTGTGGAAAGAGAATGCAATAGACTGAAACTAAGGGTCGTATATGATACCAGCGCCAAAACAGCGCTTCACCTGTAATCACTGAAGGACTGCTTGCCCAAAGAACCAGTTTTGACCAAAGAATCAACTGGATGCATGCTGAGATTTCGACTTCAACTATTGCAATATCAGCAGACTTGGAAAAGTCCTTTTTGCAGCTGATTCTGCATGAAGCTGATTGGAATACAACCGGCTTTCTGTGGCCGAAGGATCTAGTTAATGAAGCTGACAACTGGCGAGTTAGAGGTGGATCTATGGAAGAATACTCAAAAGTCTTGTGTATCAAACACTGCGATTTAAAGTGGTAGCTTTTGGTGTTAAGTGCAGCCCCTTCTTGCTTCACTCAAGTGTATCTTGAGTGGCCTCTTTGTCGCCTAAAAGTTGAAATATAAGCCGACATGCTCTAATAAGCCGACACTCTGGAGGGAGGTTGAAAAATAAGGCGACTGTCGGCTTCTTAGAGGAGATACGGTATAACATTCGAAAGAGGAGACTCAGGGCTACAAAGTTTTATCAAAGGATATGATGGACATGATTCATTTTGATGAAAGATTAAACTTTTGAAAGTGAGTTCGAACTTTTGCCGCAGCTGGTAGCTAAATTAACTGTGAGAAATGTTTAACTGTTTGGGAAAATTTCGGCCCGAAGTAGATGATTTAAAAAAAAGTGTAACGGCGTCAGCTAACACAAGAAGCACATACAGACAGTCAAAGCCAAGTTTTGTGGTGACCACAAAGAGAACTTGTACTTACATGTCAACCAGCAAGTCAACCTTGACACTTCCGTAAAATGCATGCCGAAATTTATTGACAATAAATGATAACAATAAAATAACAAAACAATCTTTTCAGACTTTTTTAGCGTATACAACATGGTCCAAGGGCACGTCATGACTTTCTAATGGGACCTCCTCCAATATTTGATCTTTTAGAGCAAACGCCACTAGTTTGGGCAACACACCGTATTTATTCAGGTATTTGTGCAAAAACACGTCATAATGGCCTAAAACATGTCACATTATGCTCACTTTATGCAAGTGAATGGAATTCCCCCACCTTTTCCGCGTCCCAATCGTTGGCCATCCACGGAAAATGCCATGCCAGTCATAATGATCACATCTAATAAGCCACTCTAGAATAACAATGCTGTACAATGTGTACATTAAACAAGGTTGACCCCACGAGTGATCTCCACTTTAACACACCCTAAAACCTTATAAATGATTACCTCCTTGGACAGACTCTCTTTTGGGTGCTGGCGAATTCCCCAAAGGGTGGTTTCTAGCCCGTTGTACTCTTCATGGGAGTTCAGCTGGATCATCTCCAGAGACTTGGTGCCTCGATTGAACCTACAAAGTCCTTCTGAATCAAATGTTATTTTAACTAAGCTACACCTTGGGATAAAAATTTTTTTTTTGGAATCCAGGCAATGACTGAAATAAGGAATAAATATGAATAAGTTCAGAAACATAACGCGGGGTTCTCAAAACCTGTTAAAAGGTCAAAATCTCTATAAAATTTTTTGATGTTTTGTCTAATGGCAATACTAACTATAGAGTACTATTGAAGTTGAAATGACAAATATTAGTTCAATAGAAGTTAAATTTCAAAATTCTCGTTTGAATTTTATAGAATTTTTAACGGTTCTTATCGGTTATCTAGAGCAGCTTTTTTAAAAACTATAAAAAAAAAAATATAAATAAGTGTATTTCATAGTTCTAGTGGTAAATAAGGTGCTCCTAAAATGTCTTGGTCCTCTTTTTCAATGTTTGTGGTGATTAAAAGCAACATGATCACCTTTACCACCATCAGCATGATGACTTTTATAATAGGTGCTATGGATAACCGATAAAAACCGTTTTAAATTTTAACAAGGTTTGAGAACCCTGATAATATTATCATTACGTGATCAATTTGTCGGTGTTGATTTCTCCCTTGGTACTAACGTAGAGGGCGATGCTTTTCGCTTGTTCGAACCAGTCCGATTTGATCACCTAAAACGATGCCAACTTTTTTAGAAAACATAAAGGATATGCAGCAAATACTATTGTATAACATGACTAATCACCCTAATTAGCGAAAAAGTTAGCTACGGAAAGTATTGTTAGCGTAAATCTCACCTTGTCATAAACCAGCTGACTTTCCATTTGTACTTGACTTTCTGGGATCAATTGGATTATGCCAGCCATCTGTTTTCTGAGACTTTTTTTCTTCGCGGCCACCTCTTCCATTTCTCTAAAAAACAAGAATTTACTTTTTTGAAATTCTTTCAATTGTAAGATATACATGTAGTATGGGTGATAAATTAGATTGTGGATGAGTCAAATGTTCTGAGAGAAGGAACTTAAAATAAAAATTTTACTAACGGTTTTGTTCAAAATTCATTCCAATAAATACGCCTCGAAATATTTTTAAATTTTAAACCATTAGACGCATTTACTTTCCAGAACAATGCCAAAAAATGCCAAAGCAAATTGTCTAAAAATTATTTTGGATTGCTGGACAAACACCGAATAACTCTCACGAGTTCCAAATTAAAATTTTTTGGGCTTCAGTAAAGTCACTGTTTGGGGTACCTTTTTCGCTTAAAGTGTTTTCTTGTTCTTCTATCAACAACTAGTTCAGGCCAAATTAATGATATTATTAATTTTCAGAAAGCCAAACAACTGGTGAAATTGGAGGACGAAGATATTGGCTTTATCCGAGTGCTCAAAAAGTTTTTCGATATACATATTTCTCAAAACTTTACACAAATTTAACATTAATGGGTGTTTCATGAAATTTTAGGGTTTTGAAATGGTCTGAAATTTTAAAGAGCGATTTTCGAAATTTTGTTTTCGCCGATCGATTTTTCTCGCCTACAATATTTTTTTGGTGTATAATGTCAACACCACGATTTTCGCTTGGTCCCCTCTGTGGTTTGGGTCCTGGTCTGTGGATGGCATCTGCACAGGTAAGGCCTAATAAATAAATACTTATGTAATCTAAAAAATTTTAATTCACCATTGTAAAACCAAACTTAAACATTTTAAACCTTACGAAAATTTGCTCATTTTCAAAACCCATCCTTATTTGAACTTACAAGGCATCACATTTTAACATGCATATTGAACATAAAATTCAACATAAGAATTGAACATAAAAATTTGATATAAAAAATTTTAGGTTACCAAAAGCAAGTGACCAAGCCCAAAGGCTACGGTGTGGCAGTATTCCATAAGGATAGGCCGGATACTCTCCTTAGTCCAAAGATAAAAATATCTCAATTTCGTCGACAGTCGAGGCCAATAAAGGTATGCGGAAAATAAAAAAAATTTCTACAAAATAATTTGAAGAAAATAAAAATGCTCCATTTATCTTCAATTTAGGTGGAAATTGACGTTTTCGTAAAAGAGCTCACAAAGTTTGATCTTGATGCTCGATTGCAATCATTCCAGAACTACTTCGATAATGACCTCCAAGTATGCAAATTTGGCAGAGAATATTGTACTCGGCTACAAGGATGCATACAATGATGTCACTACTCAAGAATCAACACAACCGCAGACAAACTTCGCAGCCCATATTTCAATAGCAGTCTATTAACATAGCACCACCTTTCAGCATTTCACCCTTGACAATCCTTTTCTAAAGACTCTGCACAGTGAAATTCGCCAGCTGGCTGCAACTCATCGAGACAACGGGGACTGCAAACTGCTGAAGCAATGTGAAAAGTTTAGGCTGTTGGTTATAAGAACCGTGTTTGCCGCACTAGTTGATACTCTGCCATGCACAACAACACTGAGAGATAAGTTAGCAGGCGACGTAGGACCTTTTAGATATTTTAAGGTATTTTCACCATTATCTTTGATCACAATTAAAGTTATGGCAAGAGTACACTTTAGGGCTTCCTCCCAAAACACACCGGAATGATGCTTTTTAACATTATAGCACCTAAAATATACAAAAGACATGTTTTTAGGGCCCGCCGACGATTTTTCTTATTTTTTATTCACTTAAAAACATCCGACTGAGTTTAGGTCACTGGAGCCAGAAGGGTCTCTATATGCATTCTTAATTGTGAGTCTTGCTCCATGGGGTGTTAAATTTCTTGAATTTCAAAAGGCTATTTTTCCTGTCAGGGACTTTGTGTGGGACTTTTTTTGTTACAGTCAACTCTCGATTTAACGAAACCCCGATTTAACGAAACTCTTGATTTAACGAACATGTTTTAATCCCTTTTTGGCCGGCGATTAAATAAAATAACTAAAATAAGCTCTCGATTTAACGGAACTCTCGATTTAACGAACATTTTTGCCGGTCCCCAGGGGTTCGTTAAATCGAGAGTTGCCTGTAATTTTTGTAAATTTTATGACTTTTTTCATTAGTACATTCCCGAAAATCGCGAAAAAAATATTTTCATTTCAAGACAAAAAAGGAATATTTTTTTATAATTTCTTCAATTTCGATAAATTGCATGTTCACACCCCCAAAATTCAAAATCATAATCACTTTAAGAAAAACAAAACGCCAAGAAATTCAAAAAACCTTTTTGTCGCTATGGTATTTTCACGTGTTTTTGAAGACACGGATGTGTTATCTTGACTACTTTCAAGAACTAGTACCAATTTTAGCAAACGCTTTATTAGACATCACCAGCCACTTCCACTTCAAGATCAAAAACAACATTTCTTACATAACATTCTTGAATAATTTTCTGTAAGGTCTTTTCTCTACTTCCTAGTGACGAGAACCTTTTTTTAATTCACTTTTGTAGAGTAATACATCTATGTACTACCCAGGACTGGTATGAATTTCTGAAAAACCGTGTCCGAAAAGCAACAGCTCTCGGTTTCTGCCTTTTTCCTTAATCTTGTACTCCAATTACAAGAACCAAGGCGAAAAGACAAATTATAAAAACAAATTATTCAAAAAGAGACCTTTATTCGGACAAACCACAACAAAATTTGCAAAGGGAGACAACAACGACATTAATCAGTTAATGAACATGAAGGAGAACTGCTACTGCTGGATGATTACGACGAGCTTTCTTCCTCCTTGATCTTCTGTGCTTTCAACTGAGCTTTCTCCACATGACGACACAAACCCAATCTGAAAAATTACATCATGACTCAGTAACTTAAAAAAATGACATTATAAGTCATTAAACCAAATAAGCCTGAAAAGAAACATACATAAGCCCTCCAAGCCCAGTAAGCGAGAAGAAATTGATGGCAAACCGAGTGTTCTTTGGATGATCTCTCGGAAATATTTCCCCAAAAGCGGTCTGTATAGTGATCATTCACTCAGATCAACTAAAGATTCTGAATACTGGAAGAGTTTTCAAAGTAATCGAAAAACTAAAAGACGAACCTGGAAAGCGCGAAAGCTTCTTGATCATGTCCACAGTAGCGCAGCAATTCCTTCCTTATACTGAGTAGCATCACCAGCCTTTTTACAGCTAAGCATAAAATAACTGAATTAACGAAACCTACCCAGTTGAGATTTTCTCGTAGAGGCTAGTTGAAGAGCTTGTGCTTGCTTTCTTTCGTCCCCCGTTTCGCCCTTGAAGAAGCTTCAATTTGCTGTTTTCGGTTTTGGCTTGATTTCAACTGTTTCTTTGCCTTTTTGACGCCTTGTTCGGACCATATTCATATACCTGAATACAAGAAAATTTTAGTCAAAATTTAAGGCACAGAGAAAAATCCGAAAACGACAGTTTTTGGAAGTACTTTATGCACCAAAATGTAGCCCCAGATCTCTAGTACATGATCATCAGACAGATTTTTGATATAACACAAAATCTACGACTAAAACCACTTTACAGCCAGCAACTCATTTTTTATAGTCAAAAATGGTCGTTTTTGGTACTTTTTTTATTGGCCCCGCATGAACTGTCGAAAATGCGCATTTTTTTAACAATTTTTTGGACAGATATGTAGCAAATTTCTTGCTCTATCTGATAGACGAAAAAAAATTTGAGGAAATAAGTGAGGAATGGCTACGCAAAACCTGTTTTAAAGCACTATACAGGAAAAAAATTGTCCTCTTTTTTCCTAAAATCGTTTTGAAATGCTGATTTTCCGTAGCGTATTGTAGCAAGTGATGGCTGATTTGAAAGCCCATGAAACTGGGAATCTGATAGACCTAAGAGCTTGCTGAAATGCTCAAGAAATTCAATCAGAAACTGTAATAGAAAAGTTATGGTTAGAAACCACAATTTTCGTGAATTTTGATTTTCGTGCCAAATTTCGAAAGTGATTATGATTTTGAATTTTGGGGGGGTGTGTGTTGAACTAAATTAGTGGGTTTATACAACTTTTTTTACACTTGATTTGAAATGGAAACAAAGAGTCAGGGCTACTCGATAACTTTTGAAACTGGAAAAATAAAGCCATCCTTGTGGCTATTAAAGTTAAATCTAACGTGTAAGCATGTTACTTTTTTCCGAAAATGCATGTTTTTTATTTTTGGTAAATTTTTCGTGAAAGTTTAAAAATTGTGACAAACCAAAAATAATTCTGAAAGCTTAGAGTTTGGGTTTTTGATATTTAGAATTTCACTGCTGGCCAAAGTTCAAATTTTTTCTTTAGATATTTTGGTAAAGTGTTTGGAAATGAGAGCTTGGTTGTGGTTTTCATAATTTATTATAAATCTCAAGCATTTAAAGAAAGCCGCAAGTCTCAGTTTTCTTTTGAATATTTAACATCAGCAATAAGTCTAAAATCACTAATAATCACCAGTGTTTCCAAAAATAACACTTAACACTTTTCATTTAACACTTAACACACACCTTTTTTCATACATTTTGTTTTCTTATCTCAGATGTTTTTACACCGTTTTGTAGCTGATCACACCACAGATGACGATGACAATTCAACTGCATTTGGCATTGATGAAAGCGCTTTTCTGTTTGTCAGCAACGATGGCAACAGCGATTGCCTCTTCTAAGCCCTTGTGTTGGGACGCCGAGACGACCAACCGAGACGACCAAAACTCATGTTGGGACGCCGAGACGACCAAGGTCAGACAAACGGATGACAGTGCGGAACATGAAATCTACATGATTCTTCAAGAGTGAGTTACTTTTACAAACTTTAAGAATTAAGAATCTCGTAAAGCTATTATATTATTGTCTTTAGGTCACGTGCACAAGATGTATATGCGTACACAGACAAGGATGGGAAGTCTGTGATCAAAAACACAAGATGTGAAGCGCCGCAGACAACAAAACCATCAAGCCAATCAATAAGTTTATTGATTGGATAATGACAAACTTCAATGGTCGCTACGACACTATTGCTTATGCTCACTATGATGGTAAGCATTTTTGTATTAAATCAAATAAAATAATCTTCTAATTACATGACGTTTTGACAACCACTTTGTGCTTAGTCGTCTTTATCAGCTCAAGATCAGACCAGAAGTGACCATGCCGGATGCAAGATCTTTGAAGCAACAGCACGCAACGGTCAATGGTATAGCAAAGTCAAGCCCATATTATAAGCCCTTATTATATAAGTTTAAGTTTATATAAGTTTATAAGCCATATGAGCCATATAAGTTTATAAGCCCAAATATTTTAATTTGTGTTCGACTTGTACTGCTTTAAATATGTTTATTTTTGTTGTAGCAAACTATCTAACTATAACTAGCAAGTATATATTTGACAAGACAATAGAAATATCACAAGCGAACACTCTATATCATTATACACATACATTTGGCCGAAAAGTGTTGTTCAATACCCTTGATTTAATACAGACAATTGTGAACAAATCTATAAAGGTTAATATAGAAAGTTTGTACAGGGTGTTTCAAGAAATTCGCCCACTTTTAAACTGCCATAATTTTTTGTTCTGACGCGAATTGGAAATTCTGTAAACGCAGATCGTCTCAGTTTTTGATGACAATTTTTTTGGTATATAAGGTCAAAACCTGTTGTTTGGCTCCTGGTCTGTAGGTGGCCTTTGGATGGGTAAGGCCCAAACAACAAGGGGGACCAAGCGAAAATCGTGTTTTTCACATTATATACCATAAAAATTGTCATCAAAAACTGAGACGATCTGCGTTTACAGAATTTCCAATTCGCGTCAGAACAAAAAATTATGGCAGTTTGAAAGTGTGCGAATTTCTTGAAACACCCTGTAAAATGACAAGAGTTAGCTGTTGTTGTGTAGTTGAGATACTTTAGGAAGCGTTAAATGCCAAGATTTATGGCAATAGAGAAACAACTTAATTTAAAAAAAACAGTAGAGAAAAACAGTAAATTAAATAGGTTTAAATAGGGAAAGGGTTAAGTTTGTCAGGACCAAAAAGTGTTGAGTAGACTGTGTATGTGTGTATAGAAGCACCTGTAAATATATTAGGTCTATCAATAAGTTCGTGTGGTTTTTTTCAAACACATTTTTATTCACAATTTTGGCAACACAATGCAATATACAATTTACCATCTTGTAGAGAAATAAATAGACTATCTAATGATATATTATACGCAAATATAAACAAAATATAACGGGTGTAACAAATGTTCATACAGTCAAACCCCGATATAGTGCGACTCCGATATAGTGCGAACCCCGATATAGTGCGACCTTGAGCTCGACCCATTTGGTCAAAAGTCTTTAAAAGTCTCGATAGTGCGAGTCCCGATATAGTGCGAGTCTCGTTATAGTGCGAATTTTGTTTGGTCCCCAGGGGTCGCACTATATCGGGGTTTGACTGTACTGGATTTATAAAGCTAAGGTGTGGTCCAAAATTACAAAAAAAAACGCTTTTAAGTGATCAAAAATTAAATTGAATGTTTGGCATTACGATAACATCTCAGCATCATGTTGTAGCGCAGTTCAAGAGCTACAAAATCTATTTTACAAAATAATTTTTAGATACCTGACTTTTGAGAAATGGGATTTTGCAAAAATCAATTTCTTTAAAAAAGTGACCAAAATTCGAAAATTGAAAAAACTTCGATTTTGGTCACTTTTTTAAAGAAATTGATTTTTTTGTAAAAAGCCATTTCTCAAAAGTCAGATTTCTAAAAATTATTCTGTGGAATAGGTTTTGTAGCTCTTGAACTGCACTACAACAGATGCTGAGATGTTATCGTAACATTCAATTTTTGATCACTCAAACTTTTAATTGAAAATATGAGTGAAATTTTCAAGTTCCAACTTTTCAACGGAGCAAATCCTGCTGCCGAAATCTCATCACATCAACGTATTTAGTATCATTAGATATTCTGTTTGATTCTCTACTAGATGATATACTGTACATTGCATTGTGTTGTCAAAATTGTGGATAAAAATGTGTTTGAAAACTGGTACAAGTTTGCGCTGAACACGATAATAAAAAAAATAAATAAAAAGTGGAGATCCAAATTAGCCAAAAAGCTTCTGAAGCTGTAATGCGAATTTTTTTAAGTTTATTCACCCTTGTCGAACCCTGAATCCTTACACCGGATCCATGCTCAGCGTAGTCGGTTCGTCTTTAAAACAGCGCTTAAAATTGTATAGTCACTGTAAAATTTCCAATTTGCACTCGAGACAACAAACATTTGATTTTCAAAAAAGTCTAAATTCAATAATTGAATGTTTATTGCTTTGAGACAAATTTAAAATTTGTTAGTGACCTATAAAATTTTTTAAGAGCAGTTTTAAACGCAAATCGACTACTCTGAGCATGAATCCGGTGTCAAAATATACTCGAAACAGATATTAAAGTAAAGAGGGTAAACGAAATTCAAGGTTTTACATTAAGTACAATTAAGTACCATACTAATTTAAAAAAAACTTACCAAGAACTACATGGAGGTGCCTGTTAAACGCAAAACTCTATTTGTTAATTTTACGAAAAAAATATTACCAAATAGTGTGTGCAAAAGGCACCACGCCATCCAATTTGAAGAAGACCATGCCGACTAAATATACCAGACCTCCTAGCAACATCAGAGGAACCCCAGTCCTATCGTTCATTGTAGCAATAGCTACAAAAGGCACTGAGGCTGTGACCACATACAAACAAGTCTCCACAGACTTGAACCTCTCATGAAAGTTGACTTGGTAGATTATGCCTAAGATGGCAAAAGCCCAGACCATCCACTTCAAGTTGACGCCTAGATGATCGCAATTTCTAAGGGTTAACCATGGAGTTGAGGATGCAGCTATGAAGAAGTAGATTGTTACTCGGTCAGTTATGTGCAGGTAGTAGCGAAGCTTTCTGAAATAAAGCGCTTTAGGATTTGTAAAGGAGCAGTTGAAACAACTTCTAATCTTCTACTTCTATGGCTAAACGTGATATACCAAATTTTAGCTTTTGCGTGGAAACAAAAAGTGGCCAAAATTTATAAAAAATGTCTGTTAAAGTTTTTTGATTTTTGAAAAGAAAATTTCCAGAAAATTTTCTCCCGGCTCGCAAAAAGTAAATATACCATAAGATTCATCATTAAAAAAGCTACAATTTGGTATACCGTAAATTTCTTGTTAGACGGCCCCTCTCTATTAGACGGCCTCTCCCTAATAAACGCCCCCCCCTCTCCGAGGGTGGTTCAAAAATAGACGGCCGAGGCTGCACTAAAAAACCATGCATTAAAAATAGACAGCCTAATAAATCGCTCCAAAAACAAATTTGATTTCAACCGAAATGAATGCTAAACAAAATTCGGAACTGCTCGCTTTTAAAACACCCAAACTCTCACCCTGCAGAAATAGCTAAAAGATTGAAAAATAGACGGACCGGGCCGTCTAATAGGAAATTTACGCACCAATTTTGGTATGCCCCTTTAAGCAACAAGACTAAGTTACTACATCATAAAGTACCTTTTATCTGGTCTGTATATCAGTTCACACAGGTGATAGATTGTCGACATGAGGAACAGAAGCTAAATTAACAAATTCGCAGCTTCTCTCAAAAATCTTCGTCCTTACTGTAGTAAAGAAGCCATAAATTAGGGCAATTTTGTACTGAAGCTCTCGATGGGCTGAAGCTATTAGTTCCTTGGTAACAAGCAGACTTGGCAAAATGGCTATCTAAAAACCAATCAATTTTTACCACCCCTATTTCCTCTAATTATGCGCCTGCCCCGTAATTATTTATCCCCTCTCCAGATCAGCAGAAATACGGTATATAAAAAAAATCAGCTCACTGCATGAGAAATTGTGTTAGCTACATGTTCCAAATGAGTGGGCTCATATCTTAAGCAAGAAAAACTTTAAAAAAAGTTTCATAATATTGGATTGAAGGATAAATTCTGAGCGTTTTTCATTCATTAAATTTTTGTTCTAATGCGAAATATTTGTAACGTAGTATTTTATGCCATTTTGTAGAAGAAAGTGCCCTCTTTCATTTTTACTAATAAGTTTTTACAATTTCACAATACAATATTGATTTTTAGCCTTAAAGGCGCATGCCTACCCCAATAAGAGGTGGTGCCCGCCAATTCAAATTTTTTTCCTAATCATCGAACTTCTGTACGGATTTTTTAACTTGGTTTCTGCTTAGAAGAGGTTGAGTGCTAGAAGCCCAATTGATTTCCCCGATTGTTGTGGTGATATGTGTATTTTGAACTACAGTTTGTCCTGACACGAATTGCGTGTCATTGTCTCGTATATTCGGTTGTTAGGAAGATAATTAGATAATTGTTGTATTGTTGTCTGGTCTTCTGTTATAAAGTTCTGCTGTTTATTCGAGCGCTCATACATTTTGCCTATCTAGTATACAACAGTTTCCGACAAAACCATACCTAGAATTAAATTCTAGGCCTTGTTTTGTTAGAAACCCAGTTGAAAAATCCGTACAGAAGTTCAATGATCGGAAAAAAATTGAATTCCCGGGCACCACCTCTTATTAGCGTGGGCATGCCCCTTTAAACAACAAAATTTCAAGTTAAAAAAATTCAAAAACTTGGATTTTAGTAAATTTTTTTCTAAAAGGTCGTGTCGCAATACTCAGATTTTTAAAAATTATTCCCTGAAATAGATTTTGTAGCTTTTGAACCGTGCTACAACATAGTGCTAAAATGTTGCTAAAGCGCTAAACTCTCAATTAAACTTTTGACCAGTTTAATGTTGTCAGAAATGTTCACTTTTTTTAACTTGAAGCTCTATTTTTTAGGTTAGCGATCAAAACTGGTTAGTAAAGATGAAAAAGGAAACTTTCTTCTAAAAAATGGCATATAATACTTCGTTACAAACATTCCACATTGGGACAAATGAATGAAAAACGCTCGGAACTTACCCCTAAATCCAATGAGTAAGCTTACCGTTCTCCTTTTTCTGCTTTTCTTCCCATATACGGGCTTGAAACAAAAAATGAAACTATATTTTAATTAGAGAAATTAAACACCTACTTAGTAATTCCGCAACTCATTGTGTTGTGATTAGCTTGGAAATGATTGCTAACACCAATTTACACATGAATGTCTAAGTATTGAAAGCCAGTTTGCTGTCTGCTTGTCCAGTCTATGGATATAATGGATATAGCGTTGTTTCTGGGGCAGAAACATAATAAATATGATATAAATAAATATTTTTTCAAAAATAATCCACATTCTTACATAATAGCCTTTTATTTATTTTACTATCATTGAAAAAAATTCTAAAGAAATTACTAGACGCTTTCACGCATTTTTGCGTAAATGCAAATTACTTAACAACTTTAAAGACGATTAATTAAAAGTGAAATATCCATTTTTTAGCCAGTCGTAGGCAGCGGTGAAATTTGGTTAAGAGTAGACTCTTCGTCCTCATTTTCACTGGAATATATGTGAGACTTGGCATTGGCACTGGAATTTGATTGAGATTCACCACTCTTCTGACCATTTTTAGCTGCAAAAAGTCATGAATTTTAATGGTAGCTTTATAAATTGCAAATCTCTTTAACCTGTAAATTTGTTTGTTCCACCTGCTATATCCAGACTGCTTCTGTTTTTAAGCGACAGAGAGTCAAAACTAGTGCCCACACTTATTTCTCTAGCCATCAACACAACTTTATTAGACCCTAATTCAGCAGAATCACTAGGTAAGTACTCATGCACTGTAGGTCTATGGAAGCTAATTGGTCTGGATGGAGGCTGGCCACAAGAGTCAATATTGAGGTTAGGTAGTGGCTGAGGTTGTTGAAACAAGGGCTCGTCTATGTCTCTAACACGAGGTGGATGAGTGTTAGGGGTAGAGGTGAGCATAGGTCCAAGGGGCAAACTTCCATCTGCTAGCACATTAACTATGTGACACTGAGATCTGCAATGTGTACAAATGTATAAATAGACAGGGTGACCAAAATTACGCATCCATTCCTAAAAAAATCGGCTATGTAGCCAATTGCTCTGTTAATTTCCGACCCCCGCGAAAAAAAAGGCTGGTGTCATATACCACTTCCCATCACCAACCAACCACCACTCAACAAACCCTCCCCCCCACCCTAACCATTAATTTATACTTAGTCTTAGGCCCATCGTCTGGCCTCATGACTTAGACAGTTACTTAAAATGTTTTTCGTCGAAAAAATTTTGGAAAAAGAATTGCCTGATACACCATCCAAAAATCATTGAGGGGGGTTTGAGTGGATCGAATATATGTCAGGAGCGTCAAAAATTCAAAGAATTTTTTTTTCGAATGAAAAATAACTAGCTTGGGAAACAAATAGCCCAGCTATTTTTGGCTTACAGCATAGTTTTCTTACTTTTTCGTAGTCCGGAAAAAACAATAAAAGAGCCCAGCCTTTTTAGTAAGACAAATTTTGTAATAAAAGTTACTGTTTGCTGCTCTTTGTTTGTAAAGCCAAATAAGAACTTGTTGGATTCATTCAACATAAATTTACCTAGCCATTAAAATAGCAGCTTTATGCAGAGGTAACTGGCCAGCACTCATATCAGAATACATAGTTGAAGAATTGCTGGTTGTGTAACTGGTGCTCGGGTTACTACTGCTCATGTTTTCGCTAACAGATTGAGAGATTTGTTGAGTGTTCACCCCCACATCCACCTTTTGAATGGCTGAATCATTGGTTTGGACCAGTTTGCTGTCATACTCGTATATCCTCGGAGAATATTGACCGGAATTTTGTTGCCTGGGTGTGGGTCCACAACTTCTATCCACCTTGCAGACCACTTCTTGCACAACCCTTACACTATCAATCACTTCCTGGGCCACTTCTCTGGACAGTAATCGGAGTTTGTGTTGGTCAAGCCGAAGACTGAGCGAGGAGCTACTTAAGCTATTTTCACCGCTACTACTAGCTTCGCCTACTGGAATTTCTTGATAGGAAAGCACTTTTAGAGCTTCTGGATTGTTATGTACTTGAGGAGAATTGGCACTGAATTTTCCGTATTAATTAAATTAAAAATTTTTAGATTAAACATTGTAAAAATTTTTTCATACTTTTCGTTCTGATTGAAAACATCGAAATTCGGTTCTTATGGGTTCACGAGTAGTTTTTTGTGATATTATTATTATAATCATCATTATTTTAGCTAACCTTGGGGAATAGCAGCACTGTTCTACTAGTGCTGCATCTAAAGGAGGCACATTATCAGGGATCATAGTAGTTTTAGAAATCTGCATAGGGTCAAGCACTTCAATTTGACGCCATTTTCTGGAGCTAGCAGGTGAGCGGGCCGCAGAAGGCACTATGCTTTGCTTTTCCAACCATCGACTCACTGAAATTAAGCATTTGAAAATAAAAGAAAACCAAGCAAAATGCTAAGGATCTGTCTTAAAACTTATGTTTTAAAGGTATAGACAAACTTAGGTGTAAACTAACTGAACTAAGGTGCCGATAGGTACCAAGGTAGACATACCATATCTATCGACAATTTCCGAAGACGGCTCATCCTTTGTATGACCCAAAAAGCGGAGCACCTCAGATTCAGAATTGTTGTATTTGGAGTAGCAAATGTCATTTTTTAGAGACCGAAATAGCTTTTTAAGAACAGATAAAGCTATTGCATTTAAATCTGTAGAACTAAAAAAGTTTGTTTTTAGTTTTTTAAATATGCTTTTATTTAGTGCAAGTACCTGGTGCAGACATCACTACCTCGTCTATTCTTTAGTAGGTGCAGTGTTTGCTGGGAGTCTAGACAAAGACGAGAGATACATTCTCTTGCTGCTAGACTTATTGTTAGTTTGTCTTGGGCTGCAGAGCGGTAGCAACGCTGATGGCTTCGGTGGCTGTTAGTAGTTTTTGGAGATGATGTCATCTAAACCATGTTAAATCAAATTTTATTAACTTGAACAAAGAGTTAATTTTTAAAAATATTACAAAAAGTTTTACATATGAGTTTAAAAGCTTCTTGCGCCTGCAAAATACATAATTGTAGCAAAAAGGCGGGCTTTTAAACGTATTTTTGCTTGTATTTTTTGTGAAAAATCAGAAATTACTGACTTTTACACAGTACTACTCGAAAGGCAGTTTACAACATTATTAAAAATTAGATAAAAAACTAAAAAAAGGTTTATTTAAAATAACGACTATATATTTATTCTGATTCGGGAGAATGTCTCAAAATCTACATAAAAATATATAAATACAGGGTGAATCAAAAAACTCGTATATGTTAAGTATATGTTTTGATTTAGGTAATCGATCGAGAATAGTTAGGTATGCTGGTAAGTATATGTTTTGATTTAGGTAATCGATCGAGAATAGTTAGGTATGCTGGTAAGTATATCTTTTGATTTAGGTAATCGATCGAGAATAGTTAGGTATGCTGGTAAGTATATGTTTTGATTTAGGTAATCGATCGAGAATAGTTAGGTATGCTGGTAAGTATATGTTTTGATAGAGGTAATCGATCGAGAAAAGTTAGGTATGCTGGTAAGTATATGTTTTGATTTAGGTAATCGATCGAGAAAGTTAGGTATGCTGGTAAGTATATGTTTTGATTTAGGTAATCGATCGAGAAAAGTTAGGTATGCTGGTAAGTATATGTTTTGATTTAGGTAATCGATCGAGAATAGTTAGGTATGCTGGTAAGTATATGTTTTGATTTAGGTAATCGATCGAGAATAGTTAGGTATGCTGGTAAGTATATGTTTTGATTTAGGTAATCGATCGAGAATAGTTAGGTATGCTGGTAAGTATATGTTTTGATTTAGGTAATCGATCGAGAAAAGTTAGGTATGCTGGTAAGTATATGTTTTGATTTAGGTAATCGATCGAGAATAGTTAGGTATGCTGGTAAGTATATGTTTTGATTTAGGTAATCGATCGAGAATAGTTAGGTATGCTGGTAAGTATATGTTTTGATTTAGGTAATCGATCGAGAATAGTTAGGTATGCTGGTAAGTATATGTTTTGATTTAGGTAATCGATCGAGAAAAGTTAGGTGTGCTGGTAAGTATATGTTTTGATTTAGGTAATCGATCGAGAATAGTTAGGTATGCTGGTAAGTATATGTTTTCATTTAGGTAATCGATCGAGAATAGTTAGGTATGCTGGTAAGTATATGTTTTGATTTAGGTAATCGATCGAGAAAAGAGAAAAGAGGCAAAAAGAGACTCTATATGCATTTTTGATCAAGATGTAATGCATCGGTTATGTAGCAATAGTTTAAGGTCGTTTTCTTTCTGAGTCCCTATGGTTGACTGTACTCAAGTTCAAACAATTTCATGGCACTCAACAACAATAAACCTTCAAAATTATGGTATTATTTTTCAGTTAAAATTTTTTTCGCTCAAAGATGACAATAACCATTGGATAAAATAAACTTTTCTTTAAAAAATGGAAAAAGTCTTTTTTACCCCAAAATTCTTTTTTCTGAAAATCTAAGAGTTTAAGAGTCTATGTCATAAGAACATAGGTTTTTAAGAGATTCGTTTTTACTACAAATTATGCTAGTAGTTTTATTTCTGGCAAATGTTTGCGGCGCTCTGTTAATTAAATTTCATAGTTTATTAAAAGTTGTCCCTATTTAAAAATCCTACTGTATAGTTGAAAGTTATGCAATAGCGACTGTTTACTAGGAAAAGGGAGACTATTTTCGTACTTTCGGTAGTATATCGACAACCGAACATCTCTTCGAAATTTGTGAAGTAATTCGGTTTTTATTGGTTTTTAATGTGCATTTAATAGAGTCTTTAATTCACTTGATTATTGTATATCAGCTTGAAAAATAGTTTATTAATTAAAATAGCAGGAGCACTTTTACAAAAGGTTGAGAGCTGATAAAGACTTTTTGATACTACAGTGGTGCATTATTTTTTAAATATGTATTATTTTATTAAAATTTCGTGTTATACTTAAAAATATTCTGTTCATTAATTTTGTTTTTATCATAAATTATATTGATTTCAAATTTCATGTACCGTATTTTTTCTAATAAGAACCCATGGGTCCTTTTTTTCAACCCCTCTTTGGAGGTGGGGCTTTATTGGAGGGTGGGACCTCATTAGAAGATATACGGTATTGTTTATTGCAATTGAGGTACAGGAAGAATCTTATATCTAGCAAAATATACACACACATATCCAAACAAATGCAATTCATAAATGCAAAAAAGGATCATTAGTTGCGCAGATTAGCGGGACTTCCCAAATCCCAGAAGAGTCAAGCTCGGGTTGTGACCGCTTTTTTAGATGTTTTATTTTTTGAAATATCAGAAGATATTTGCGAAAGAATAGTTTTCAACCATTTTTGACCCAAAACAACAAAAGGTGTCGTATTCAATTTTCGGTTCATATAAAAAGTTTTAGCCCTCCTTTTTATTTTTATTCTGGACAGTAATCACTGCAAAGATACAAAACAAGGCTCGAGATCGAAAAGGCTTGTTTTTTTTTTATTTTGTGTCTTAACTATCAAGTGCTTTTTCATTTTTTTAAGTTTTTAACATTTTTTGGCCTCATATTAGTGACTAAATCTGCGCACAATCTTACAAACAGAAATGCACTGAAATATTCTCAAAAAACAGCAATAGGTGAGGCAGAGCAATCGTTCTTGCAAGCACACTTCCTGACAATATTCACATATGAGGTTGTGGTCCTTCCGTCTTGACAAGTCATTTTCACTCGCCTTCTTTTGGCTCGCACAGCTGTGCAACAGCTTTCTGTAGAATTTAAAGAATCTGGTCCACAGAAGCCAAGACACCTGGCACTCTTAATTTTCTCTATGGATCTGCATTGGCCTTCTTGATGGTACTCTCGCACTTTTTCTTTGATGCATTGGACATGTCCTTAAATGAACTTGTTTTTAAATATTTTAAAAATAGTTGAAGTCCAACTTTTTTCACATGTAGATCCAGTGTAACCAAGATCACAGCTGCATTGAAAGCCGTCAGGCAGAGAGGAATTCAGCTGACATTTTCCGTGTTGAGAACAATCCACCCCTAGACACAGGTCTAGAGCTGGAGCACAGCCGACTAGTGTCTCATGTTTTTCTACCACACCTTGTTCGTTGAGTGCTTTAAGCTCGTTGTTTAGGTAGATCATGGAAATGCAACCTTTAATTTAGTTTGTTGTAGTAGATTTTAGCACTAGTTTTCAATATTGATATTTGAACTTACACTAAGTGTCCAATGACGCGGAAAAGTGTGACTGCGACTGTGACTGCGACTTTTCCGCGTCATTGGACACACATCAACAGTCACACTCGCAGTCACAGTGTGTGTCCAATGACGCGGAAAAGTGTGACTGCGACTGCGACTGACGCTTCAAATCGATTTGAATTTACGTCGCAATCACAGTCGCAGTCGCGTCATTGGACACACACTGTGACAGTGACTGCGACTTTTGCCGCGTCATTGAACACGTAGTGTTAAATAAAAAAAATTAAAAAATCGAAAGAGACCAAAACATGTCCGGCTAAAGTACACAATGTGTACCTCGCCGAAAAATGCACGAAATCATCTTTATCGTGCTTCTTCCAATGTTTAACGTTGAGAAAACACATTTGTAGGATTGGGAAAGCACTTTTTTATAAAAAAAATTTTGTTAAAACACGCCACTTTTGACTCTTTTAAAAAATAAAATAGATTTTTTGTGCTTTCTATAAAACTAAAAAAATATATTTCCAGAATTTTGCATCTAACATGTGAAACACGCAAAAAATATGGTGTCTATATAAATTAGCTCAATGCGCTAATTCAATGAGCATTCTATTTTATGCAGTAAACAGCATGTTTAAAAAATAGAAGCTCTCTTTTGTGTCTTATCTTTTGTTCTTATTCTTAGGCTTTACCCTTAGCTTTTGGTTAGAACAGCGGTTAACAAATTGCCAAAATTTGTCTCACCGATAAATATGGGCTGATTAAGGTCGACAAAAGTGGCCACTTTATAAAAGACCAAAAAGTCTCTTTGATGACCATCGCTATAATTTTTCTCAATAAATGTTATTTACCATGCAAACTTTGAACTTGTTTTAGATGAAATCCTAAAATTTTAATAAAAAATTATATTTGCCTTACAAATCAAAATTTTACCATCCAACGCCTTTTGAGCGACAGCTTTAGGTAATCCTCCCAAATAGAGCTTTTGTTTGGTCTTCACTTCAAAAACGTCGATTTTGCCAGAGTTGACTATGCTCTGGGGCTTGCCTTGGTCTACAAGAAGAGTCAGTTTCTTGCCTTCAATTATGGTCTGCAGTTTGTGAGTCAGTCCATCATTTACTGAAACACAACACAGTTTGATTCAGCTAACTCCGAACCACCAACCTGTGGCATAGCTGTACATATGACTAGAAGGATAGTTGCCCACATAGAAGGTTGCTTTGACTCTGCCGTCATACAGCTCCAATGCAATGTAGCTGCTATCTCCATAGTAGGCGATCACACCCGTTCTGAATCCATCAAGTTGGACCAAAAAATTAGATTTTTCAAGAAAAACCTCTTTGTGGTTCTAAGTGTCAAAGTCAAATTGCCTTTGGCGGTGGTCTTCCACAAGGAATTAAGCGCTAGATATGAGTCAGTGCTGCTGAACCCAACACTCAACTGTTGACGACACCCAGATCCACCAAAACCATGAAAACACTGGCATTTGCTGTTGCCTTCTTCTTCGTCGTCTTCAGTGTTGTCTGTTGCTTGTGTTGGAGGTTTGCAAAAACCCTGAAGAAAATGCTTTGTAATGTGCTTTTGTTAGACGAAGGATGGAACTGTTGCAATTGGTAACCCCCCAAAAAGTCTAAATTTTTGAAAATCTAAAAATCACAAAATTCGTGACAGAATAATTTTATTAGGCCTCCTTCAACAACAACCAATGTACTGCAAGAAATTGTCTTCTAACCATCACATGTACGGATACAAAAATTAAACCTAGTTCAAAAAGTGATAGAGTTAAGTTAAGTCAAAAATTAGTTTCTATAGGAATAATTGTCAGAAAAAAACCTATCTATATCAAATTGAAAATGTTGGCGCTAGTATAGAATACCCCCCAAAATCAGACCTTCTAAAAATCGCTGAACTACCCTTTGGAACAACAAGTTTAGGCTTAGCCCTTAGGCTTAGGGGTAGGCCAGCGTATGGAAATTGTGACTAATAAGTGTTTTACGCACTTTTTCTGGGGTCTGGAACATATATTTGGGTGCTCTTTACTTAAGTTTTAGAAGGCATAAGTTTTGGGGGGGGGATGTTGTGTGTGTTCTATACTAGGGTCAAAATGTTCAACATTCGCAGGGTTACCAAGTGCAATAGCTCACTTACATGTTCACAGTTAGCAGCTGAACACCTGCCTTCATCGGTGTTTCGGTGGAGTCTAAAAATTTATTTTTATGTGTGTTTAAAAAGTTTTAGTTTGTTTGCAGTTTTTATTAATTAAAATTTTTGGAAAACCGTCGGAAAATCAATCCACAAAAGAACTTGTAACGAGAATTTACGTATAGCCTGGCGAACGTGCACACGATCGCAACTTGAAGGTTTACTAAGGTGGGTAATGTGTAGGGTTGTCGACTCCATGCGTCGATTTCGACTTTTTACGTCGAAAGTCGAGATGTTCTCGACTTTCGACGTACGACTCGACCATTCGAGTCGAAAATTTCGACGGGTCGACAACCTTAGTAATGTGGCTAATTTTACAGGTTACAGGGTGTTTCAAAAAAACTCCCCCCATTTTCGAAAATAGCAAAAAGTGTAATATATCTAGATAATCCTCCCAAAGCGCTAGCTAGCAAAGAGCAGCTTCTCAACCCCAGCAACATGCGAAACAGTAAAAACTATATGACGTGAGCCGGACAATTTGTCATGAGACACAACAAATCTTACAATGTAAAGATATCTGAAAATCTTGGAAATCAGCCGGACAAGGTGTTAAGGCCATAGTGACCGCGCCGTCCTCCGGGCCCGTCCCCGTCCCCGTCTCCGTCCGGACGGCGCCGAAAAGTAAGACGGTCGGACGGCCGCCGTCCAAAAATAAAAAATTAGACGGCCGGCCGCAGGCCGGCGAAATTTTTTTTTTAAAGGACGGCCGGCGGACGGCCGGTGATTATTTTTTTTCGAAAAGACGGCCGGTCGGACGGCCGGTCGTGAAAAGTCAGGACGGGACGGTGGACGGCCGGTGAAAAAAATAAAGACGGCCGGCAGATCGGACGGTGGGGAAAAAAATTGACTGCAAGGTGATAAGTAGTAATATCGCAATAACAATTTATTGAAATTTAAACAGCCGGTCGAAGACGGGCGAAAAAAAATTGACTTTGGACGGCCGGTGGACGGCCGGGGCTAAATTTCAGAGGACGGCGAAATATTGGACGGCCGGCCGAAGGCCGGCGAAAATTTTTTTTTTGAAGGACGGCCGGTTGGACGGCCGGCCGAACGCAAAAATCTAAGGACGGCCGGTCGGACGGCCGGCGAAAAACGTCAAGACGGCGGACGGGACGCCGTCCAATTTTCGCTTATCGCGGTCACTATGGTTAAGGCACATGATTTTTATAAAGGAGGGAGTATTTTGTGAAGCACCCTGCATAAACCCTATGATATCTCTACTTAAACGTGTAGAATATGTGCCCTAACTTTTGTGTCCGTCACATTCCGCCCAATCAGAAGTTAGCTCAAAACAATTAAAAAGCTAAACGTACCTATTAATTGGAGAGTCAAGGGAAGAAGCTGGAACAACTTTTTCGCAGCGATCTCCCCAAAAGGCAATTGGACATCGACAAGTGTAGGAGTTGATGCCATCCACACATACTCCTGAGTTTTCACACTCGTGTTTGTGGCAGTCATCTATGTTCCGGGAACAGTTCCGACCACTAAAGCCTGCCTGACATATGCAACTAAATAAAAAGGCTTTCAGAATAGCAGGGTGGTTTTAGCCTGAGTGAGTATACCTGTAAGCATTCCCATCTGCTCTAGCTATGCATTGAGCTCCATTTTGGCAAGGATTGAGCAGTTTGGAGCAGTAATTGAGCTTCTGTTCGCAGTATTTGCCGATGAAATTGAGAGGACAGTCGCAATGATACGAATTTATCTGGAAGAAGACAAAAATATGAAAAGTATTGCCCATTTCAATTTATTCTCAGGCTATTAGCTTATATGTCGTTGCTGTACTAAAATTAAGTTCGTCTGACGACCCTAATGACAGATACGAAGCCACCCAATTTTCAAAAATGAAGTCACTAGGTCTGTATTTTTCTATGTTTGTAATTATAATTTCTACAACTTATAAACGGAAAAAGTAAGCAAGAATATTATTTAATAATTTCTTCCTCACTCGTTCCGCTAAAAAAAGATCAAAAAGTTGAAATTTTCGGAACGTTTTACTTCTGGTGGACAAATATGAAATGCCATATTTTCTCTATTAAACCCCATGGGGGATTAATTTTCAACCCCTAAAAATCGGATAAATTTCAGGTCGATTTTGAGATTTTCGGGTGCTCAACCAAAATCTGAAAAGTGTAATCAGGTAAACTAGTGGTAACTAAGAAAACGCGAAAAACAGATTTGCGAAATGTTTGCTCAAGGCTGAGGGTACTTGTTCGGTTTACGCCCCCTCATATTACTTGTTCGGTTTACGCCCCCTCATATTGTCTAATCATATATCAAACCTATTTATTTCAACATTACAATTTTGTTGATCCGGAGACAGGCGCGCATACACAAACGGTGGAAAGTACCTGGCAAAAATTCAAACGACGTCACAAGTACGAATACGGAACTCACAGGAGCGTTTTCAGAAGTTATGTGTCGGATTTCGTCTGGAGAAGAAAATTCAATGGAGATGATATAATGTTTCATTTATGGTCCCAAATTGTTTTGTTGTATGAATGTGAATGAAAAATGTTGAAATAAATAGGTTTGATATATGATTAGACAATATGTGGGGCGTAAACCGAACAAGTACCAGGCTGAGTATAAGGTCCGTAGGGTGGAGGATTATTAGAGAGTGTGGGTTTAATAGAAAAAGTGCGGTATATGACTTCTTCTTCTTATTGCGAAAAGTTATCATTGGGAAGACTAGAAATGTAGCTACGTTTTAGATTGCGAACTTCTCTCTGACCGGCAAACGTTATTTTGAGTGAGCTTTATTAGGAGATACTACTGTAGTCGAATTGCTATCAGAGAGTTTTGATTTTCGATGGAAATCACACTAATCACATTTAATGCTTAGGTCATTATACACACTGATTTACTGGCTCATGGGCGTTGGGTGAAGTTTTGGAAAATAGAATTACCGTATTTTTTTCTAAAATAGCCCCCTGTTCTAAGATAGCCATCCCCCCATCTAAAGGGGGGTTCGAATAAAATAGCCCCTGCTCTAAAATAGCCCCACCCCCTCCCTCGAGGTTTTTTATATGGCAACACATTTTAATGTATTTTATATGGCAAATTTACTGAGCATTTTAAACTACTGCACCTGGGTGCGAGGGTCATAGCAATTAGAAAACTCCTCTGGTTCAAACAATGCCTAGAGAAGCACATAAGACCTTCAAAATTGAAACAAATTTCTTAAAAGAAATTTTTAGCGAGTAAACAATCATCACAGCTTACTGTTACGTTGCCTCCATGTGATTTTTCTTTGGATGCGCAAGGCCCAAGGCATAAAGGGAACTAAGAAAAACCGGGGCTTCGACATTGTCAGATGAAAAATGTCCAAAAATCGATCAAACGCCCCTACGCCGTTTTTTCCTTGTGCAAAATTTTGCTTTTTGCATATATAAAAGCAAAATAGACTGAAGAATAGAATTTTTTTATCAGTTCGTCACGATCAGCTCGTCCATATGAGCTGCAAATGGAGTAAGCCATTTTTAGTCAAAAAAATTTGATGGGAGGAGGATGTGGGTAGAAAAGAAAATTATGTAAGCCATTTTCAAATTTATTATGTGAGTATATTTATTGAGTTGTTATTAGGCGCCTTGCTGTCATTGACAAGCCTTTCAGAAAAATTATGAAATTTGCTGGAAAGAAGAAAACTGGATTTTATTAATTTTTTCATGTTCACCTCGTCTACGCAAGCAGCTCCGTTTTCGCACTTGTTGCCTACACAATCATCTACATTTGTTTCGCACCTCTCTCCAACAAACCCTTCCTGGCATTGACACTTGAAGCGACCTGCCTGTATGACTGAGCAAGTAGCATTATTTAGGCATGGATCTCCATAGCAGGCATCTATCTGCGACTGGCAGTTAGTGCCGTAGTAGCCCACTAAAAAAATATCTACAGGTTATGAAACTGGTAGAAACATATTAACCTGGACACTGACATTCGTATGTCAATGATGGCTTTGGAATACAAGTTCCACTTGTTCCACAGGGAGAATTCTCACAAGCATTGCATTTGCCTAACACCTCCTTTGGCACTGACTCATCACACCTTAAAAACAGCGATATCTTTGTCAAGAGAAAGTGGCCACAAAAAAATTTTGGCGATACTTTTTTCCAAGACGAACATAGATGATGGGTTGGAACAATTTAAATCTGCTTTATTAATTTTGGTGTTTAGCTGTTTTATAAATGGCGGTGACAAAATAAGCACATAAATAAGCAATGGCAAAAATACCACTTTTGACGAAAAATGACCAAATGTTCTTTATTTTACGAAAATTTCCGAGAATGTTCAGTTCCGAGCACTGGGCTCGGAAATAAAGCAAACTGCCGGCCATGTGTCCCGCCAAATGGCTGGTAAATTTTGTCAATCAATTCTAAAAAAAAAGTTTAGAACCCGTATAATATATTTTACAGAAAAATTTCGCCCTCGAGCGCAGAGCTAACTACACAAAAAATATTTTAGTTGCTATGGTCTCAAGTTCTGAAGTTTGTGAAATATTATGCAATGAATTTTGGAGTGCCTTTCAATTAACTGTATTATCTCTTGCATACCTGAATTGTTGATTAGTGGCTGTGAGGAGGAGCTGGTTCTTAAGTCTGGATGGCGATTCACATTTTCTGTAAATTAAGATTTCTTGCTTTTAGCACTAATGTAAGCTTATAACAAAACATACGCTATTCCCGGCTCCACAAATCTAGCCTTGATCCATTTGGAAAACCATGCCATGGAACAGTCGCAATACAAGGAATTGCTTCCCAGAGCCACATGTGTGATGTTGATTAGGTCCGCGAAAGCACCTAAAATAAGTTTTACAATAAATTAGGTTGATTTATAACAAATATGTTTTACTTTCGGGCAGACGAGACAGCTCATTTCCATGCAAAGACAAAATCCTCAGATTCGTAAGACCCCAAAAAGCTGACTCTTCCAAGCATTTGAGGTTGTTGTAGCTGAGAATTAGGGTAGTGAGTTTCTGAAATAAACAATTTGATGCTTTTTAAAAATATTATGACCAACTAAATTGTTCAAGAATGTGCCATTTTGGATGACTGCAATTTGGTTCTAAAATTTTAAGGGTAAAAATTAGCGAAACCCATTAACAAACTTGAGACAAATCCCTAAAATAATAAAAATTTAGCATCAAGTGCTGTGAGAGTCGGGCGACCCACTTACAATTTTATCAGGTTGCTGAGATTACGCAATTGGTCAACGGGCAGTGAAGTCAGCCTAAATAGATCCCATGTCAAAAATTTACAAAGAGAACAAAAAGATTAGAAAATACATGTTGTTGTCCAAATAAAGCCTGCGAAAAAGTAAACATGTTATTGTGTGTGATTGACTGACAATAACTTACTCTGTAGTATCTGTTGGAATCCCCAATGGAAATTGACTTAACTGTCGGTTGGTGCACCGAACCACTGTTTTGGCGCAAACACAACCGGACGGGCAGTAGTTGCCGTTCTCCGCGCACACGTTCTCTCGGTCATCTGTAAAATGTGATTTGGTCAATGGGTTGGATAAAAACTACATAAAATAATCAAAAATCTGATATTTTTGATGGATCGGCATAATTTTTAAATAAGAATTGCAGCCTTCCCTACCATTGCAGACCAGCTCATTGTCCTCCAGAGAAACCAACGATCGATTCTTCAAATGTGGTGGCTCAAAGCATGTTTCAGTGTCCAAAACTTTGACTGAGTTGGCAGTCTTCAGAGAATGTATGAAGTCTTGCAAATGACAATTGCAAGCAAATTGGTTTTTACTGACAAACCTGCAAAAAATAATCATTGAAAATATTTTTGATATAATTGTTACAGTGTGTGAAGTTTATTTAATCTTCCGAAAGTGGATTTAGTCACACATCTGAGCTGGTTGTTCGATAGGTCTCTAAAATCGTCAGGAGTAAAACAAAATATTTTAGTATTGAAAGCAAAGCCAACAAAAGCCTGAGTTCAGCGAAGTCTCCGAAAGTAGACACCGTTGCACATTGCAATGCATTCCCGCTCAGAAACCTGTTAATTATGGTATAAAAAATGATAGTTTTGAAGACCGAATAACACTTTCTCTGACAATAATTTTTAAACAACAGTAAATACTGTTGATTTACTGTTGGTAAATTTAGAGCTGTCAGGGCTAACTTAATGTAGTACTAGAATTTTCATGATTGGTTGTTTTTTTTAAGACCAGTTTGTGAGATGGTCATCTTCTAAACAACCCATTAATGCAGCTTTGAAAACCTTACAGTGTTTCAAGTAGTTTTGCACTTGAACCAAGCATAGTTGAGCTGAAGTGCCGCAGTTTGTTGTTAGTCAGATTTCTGCAACCCTTTTTATTCAAATCAAGTAAATAAGTAGTGTTGTCGACTCGAAATTTTCGACTGACGCGTCGAGTCGAACGTTGAAAGTAGAGAATTTCTCAACTTTCGACGTAAAAAGTCGAAATCAACGCGTCGAGTCGACAACTCTATAAATAAGTGTTGCTTATGACCCACAATTCTTTGAGTGAAGACATCGCGTCAAAAGCCATCTCATCAATCTGGACTATTTTGTTGTCACTTAGATCTCTGCAATTACAGGTACCACCAAAATTAAATCTCTGTAATTTGAAAGTATTACATTCTCTCCAGATTGGTGAGCTGATCAAATTTAGTCTTCAGCTGGATTTGACTTATCTCATTTCTGTTAAGCAACAGCTCTGTAGCAAATCGAGGAATATTTGAGGGCACTTCTGTCAGGCCACGACCACTATATTGTAGTTAAAAAAACAATGTAGTTGAAAACCCAAGAATACCTGCAGTCTACTGTGGTATGGTAGCAAAAGCAGGGAGCTGGACAGGTGTAGTCTATAAAGCACTCACCAGCATGTTTGGTCACAAACTGCTCAGAGCCTGCAATTTCGAACAGTATGTAACCTTATTCGGTATTATGCCAAAAAATGTCAGGGATGTCCGTCAGTACAAAACCCCCAACTTTTCAGATGAATGACGATTTTAGTTTTTTCACTGGAGAAGACGATAAGGCCATGATGTTTTGGACTTATACGTTTTGGAAAACGATTCAAAATTTATAGGGGTAAAGAGAAATCACAACAAATACGGCTCCTTGAAAATTCAAAAAGTTTTTGTAAAATTAATTTGATGTGACGAGTTAATGGTTGTTGCTAATAGACAACTGGCTTGATGAATAAAGCCGAAAAAAAGTTGACACCAGTCGACACCAAAAGTAACACCATTTTTGAGTTGACACCATTCTCAGACTAAAATAACGAAAATTTTAATTTTGTATGAGATCAGCGAGGTTTGTATTTCTGATGACACCCGATACACCAAACGAAAGCTGAGGAACTCCTCTTTCATAAAATACAGACCAAATCTTGTAAATACATAATTTAGAAAACTAGAAGCCATTTTAAGTTGAGAAACCATTTTCTTAGTCAAAAAAAAAAGATTTATTTTGAATGCCCCCTTTTTGTGATTGAAAGTCCCTAATGAACAGTAAACTGACTTTTGAAACACCGTGCAGCAGAAGGAATGCTATTTATGCATCTTTTTTTCAAAAATTAAGTTTATTCCACTTGTAGGATTGGTCCCCGGGAATTCAAATTTCAACATTTGAATGTGACTTCGTGAACATGCTCCTTTAAGGTATAGTCGAGCTGACTTTTGCTTTTGCATATCACCCTCTACTGATCGAACTCTTGGGTTTCACCCATACCCCTATCTTTCTAAAATTTTGGAAAATTGGAAAATTTTCGAATTTTTTGATTTTTTCAATAATAAAAAACCGACAAATTATTGCTTTGATCTCAAATGCTACAAAAAATTCTGATTACCTTTGCATCTGAATTTGTTAGCTGGAATAGAGCTGAGTCTTCTTTTTGAGATTCTCCTGGGTGATTGACAGCGAGCGCCAGAAGTTTCCACTGCTCTTTCCGCCAACATCTCTCCTAGCCATTCCTAGCAAAACCAATATTTATCAAAATTTACTAGAAAAGTCAGCTCCAACCAAGTTGCAGTCACAAATCAGTGGGTTTCTAGCCAAATGTAGTGTTTGAAGTGATCTTAGGTCATCAAAAGTGCCGTTCTGCATGCTTTTGATCTGGTTGTCATACAAACTGAGAAGGTTCAGCTTTTGCAAGCCTTTGAACACGTCTTTTCTAAGGCATTGCAGCTTGTTGGTGTTCAAAAGAAGCAGTTGCAGAGATTTCAGTGGCGCAAACACATTTGGTGAACTAAATTTTTTTTTATTAATTTTGAAAGCATTTATGGTTCAATATGAGAACTTACATATCTGTCAAGTTATTGGCAAAAAGCATCCTAAAAATAAATTTTCATTGTCAAGGTATGCAGATACATTGACCCCTATCAATTTCGCCTAAAGTCTAAATACCGTAAAATCTCTAATTATTGGCCCTCATTAGGGTTGTCGAGCCCTCGAAATTTTCGAGCCCTCGACTCGACGGCTCGACTCGGCTCAAAATTTTTCGGGGGCTCGGCTCGAGGCTCGAAATTTTCGAGCCAAAAACTGCCGAAAACATGCCTTGGTCCCCCTGTGGTTTGTACAAAAAGCCACTTTTTGGACCAATTTTCAATTAATTTTTTTTGATAAGCAAACCCATCTAGAAGGCACGCTGCGCCGATGGCGCATCAGCCCCGACTACTAAATGTACAAAGTACGGGTTACCGCTGGTGGTTTAGGTACATTTTCAGTTCGGGTATCCGAACTAAAAGTAGTGGTTCGGGTGTATCCACGTAGTTCGGGTAGCCGCTGGTGGTTCGGGTGTATCCACGTGGTTTGGGTACCCGCTGGTGGTTCGGGAATATCCACGTGGTTCGGCTACCCGCTGGTGCCCGAGGGCTAGGGCTCGGCTCTAGGGCTCGGCCTTTCGAGGGCTCGGCTCGAACTTCGAAGCTCGAAAGTTTCGAGGGCTCGGATCGGCTCGAGGCACGAAGGTCGAATAAAAGTCGAGCTTCGAGCCGAAAGCTCGATTTCGAGCCCTCGGCTCGACAACCCTAGCCCTCATCCTCCCTAATTCAAAATCGTGTTTTAGCATTGTGTTTTCAAACCTTTTTTGAAGGCTGTATAGAAAGTTACTTACTGAGTTATCGAATTTCTCCACTTAAATATATGGAAAGATAACCGTACAGTCTACTCTCGATTCAGTGTAACCCCAATAAGCTCTTTCTAGACTACGGTCCGACACTTTCTTACCTCAATTTTTAAAAACTTTTGCAAAATCTGTTCGTCAGTCCAATAAAAAATTGCAAGGATTTCTATTTTGCCGGTCATTTTTGTAAATGATAGCAATTCTGCCAAAAAGACTTGTGGTTTTTGGTAAAGTGTACCCTTTTTCCAAAATGAGAGTTATCAATAGGAGTGTTTTCGGCAAAACTATTGCCATTTACAAAAACAACTGGCGAAAAATCGAAATCCTTGCGATTTTTCTGACTAGACTGACAAAACAGATAAGCATAGTTTGCATGAGCTCATAAAATTCTGAGCTCAACCTCATGAGGACCGTTCTCATGTGAGCTCAACTCACGTGAGGACACATTTTAAAAAACCTCAAGGATTCTCAACCTCAATGATTCTCACCTCACCTCACCTCATATTGCTTGAGGACAAATTTCAAACCTCACAAAATTCTCTTGAGAATCCCTTGAGCTCATGAAAGGCCCGTAACCTCACTAAAATCTGAGCTCACGTGAGAATTCCTCATGCGAATAAAAGTTTGTCTCAAATGAGTTTCTCCCAGACAGAAAATTGAATTTCAACTCTTCACTTTCCACTCTGATCCTATTCCGCTTTTGCTTCTCTCCTTCACTAACTCCAGATCTTCAGATGGAAACCAACGGCAACACTAACCTCGTGATCAGAATGAAGCTGAAGAGTGGGTACTATGTGGAGGTCCAGAAACTCAAGGGGATAAGGAAACGTCATCCGATGTGGAAAGGTGCGCGCGAATGTGTGGATTCGGAGGGAAAGCCGTTCATCATCTGCAACTACTCCGATTGTGCGATCCCAACAATTCTACAATCCGTTACCTATTATCCGTTATATCCTCAATAAACATCCCATATGCTCGTCCATTCTGCTTAATTATTACCTTATTGTGACTAATCGTTCTGATTGATTGATCTACTTGAAATTGACTGAAACCTCATAAATCCTGAGCTCAACCTCATGAGGATCGTTCTCATGTGAGCTCAACTCACGTGAGGACACATTTTGGAGAACCTCAAGGATTCTCAACCTCAATGATTCTCAAGGATTCTCACCTCAACCTCAAGCAAAAAATGTGTCCTCAAGCAAACTGTGCAGATAAGGAAAAAATTTACAAAAGTTGAAGCAAAAAAGTGCCGGAACTCAGGCGGGAACGAAGTTGAATGGGTAGCACTTAATAGAGTAGAGAGTATTAGTGTAAAAGCCTTGAAAGAACCAGAGAGGATTTCAGTATAAAAATTTTCAGATGCTATACAAAAAATATTTACAGTGTGTTTAATGACAACAATCCAGCAAAAGCATTTTCTGCTACGTCTTGAATCATGTTTTTACTGAGATCCCTGTAAAGAAAAATGTTTTAAAACTTATGAAATTTTTAAAAAATACTCACAAACGAACAAGATTTTGTAGGTTTTGAAATGCCTTGTTGGGTATGAATGTAAGGCGATTGCCTTCGAGTCTTCTGTAAACACACATTTTATTTTGAGAATATCTCGATGAGTATTTGTATTTACAATTCGGTAGTGGTGGGGGGCAGGTTTGTAGGAATGTGTTTCAACCCTCGATCATGGCAATCCACTGTAGTGTCAGTGCAAGCACACACTGACGGACACACACTTGCCTCACGACACGAACTGGCTGCTCTCTTCTCAATGCCCGAACATTTCATTTGCTGGAAAAGGATTGATAGAAATTGTATAATAAAGCTTTTTGCAGGCATGGAAATAGGGCTAGGTAATTACAGCAGATTAGTGAAAAGTCTTTTTTAAGATACAGCGATTACAATGGAGGAGCGAAGTGCGAAGTCACAGATAAGTCTGAGCTCGCTGATTTCGGCTAAAAATTAAGGACTCCAATCTTCCGACTTTATACGATAAAAAATAAAACTTGACCATTAAAAATAATAAAAAAAACGTCGTCCTCAAAACCGACGTCGCCTCCTTACTTTGCAATTCCATCGTAAACGACCTTTAACTTGAATAAAAGGCATTTATATATTTTAGAAGTAGATTTAAAGGTCAATGCACATAAGGCTAGCTCAAACGTAGGTTCGGTATAACGCTTAACCTCAGTTTTATATTCCTTCTCGCATAAAGTTGGGTATAAGAAAATTAAGCGACCTGGGATGCTTAACACAGTAAAGAAGCTTGGGGTATTGTAAGAATGTAGATCTACCTGGATATCAATGCTTTCCACGTAACGCCCTTGCAACATGGCTGGTCTATGGCACTTCACATTGTTGAGCATATGTTTCGACCTCAACTCCTGTTTGTTCAACCACTTCAGACGACAGTCACAGTGCCAGGGGTTGTCCACTAGTCTTCTGAAGCAAGGTTAACTGTACTTTTTGTGATATCAAGTCTTTTTTCGTGGCGAAAAATCCTACAGAAGAGGGATTACTGTAGGAAAGTGTGTGTTCACTAAAGTAATTTAAGAGTTTGGGCCATTATTTATCCGGTCAAAACGCAAAATCAATAGCCTGCTCAAGGCTTATTCAACACCGCGACAATTCTACCTCACAAGGGAGGGACCCTGACTGTGACGTGGGGATTTTTCGATCAATTTATTTTACGCGGGTATTCTTGTAGAGCGCGCCCAAATCCCTTGTGAATCTGGCTCCCCAGCTCTGAAAGCCAACAAAATTTTAGGAATGACCCATGGTCCATGGCTCAGTTATGAAAGACCATCATATGGTTATCGAGGTGTTTTTAGAACTTTGAGTGACCCCTTTACCGCCTTTTGTGGACCTTCAGAGCTGGGCAGCCAGATTTCTCAGGAACTTAGGTCAGCTCTACAAGAATACCAGCATAAAAAAAATTATCAAAAAATACCCAGATCACAGTCAGGGCCCCTCACCTGTCAGCCACTTTTTTAGATAATTGTCTTCATCAAATCAACGAGTTGGGAAATATAAATAAAGTAAACTTACAGCACTCTCAAATTATTCATGGGTTCCAATTCCCCTAAAGTGTTGAGGTTATTGCCATTGAGTGTGAGTATCTCCAAGTCAGTCCAGGTGGAGATGGTGTGACTGTCCAGACAAGTAAGCTGATTTTTGTCCAGCTGCAGGTTGACCATGCTTTTAGGACCATGAAGCTGTTCATCTGTCAGGGTAGTCAGGTAATTCTCGCTCAGATCCCTAAAAATATTTGTTATTTTTTGTTTCAAAGTTTTAGCAGATTTTTTCTTTTAAAGTTTACAGCTTGCAAATTGACCAGTGTGAAGTGGTCGTGCATTGAAAAGTTTTTTGTTGAAGTGCCAACTTAGCAGCGAAAACTAAGAATAGGATATGCGCTGACCACACTTCAAAATATTTATTTTCTTGAAAAAGAAATGCTTGAGTAAAGCTTGGGCACTGGCCCAAAGCTTGCATAAAATGATCATATATATATATAGCTATTATATATAAAACAATTTTTGTTGTGATTTTTTAGTGATGTTCGTTGTTTTTTAGTTAGCTAAGTTGCATATCAGCCAACAATCCCCTGATGGCGACGTGCTACCGTACGTAGACAAAAACTGACGCTGGTGTCATATATCCGCACCACATTGAGCCCCTTCACTCAATTCAGCTTGGGGGACCAAGGCAAAAAAAATTTCACATTTGTCAATACCAATAACTTTTTGCACAAAAAGTGTAAAATAAGTTGTTTTTCAGTCTTTTTAATCATTTTTACGCAAAATAATTATTGATATTTAAAAGTGTAAAAAATTGCATTGGTCCCCCAAGCTGAATTGAGTGAAGGGGGCATAGGTTGTGTCCTGAGCCCAAGTTTAAATTATTAGGAGGGGGGGGGGAGTTTGGTGGTTGTGGGTGGTTATACGACACCAGGTTTTTTTCTTTGGGGGGAAGGTATATGACACTGGCGCCCAAAAACCTTCTTAAAAGTCACTGAAATAAAAATTCATGGAACCTTTGTTTACTCTTGTCGTGAATTTATACTCTAAGCCAGTTTCCGTATTTTCTTTATTCAAACACCAAACCCACTGCCCCCTCAGGGAGTTATTGTTCAATCATTAAAAAATCGGTAAAAAAATATTTCGATTTCTTGGATTTTCGGGTGCTCAACCAAAATCTGAAAAGTGGAATCCGGTAATTTCATAGTGACTAAGAAAATGCAAAAAACATATTTGCATAATATTTTTCTGGGCTGAGATATGGGGTCCATATGGGGAAAGGGGAGGGAAGTTATCAGAGAGGTGGGAGTTAATAGAGAAAATACGGTAGTCTCGCTAAAAAGCTATTGGTTCTGCTGTATCTAGGCTGACAAACTCTGCAAGTTTATCATAAAATTCTGTCCTTTAGTTTTCCCTATTTTCACACACGGCCATAGCTATTCATCGATTGGTTAAGTGCCCTAGAAAGTAGTAGGCTCATCCCCCTCATTAATCCCTCAATTAAGAGGGTCATCAGTGTTCCATATTCCTCTTCACCAAATACTTTAATTGTTTTTTTCCCACTCTATTGTAGTTGCGTCCATACAGCCATTTCCAACCAAAGCAGTTCAACAAATAGCTTTTTTAATCGGCAAAAAGTGAGTTAAAATTGTCTCTTTCATAGTTTCCGACAATTTGATTTGTGCATCCCCTCCATAAATCCAGGTCCGTCAAATGGGCGGCCAAGTGTCTAGCTTAGAACAACAACATCATCACAGCCGGACCAGCCAATTGATTGGAGGTGGATTGTCTTCAATAATTCACTCACATAATTGACAGTTTGTTTTTATAAGCCTTCCCCTGCTACTACTGCCACCATCGCCCTCAGTACCCTTCCTTTTATTTTTATGAGCTGGGAATTTGCAACAGCAGCAGCAACTGCTAGCTCAGCTTAATATTGTTGTTCTAACGCTGGAAGAAGATTGGAAATGGGAGTAAATTTAAAACATAACCTCAGAAATTTGAATGGAATACTGGAGTATGTGTGGCGTTTAAGTGGTTTAGGGGATATTGAGCCGAACAGCCATTGCATGTCAAACTGAGAATTGTCTCTCGCAAAATTTAAGAATCTCTATCAATTAATCAATAAATGTAGCTAACAAGGAAGGAACCCTGACTATGACCTAGGAAAAGAAACCCATCAAATTTTTTTTGTAATTTTCGTAAATAAAAAAGTTCGCAACCCATCACAAAATGCTAAAACAAAACTTATACAAAAAAAATTTCCACGTATTCTTGTGGAGCGTGATCAAGTTACTGAAAAATCTGCCCCCCAGCTCTGAAGGTCCATAAGAAGCGGTACAAGGGTCACTCAAAGTTCTAAAAACACCTCGATACCCATATCATGGTTTTTTCATAACTGAGCCATGGATCATGGGTCATTCCTAAAATTTTTGTTGGCTTTTAGAGCTGAGGAGCCAGATTTACAAGGGATTTGGGTACGCTCTACAAGAATACCCGCGTAAAATAAATTGATCGAAAAATCCCCAGGTCACAGTCAGGGTCCCTCCTTTGTAAGAAAAGAAACTGGGACGAAAAAAACTGTTGTGACCCACTTAAGGTTGGTTAAATGTGGCCGATCAGCAAAACCTCGCAAGTTTTTGTTTCCGATACTCCAAATTTAGGCAGCCCAGTTCCCACCCCAATTTCAATCTCAAATTTTGCTTTAGGGACAAAAAACTGTGGGACGAAACCATACAACTCATCTACCAGGTTGTCCGCAAAGTCTTTAATTGAACCTAGTGTGACAAGCACTTTGTGATGGGTTGCGAAAATGTTTTATTCATAAAAATTATAAAAAAAAAATTCTACGGGTCTCAAATTAATTTTTTTTCGAAGTACTTGTGATATGTGCACATATGAAAGTGCTATGAAATTCACATGTGAAACCCATCGAAATTTCTATGTAATTTTTATCAATAAACACGGTTTGCAAACCATCACACAATGCTAGTCAGTTTAGGGTCGATCAAGGACTTTTTGACATCCTAATTATCGCACGCGTCTTTCCATCAGGTTTAGGGTTGGCAAGGGTAGTCTTAAAACGACTTGCCGACTAGTTGCTGGGTTTGAAAGCACTTTTTCAACAAGCTGTAAAATCTTCATTTTCAGCATTTCAAAAATTTTTTTTCGAATTGTTTTGTAGATTTTGCCGTTCTGTGTATGAAAGTTCAAAAAAAAATTCCGAAATGCTGAAAATGGAGATTTTACAGCCTGTTGAAAAAGTGCTGTGAAACCCAGCAACTAGTCGGCAAATCGTTTTAACACTAGCCTTGCCAACCCTAATCAGGTTGTTAGAAAAGTCCTGCAGCTACCCTACAGTGACTTTTTTTTGATGGGCTGCAAAAAAATTTACATTAATGAAAATTACGAATAAATTTTGATCGGTTTCACATTTAATTTTTATTATGAAATTTATTGTGAAAGCCACAAAAATTTACAAGTAATTTTATAGATATAAACAATTAGCAACCCATCAAAAAGTGCAATTCACTCTCGGGTCGTTGTAGGACTTTTCCGACAACTCAATATGTGCGTAAATACATTTGGATTCTTTTATATTTCGTCATGTGTAATAATAACGTGTAGTAATAAATCTGATGGGTTTTGCTTAACCTAAATTTTTTTACCTGCTACATTCTTATAATTTTTCAAAATTCGTATTTCGTAAACAGCTTTAATTCCAAAAAGACACTTGTTGCACACACTACCAAGTAGCAAGGGCGCCTTATGCGTCCATTCTTTCAAAAAATTAGCATAAAGTATTCCTTGGAGAAGCATGTGGTGACAACCGCGGCTTTTTACAGCTGTGTTACTCAATGCTGTCCCCATCCTTTTTCTAGATGTTAAGCTGTAGTAGCAGCCAAATGGATGTTTGTGAAGAGTGGAATGCCTAATCAAATGGTATTTGGGTCGAGCGCTTGCACTACTGGTAGTAGTCGCTCTACAATAGATTAGTGACAAGGACACACACATACGCCAATCACCTACTTTGTTCAGCTCCATTAAATAACAACAATATTTGACAATTTGACAGATACAACATATTTGACAGATACAATTGGAAATTACGCTATTTTTCAAGACATTGATTTACTAATCAGGCTTGTGTCCAGATACTCAATGCTACAGTAAGCACAAGGTTCGCAAACTACACAAGGATGGCTATGCAAATTATTTCACCAAGCTACTTTTTCCCGTCTAAAGACTAACACTAAGAGACGAGAAACACTTTTTTCGGTTTCATTACTTTAAAATTAATGCAACCTATACAAAAAGGTCATACAAAAAGAGATATGATCAGATTCCGACATGGAATTGTGCGCGGAGAGTTTGCAAATCATGGTGCGACTATTTCGAACTCTGAGGTTCAAATCTTACCCACCCATTTTTTTACTCCATTTTTTCATGTTTTATGTACAATTTTGGTATCGAAATGATGCTCAGTCTTTTGGCTATCCAACTAAACATCAGCACAGGTTTCATAAGCTGGTGGAGCTGACTAATAAGCCAAGACTTAGCTGAAACCTTCGTTTTGTTCGTAAATCCATCTTCTAGGGTTCCTCGCACAACTTTTATTGGTATATATTACTCTTATTTGCCTATTTTCGAGATGATTGCAAGGCATCTAACTGTTGGACTTGAGTTTATCCAGAGCAAAAAATGTTAAGTGGGAATGTCGCTGCAGTGGTAGTGGCCCTTGTTTTGAACTGGGGCAGCATGGCACGGAACTGGACATTTTCGAATGCATAATTTTTAAATTTCAGCTCTAGTACTAGGGTCCTAATAGTATCGTATTTTTCTCTGTATAATAGCTTAAACGAAATCCTACAATCGTGGCTACACATTAATATACAGAAAAAAACATGTGCACTCGAAGAAAAAGGTTAAAATATTTCATTGAAAACATGCTGGCTTGTAGAAGCCGATTACAGCTTGTACAAACTCAAATAGTTTTGATAACGTTTGGTATTTTTTACAAGCGCACATGTTTCTATATACAGTCAACCCTCGTTAATCCGCCACCCTAGGGCCGGTCCCAAAAAAAACTAAAGTTAACTAAAGGTAGGGTAATCGCACCTCAATAATCCGCCACCCTGAGGCCGGTCCCTAGGGGTGGCGGATTAACGAGGGTTGACTGTATCAATTTGTATCCCCGATTCTAGTCTTTCATTTGAGCTATCATACAGAGATTACCATGAAGTTGAAGCTCACATTAAAAAGGCACTGAAAGATATTCGATTGTTTCTATCCCACCTCTCAAACATAATCCTTGTTGCTGGGTCAAACCTTCGCTAACTACCCAATTTTCTGAGTCGATTTTGGTGTGAAAACATTTAAATGTGATTCCTCGTGAAATTCTGACTCTAAAAAGTTTATATCACCTTGTGAAAAGTCGATAAGAATTGGCAGAGGAGGAGCCCATAAAAAACAAAGTATATGGCTCCTGGCTGGTTTCCTTTATTCAGATGGTCGTTTGCATGCAATCGCAAAATTATTGTGGTTGCTAACAGCAAAGCAGTGCTGGCACAATTCAATTTTTACTTATACAGAGAACAAAAAAACAATTTTTTAGGTTTCATTTACTTGAATTATTGCAAAATTAGTGCAACCTATATAAAAAAGTGCATACGAGTATTCTTTTAACGGAAGATGCAATACAAAGTCGTCTGGAAGAATGAACTTGCAAAATTTTCTAAAATGAAATTTAAAAGACTTTTTTTTTTTTGATTTTATGCGAAACTCACCGGCATCAGGTAATAAAACAACTAAATTTTTACTGACTGTAATACAGTCAAACCTGGGTTATCCGACACCCCAGTTAACCGACACCCTCTTTTTTATCCGACACCATGAGCCCGATTTGGTTGGCCTGGTAAACCTACACCCCAGTCATCCGACACCTCGTTTAACCGACACCTCGTTTATCCGACACCATAAGGGCGGTCCCTTTGGGTGTCGGATAACCCAGGTTTGACTGTACCTGGTACCCGAATTAACAAAGTCAATGTGCATGTACAGGCTCTTAAAATGAATGTATTTAGCAATTTTGTTGCGTTCCGAGTGCTGTCTAGCCCCGGTATGGTTGCACCTCAAAACCAATTTTACTCAAAGACGCATAAAAACCTCGATATAGTGGCACCTTAGGGCCGGACCCTGAAGGTGTCATTAAATTCGAATTGACTATATTTCTAACAATCTTATTTTTAAAACTTTACTTTTACTGCTCAATCTAGTTTCCTTCCATGATAAAATAATTTTAAACCAATTCCAAGATCAAGGATACAAGCCTAAGCAAATAAAAGAGACACTTTTTCCTCTACACAAATTAATTTATATGTGAATTGCTGAGAAACAAACACAACTTGCTATCTTTGGTCAAAAGCAATAAAACCAAGCCCCTAAAATACATATGAAATGTGCTCACATTTGCAGCTCATTGGCGCCACCACCAAACAACCCAATATGTTTTATGCATTACCGCCGAATTACACATTCTTCCTGTCTGCTTGATCATCTCTTTTAAAAAACAAAACAAACTTCTTTTCAGCTATACAATCTGGCCTTCAAAGTCACACTTTTTGTTCCTAAAAGCCTTTGGGCTCCGTAGGTGTTTGAAAACTGTAATACAGTCATGCCTTCATCAGAGAAACCCTTTGATATACTTATATAAATATATTTATAACGGTTCGATGAGCAGCCCAAAGTTATAACCCAAGCATGTACAGGGTGACACAAAAAACAGTCACATTTTTGAGAAATTCATAAGTGATTGTGTTTATTTGAAAAGTCGCTGCTTCCTCTAAGTAATCTTTAAGTTTTTTTATAGGAATTATTAATCAGAGGGCTCCCAGGTAGCTTAATTACTGTCATCGATTTTCTGGGGAAATGGATGGGGCAAGGAACTACCTTGACAAATTTTTCAAAAAATGTGACTGTTTTTTGTGTCACCCTCTAGAGTACGTTTTAAATTTCATTAAATGACTAGCATTTTCAAATGGGTTTCAAAATATTTATGGTTATAAAAACCTCAGAAAATTTTTTTGGACTTGGAGTTGAAAAAAAAATCCTTGATAGATTCAAAATTTCAGATTTCTCTGTTATAAATTGATTTACATAAAAAACCAGCAAAAAAACTTACTTTGATTTTATAAATATTTAGAACCAATCGGAAAGTGCTTGTCACTTCCTAAGGTCCGTTATACGACGACCGAGTGTGTTTCGTATTGACCAGAACAAATCCGGCTGATCACCCGGGTTTTTCGATAAAATAAACGGTCAACACTGAAACCTTTTCAAGATAGCTAGGGTTGGCAAGGGTAGTGTTAAAACGAGTTGCCGACTAGTTGCTGGGTTTCAGACCACCTTTTAAATAAGCTGTAAAATTTTCATTTTCGGCATTTCAGAAATTTTTTTCAAACTGTTTTGTAGATTTTGCCGTTCCGCGTATAAAAGTTCAAAAAAAATTCTGAAATGCTAAAAATGGAGATTTTACAGCCTGTTAAAAAAGTGCTGTGAAACCCAGCAACTAGTCGGCAACTCGTTTTAACACTACCCTTGCCAAAGCGATCACGAGATGCACCATGCGTAATGAAATGATTATTATCGAAAAAATCACTGGTCATTGTATAAATGATGGCCGGTCCCAGGTATCTTTTTTTTCATAAATATTGTTTGAAACCTTCAAAAACGTTTTGATTTTTTTGCGTGGCGCATTTTTTGGGTGATGTAAGTACAAAAACTATCTGGTTAAAAAAACTGGAACCAAGACGAGGATTTTAAAAGCGCAGTTACAAAAAAAGAACCAAAGCCAAAAAAGCGGAATTTTTCTCACTACTTCCAAAGATAAAAATGGGTTTGAAAAGTTATTTTTGAGGGTCAAGACATATTTTTGAGATATTTATAATGCACTTTATGTTGTACACTATGTCCGAAAAACACGGACATGACCCCGGAAATCTGCAGGGTCATTTTGTGGAAACTTTTTCATATAGAATCTTGATCGGGTCTTGATTCATCCTACAAATATTCAGTGATAGAAGACAAGAGCATGTGAAAGCAGTCGTTGCGTGCAAAAATAAAAAAATTAACAAAATTCCTTTTTCAAAAATTTAAAATGAAGATGGAAAAAGGTCTGTATTTTTTGTAATACCCTGTTGTACATGAAAATGAAGATTAGATCAGAGCAAAGAGATTTCCGGGGTCATTTAGTGCGCATTGCTGGGAAAGTTGGTTATCTTCTTTGTCTTTTTTGTTTTGTTGATGATGACCATTCAGTTGTACTAATATGCATATAGACTACTACTGCTACTTTTTGGCATAACTTAATTTCCTCATTTTCAGGAAATCAATAAAATTTAGCATGCTTTGTTTTAGAAAGAGTAAAAATAAAACTTGTGAACTTGGAGAATAAAGGACGAAGATTTTGATGATGATGGCTAAAGCATTGCTTCAATTGGATTACTAGCGTCCTAAGCCATGCTGCAGCAGCAATAAAGGCATGCAGGAGAAATTTGAAGAAATGAGAGGAGACTTCATTAAACCAAATGTCATTAGGATTTTGATAGTAGTAGATGGCAAAGTTAAATTGGCTATCTGGCAAGATAGAACTTAGCAAGAAGTGATAGAAACAGAGTCGAAATTTACGGATACTGTTTTGTAAAATAACAGAGAGGTTCTAGAACGTCTAACAAATTTCGGGAACACATGTTGGTGTCGTCGCGATTTATGAAATTTTTTTCCAAATTGATAGAAAAATAGGCGCTACCGGAGTATACCCCCCCAAATGAATTTTTTTTGAACTTTTCAAAACACCATTTTAACCATTTTAAGCATTTCCTACACGCTGAACACGATAAAAAGGTGTTTTCACCTACTTTTTTCTATAAAAAGTCGATTTTTTTAAAATCTTGAATTTTGGTATTTTTAGTTGATTTCTGTTTATTATAACTTAGTAAATCAGATGTTGAGGGTACCTTGGCCCCAAAAAGATGGAATTTGAACATAGTTTTGTTAACTGGGGCCTACCGCATAAAGAAACTCTGGTATGCATACATTTTTTATGCATCTAGAGTCACTTTTGAGTGATTTGCGTCTAAGGTATGTGGGTGTGCGCATCTCAACCCCAAGCAACCAAGCCCCCTGCGCCCCCGAAGGGGGCGCAGGGGGCTTGGTCGGTTAGAGATGCGCGCACTCACATAATTCCGAGCAAGACTCTTGATCAAAAATGCATTTAGAGGCTCTTTTTGCCCAGCTCCAGTGACCAAAACATGGTAAAACAGGCAAATGGTCGAAATTTCAAAATGCCCAAAACTAAATTTTTTATTGACCAGAACACAAAAATAATGTCTTTTTTGAACTTATGAGGTGATTTAAGGTTGATATAGGGTATTTGGAAACACTTTAAAAAAAATTTCATTTGGGGGTATACTTCGGTAGGGTCGAAAAATATTATTGTTAGGTAAGATAATCAGTCAGTTAGCAACAGGTGAGATCACTTTTCTCTGGTTCTTATAAGCCGTGTATATACAACATGTGTTTTTATTTTATGTCCGGTGATTTCTACAACTTTTAAAAAATGTGAATTTAAAAAGTAAAGGCAAGAGAGGCATGTGTTTACTCTAATACCCTAAAGGTCATCAGAAGAAACATAGACATTCACAAGGAATAATTTAGTGAGATAGAAATACAGCTCCACAAGACAACCCCTATTTTTCTGTTTCTAACTTTAAATTCCTCCAAGAAGGCGCTGAACCCTCTAATTTAAGACTGCGTACTGTGTTAAACCGATGGGTTTGGTTATTTGATGAAATTGCACTTTTTAAAACCCAGCGAAAAGAAGAACGCAAAAATGATTAATCAAGTGTCCCGGCACATTAGGGCCGGGTTGACATTCTATCACTGCCAGACTATTACTGTTCATGATGGCAGTTTTAGAAGTCTATAGGGCTAAAAAGCGGGTCATTACTGTGCGAAGGTGAACAACTTAAAGGTAAAGTCGGTTCTTATTTGGTTCCTTTTGGACCCTGCATGTCCAATTTGTCTCTGTATACTTGGCCGGTCATTTTAGCAACTTTAGAAAAATTAAATTTGAAAAATAAATAAATATAAAGCAAAACAGAAGTCTTTGTTTACTCTAAAACATCTAGAGGTTACCAAGAAATACATAACAATTGACAAACAAAATTTGAATGTTGGATCAATGAAACTCAACAAAACAGCTATTATCTTTTTGCTTCAACACTCTAAGGACCTTTTTTTAGCTTCACGCAAGAAAAACTCGGTAATTTTGTTCTTAAAAACGTCTTTTGGGTTAAATCGATGGGTTTAAATTATCTTGCTTAAGCCCTCCTCAGACTCAGCCAGTCTGTACTTAACCAGTCTGTAAGAGGAACTATTTAATTTGACTGTGAGACATTTTCTACTCAAAATGATCAGCAAAATCTGGCGAGCATTTTGGTTTCAAAAGTTTTCAAGAATAACAGAAAAAAGTTTGGCACGGAAGCTTGTCTCGTGACCCCGACCCGCAAAACTTTTTTCTATTATTCTTGAAAACTTTTGAAACCAAAATGCTCGCCAGATTCTGCTGATCATTTTGAGTAGAATATGTCTTGCAGTCAAATTAAATAGTTCCTCTTACAGACTGGTTAAAATTTGTCTCGCGACTTTTGCCTCGCGGGAGTCTGGGGAGGGCTTTAGGATAATTGCAATTTTCGTGACCCAGCGAAAAGAATACTTCATAAGCAATAAATAAAATGGTCATCTCTGGGTTGCAATTAGACCCTGAAAAACATCAGACTTGGGGACAGTCTATCATGATTCTTTTTAATAGTTTAAATAAAGTCTTAAACGCTGAAATATTAGCTCATTCACATGGAAAGATATATAATATGGTGAAAAAGTTATTGGAAAAAGAGATGAAGGTATTAAAAAGCATACAAATTCAGACTGAGGTAGGAAAAAAACGAATAAATCTGAAAAATATCTGCTTCTAGGTGAAATGTATCCGCTTTTTTGAATTTTGTCTGAAAAAGTTAAAATGTCTCTGCTCTTGCTTTTCGGAAAGTCACCCCTTGTACTATAATTTCTTCCTAAATCCGAATTTGTTGGGATCTGATCGAAATAATTATCATCGGCTGAGATATTGCTATTTTGAGTACATCAGACAGAAATGTTCTCCACTTACCTACTTTAATGTATATCTCAGCTCATAAAAATTGTTTCGATCAGATCTCAACAGATTTGGATCCAGGAGAAAATTACAGTACAAAGGGCTGACTTTCCACAAAGCAAAAGCGAACACATTTCAGATTCTTAAGACGAAAATTTAAAAAAAGTGGAAACATTTCAGCAAAAACGGAGAGATTTAATTCTTGTCCAAAAAAAACTAGGTGCTATATTTTATTATTTTTTAAATAATATTTGAGTGAGTAGCTTGAAAAAATGAATTAAATAATAATAATAAATTATCAGATGGCATTTATGTTTTGCTCAATTCACAGTCAGTTTTTTGGATGTTTAAAATTTTTTGAAATATTCTAGAAACTCACAATCGATGCAGCTTCTGGTTGGTTAGGAATAGATGGTCAGGAATGTTTCTTAGGCGGTTGCGATTTAGACGTCTAATTAGATGGGTTTCATTAGTCATTGGCCACAAATATTGAAAAATCCGACTCACAATCTTTCCAGGCTTGTCAAATCTTCAAAAGCCCCTTCCTCGATGCTCTGTATCTCATTGTCCATGAGTTGTCTGCAAATTACCGCTCTTTTAAGACCGAAAACCTCGTTATTTGGCAAAGTTAAAAGCATACAGTATTTTCAGTTGCTTGAGCCCCACGAAATCTGCCTTCTTGATAAGGGCGATCTTGTTTTCTTGCAAATCTCTGCAAATTTTTGTGATTGTCATGAAAAACTATCATTGTGTCGTCTAGGTTTTTTTTTAAAGTCGAGGTTTCGGCAAAATGATACTATTCCTTCAAGTTTGACCACCTGTGCGCCGATTTTTAGCATAATAGCTTTTATGACAAAAAAATCAGTATCCATTGTTGAAATGGCTTAGGCTTCAAATAGCTCGTAATTTTTGCGGCAAAAGCCTATACCATATATTGATTCAAAGCTTAATTTACTGAAAATTATTGGAGTTTCTCGAAATATGTGTTTTTGAGTTATTCCTTGCCAACCATTACCGTAATTGAAGAGTCTTTAACGTCCTTTTTAAAGAGATTTGTCCTTTTTTCCTTTACAGTCTTTTTTCCAATAGATGTCAAAATCAAGGAAAACAATCGAATTTTCAAAAAAAGTTTTTGCTTGCGGCACAGATTTTTGCGGCTTAGATTACATATAATTATCATGTTGGTTGACAATTAGAAAGACAGTTGCACTTTCAAAGGTTAAATTAACCTGTACGGACATGTAAATCTACATGTAACACATTTCCTCTAATAAGTCCCCATGGCCCCATGCTTTAATAAAGCGCTACTCTCGACCTTGAGGGCCTATATGGTATCTTATATAGTATTTGGCATGTGTGGGTGGGTAGGTAACGCTTTCTTACTTCGAAGGCCAGAACGGGTCGAAATCACTTTTGTCGCTAATACCATCGTGTTCCCCAGAATGTCAGATTTCGTTTTAAAAAAAAAGAACAGGCGAAAAAATGAGTTCTAATAGGGGATATACCTATTTTTATGAATGAAGTCATAGCCCCTCATTGAAATTTCGAAATACTATAGAGGCGCCGATAGGCGCCTGTGGTCCCTCGTAGACAATATCTCAGCTTTGAATCAAATTTTTGCAAATGTGGTTATGATGCTGTGCACTTTACTAACCCTCCATCCTCTGATAGTACCGCACCCTCTGATAATCATCCACACCTACAGGGTGATTCAAAATTACGTTAACATTTTCAAATTTAATATTTACGTTCAGAATTCAGTTTTTCTTATTCGTTTTTTTTTGTTTAATACGCCTGTTTTTTTGGCTTGTTTTCTCAGTTGCGTCCCATCTGCTTATTGGTCCTTGAGTTGATTCATCGCATTAATTTCTGTGGTTCTTTTATTAATATTTTTCGTTTACGCTCGAGGTTGGTTCATCAAATTTATTCTTATCAATTTCGCAGATACGACTTCAGTCAAGAGAGAGGGCTACGCGCCGGTTTCATTTATCTTCGTCATCGAGGTCTCGAGTTGGCGTGAATCGGGCAGCTGTTGGGTCGGGTAAAGCAAACGGTCAGAAATGCGGCTCGTCGATTCTAAGCAACTGGCGCTAACAAGAACCGGATTGGGTAGGGAAAAAAGATTAGTGCAAGAGATGAAGTCATAAGGGTTTGATTTAGTGATTTTGATTTATGGTTTCAATTTTACAATTTCTCTTTCAAGATAGGAGCAGAATCTGAGTGGAATAAGATCCAACAATCGAATCTCGAATGCATTGTGGAGTATTTCCCGAGAATAATTGAAGAGTGTATTGAAGCTGGTGGAAGGTATTTTGAGTGAGAAGAATCTGTTATAGTTATCTTTTGTGTTGTCGTGTTTGCCGTTATGATTTTCGTGCTCGGGGGTGAATAAAGTTTATTATTCGCTTTATAATGGTCTTATTTGGGACGTTTCCGGTACCTGCCATCCGAAAATTTGAAAACGGACCGCAACGGTACCACTTGATTTTTTTAATGTTAACGTAATTTTGAATCATCCTGTTTAACACAATTTTTCTGATTTTTCGGGTTTTGAAAAAAAAACGCCCGAAAGTTTTTTCTAGGGCCTTATTAGAAGAAATACGGTAATCGACTGTAAATTGTGAAAACCAAAATTTCGACTTAAATTGGCTTTTCGACCCTTAATTCGAAAATTTTTGAAATATCCTTTTTTAGGGGTCAAAATCTTTTTTTTTTGAAAAATGTCCTTTTTAAAAAAAAAAATTAGAGCCCTGCCGTAATTTCTCTCTTTAAGCCCCCTCAATATTTCATAAAATTCCTTAATGGGTTTTAAAAAAGAATTTTGGTTCTAGTAGAGAGTCCGGTGCCAAAAAACAGCTTGGTCCCTCCCGTTGATTTTTTACAAAAACAACAGGGGTGACCAAGCTGTTTTTTGGCACCGGACTCTCTACTAGAGCCAAAATTTTTATTGTATATTTTAAAATTCATAAAATCCGTCAACAGGTGCTAGCTGCTTTGGCGTCCTTTAAGACTTCTTCGACAATTTGGCTCAAAATACGCGTAGAAATAAGTATCAGGACGAGAATATGGATTACGTTTATAAGCTGCTTGAAAAACTTATTTCTGAGAAAGATGAAAATTTTAACTTTTGAAAAAGTAACTGTTGGAAAGCATATCTTTTTAGAAATATCAAATTTACAGTGTTCAAACTCAAAAATCCGCAAAAAACCACAAAAGTTAAGGCTTAAAATACAGGCATATTCAAACTTAAGGAGGTAGTAAGTTATCGCAACCTAATTGTATGTATTGAATATAGCTCACAGTCTGACAGTATCCAAAGGCACATCCTCAGGCACACTGGTCAAATGTTGACCAGTGCAGATGACTGTGGAATGGGAGCACGCACAGTTCCTGGGGCATTTGGAAGGTAGAAAATAAGAGGTGCCCTCTATGGACGAAGAATTGTGCAGGCTAATCTCTCCAACCCCATCATGCCCCACACAAAGTGGGGTTTCAAGGCACACAAACCAAATAAACAAACACAAAGACAGGTGAATAATAGACAAAAAGGTCATTTTTGGCCAATTAATAGCCAAAAAATATTTTTTATAGTCAAATAAAATTAGCCTAGACCAAAAGAAATTTGCCAATTTTTGTAGACAGCCATCATTTCCGGTGATTTCAGCCGAATTTTAAGTAGATGTTTGAACAGAAACTTGGAAAGAGGGAGCTGTGTAGCAGTAACAATGCTGTTAGTGCCCAACCCCCTCCCACTCTACTCCTTGGCGGTGGTTATGTCCCGCCTCCTGGTGATGGAAAGAGGAATCACAACTCAGCATTAATTCAGAGGTAAGAGTTGCTGGACAATAAAATTATTTACTACTACTACTTGCGGTTGCTTTTTCGATCGTAAGTTACGACAAAAGATATTTGTGTATATGATTGTGCTTGTTAGTGTATGAATGGTAGTAAACATAAATGCTTAATCTTGCTACGGAATATTATTTTTAAGAGTTTTTGACATCCTAAAAAATCGATTCATTAAGGGAGCAAACAATTTTTGTAATATTGAAAATCTGCGTTAAGAAAGAACTTTTTAAAAACCCCTAATGCTTGCATTTAAAATTTCTAAACCCATTTAAGGGTGGTCACCGCCCCTAAAATTCAAATCTTAGTGCAGTTCAAGAACAACAAAATGCCAATAATCTCAATTTTTTTCACAACAATTTTCAAATCTAATTGCGAAAGGTCCTCCGCCATTGAAAGAGCTTTCGAATGAGCATAAACATGCAAATAAAATTATTACACTAAAAAAGCTTTTCCTTGTGACCAAATTGGCACTCATAAGATTAACTCTGAAAACCATCACTTTTCACTTTCAAGGGGCAAAATCTCAATTTTTTTCACAGCAATCTTCAAATCTGATTGCGAAAGGTCCTCCGCCATTGAAAGAGCTTTCGAATGAGCATAAACATGCAAATAAAATGATTACACTAAAAAAGCTTTTCCTTGTGACCAAACATGTACTCAAATGCGTTATACACCCACTCATCCCAAATACTATATAGAGATACTTTTCCACCTTCGTTTTTAGGGCATTTTTTAAAGGAATTTAGCAGTTCTGATTGATGATGCTAATCTAACTTTTAATTCTGAATAAGTTTGTCTGACAGCGCAACACCGGATTGTCAACAAAATACGGGTATTGAACCAGGATTTTTATAAAGATTTGTACTTTTTTGGAACCCCAAATATTTTTTAATTTTACAATTTTACGTCAAAATCTTTTTTTTCGCTCTAAATGGCAACAAACATTGGTTAAGATGACCTTTTTCCTTCAATAGTGTTCAATGTTGCATTCTTTTCAGCAGTGTACACAATGGCTAACACTGCATCAGAGTTGCCAACCTTCTAAACTAATCGCTACTTTATAACTTTATTTGATTTTTATTTTGACATTTGATAATTATTTTATGTTTGAGTCACAAAAAAACCGGCTAAGAATAACAAAATAATTTAAGGAAAGACATTTACAATTGATATCTTTAAACTAGGGCCGGAGTGCCTTATATGTCATAGCCCGAAAAGTGGTTTTGACCACTTTTTTGATACTTATCTTGTCGTAATTAGTACGAAAAACATGTTTTTTCACCCGGACGATTATTTGTGGAAAAATATTTTTGACCAAAAATGATCATAAATGATCAATAAATGATCATAAATATAGTTACACATCCACCAATTCACATGGCTGCTGTATGTAAAAGGGGAATGAGAGTGTTAAACTTTAGCATATTGTTCGGAATAGTCTCTAAGGTGATTGGGGTGCGCATCTGCGGGGGCGCGGGGCTTGGGGCTTGGACTTGAGATGCGCACCCCAAGCACCTTAGAGACCATACATCTCAAAAAGTGGGCTATGTAAGTGTACAACAACACTTGCATAGCCCTGCTTTGCATGTGGTAGGCCGGCCATGAGAATTGATGCTCACCCGCCCCGAACAGTGGACAATATGATCAAAAAGTGGTTATTTATGATCATTAATGATCTTTTATTGATCATTTATGGTCAAAAATAATTTTTCAAAAATGTCGTCCGGGTGAAAAAAACATGTTTTTCGTACTATATACGACCAGATAAGTTCAAAAAAGTGGTCAAAACCACTTTTCGGGCTATGACATATAAGGCACTTTAGCCTAAACTAGTGTTGTGTTCTGGCCTTCAAGCAATATTTCGATACAATATTTTTGGATAAAAAAAATTTCAATATCGATAATGATCTTTTAAAAATTTTCGAGCGAGCGATACGATATATCGAAAAAAAAATCAATACGCCTAATCGAGATTTTCAATATTTTTCTTCATTGTGGGAAAAATGTCCCAAACCAAAAAATCAGTCAACAGCGCTAAAATAACCAAAAGCCTTTGATTCAATACATTTTATTTGACTGAAAACTTAACAAACGCGACTTCAATAACAAGAGTTCAATTGACGCAAATTTTTGTTCAAAAATATAAGCTTTTGTGCATTTTCCGGTACCTTCCTTTTCTTGTTCAATATGAAAATTCTCATATGCCAGGTTTGAGTGACTAAAACGCCCAACGAATTTGTGAGCATGCTTCAACATTGACTTCACATTAGGTGCCGCAAAAACCGGATTTCGCACGACTAAATTGATTTTGTGAGTTCCGCAGTCGGTGTGTAGAAAGGCAGTCTCTTCAAGCGCCTATAATTCAAAGAACTTCAGACTCTGAAGTTCAGAAGCAGGCTTATAACAGAATAATTACTCATACTTTGCACATATTGGCAGCTCTATTGCACATGAAAACATGCACTTTTGACTGTTCGATGCTCCATTCCATTATGATCTTTTTCACTATGGCCCAATAGTAAGGTAGTTGTGCCCTCCAGGAAGGTTGCGGTTGGTCCATACCGAACATTGTAGATGAAAGATAGTGCACAACACTTAACAAGCTCGTCTTCCATCTTGGAGTTGACTAGATCGTGGACACGCTGCGTAAACAACTGAGTAAAATGTTTTCGACCTGAAAATAGAACTTCAAACCTAACGCCATTTACGAACACTTCTACAATACCAAGCAAAGATTCGAACACTAACTGAGAGCAATGATTTGAAGGTAGGTTCCTCAACAACAGACAGTGGCTGATTTGTGCGAGCAATAAAATGCATAATCTTTCGATCCAATAAAAACAATTCTCCTTGAAAAAAATAGAAAGAAGGCAAATTTGTCCAGAGCGTTCTTCTCGGCTCTTTTCTTGACTTCCACATCTTGAACTTTATTTTGTTTTCTGCATGCGTTCCAGCGTGATGAGAATGCCGACATAACAGAGACCTCTCGTGTTTCCATCTGTCATTAGGATGAGCTTTGGAGGACTGGTGGTGCATGCCAAACATTGTGCTTCGGTATACCAGATCTTCTTGTAAAGGCCCATTTTCCAGCATGCTGCTCATTTTTGCTTCCTGAAATAGATAATTTATAACATCACTTTACAAACATAAGAGACAGAAAAACATGCAGTGAATCAAAAGCAAAAACAAAATCTCTTTTCATGCAGTGCTTATTCGCGATATTTTCGACATTTCAAAAGTTTCAATACGATATTCAATTTGTTTCAAAATTTTCGAGCGATGTTTCGATACGTTATAGCGCTCGGGCACAACACTGCTTCAAACCAAGAAAGACAATTACAATATCAAAAAATGGTTTAAAATCAACAAACATTTATTTTGTAAAAAAGTTAAATTTGTTTAATTTATTGTAGGCAATCGGTAAGTGGTTTCAGAAGATTCCTCATTGCCAGAATTTGTGCCATAATCACCTGCAATTTTTTTTATACTAACAAAAACTTTTTTAAGCAATAAAAAAAACTTTGAGACTCCGCAGCAATACTGTTTGTGCTTTCAGTGTTTGCAATGTCAGGCAGACGAGAAAAATCTACAATAAAGATTAATTAAAACAGCTTTAGGGTTTCAACCAGGGTGGCCATATCATTTTTTGAAAAAAGGGACATGTGATCTCAAAAAGGGCATTTATAAGAAAAAATTCAAAAAGGGGCTTTATATAATTTTTTATATGCATTATATAATTTGCTGCATATCGTCATCTCCAGTGCCATCATCAGTCTTTGATTGAAGAAACCTCGGATAACAGAAAGCGCATGTTTTGCCATGCTTAAAAATATCCAAGCGGTGATAGCGCAGCAGACAAAAAATACACAAACATACAGCGTGGTCCAAGAAATTTGAACACTTTTAAACTGTCATAACTTTTTGTCCTCGCACGATTTCGAAATTCTGTAAACGCAGATCGACTCAGTTTTTTATGACAATTTTTTTGGTATATAAGGTCAAAACCACGATTTTCGCTTGGTCCCCCCTGTTGTTTGGCTCCTGGTCTGTAGGTGGCCTTTGGATGGGTAAGGCCAAAACAACAGGGGGGACCAAGCGAAAATCGTGGTTTTACCAAAAAAATTTTCATAAAAAACTGAGTCGATCTGCGTTTACAGAATTTCCAATTCGCGTCAGAACAAAAAATTATGGCAGTTTAAAAGTGTGCGAATTTCTTGAAACACCCTGTATTTCGGATTTTCAGATTTCATATGACAAATAAACTTGACAGAAAATAGATAATAAAATAAAGATTACAGGTTTTTTCACCATTACTACTACAGGGTGTTTCAAGAAATTCGCACACTTTTAAACGGCCATAACTTTTTTTCTAGGGCGATTTTTAAAATTCTGTAAACGCAGATCGACTCAGTTTTTTATGACAATTTTTTGGTATATAAGGTCAAAACCACGATTTTCGCTTGGTCCCCCCTGTTGTCTGGCTCCTGGTCTGTAGGCGGCCTTTGGATGGGTAAGGCCAAAACAACAGGGGGGACCAAGCGAAAATCGTGTTTTTCACATTATATACCAAAAAAATTGTCATAAAAAACTGAGTCGATCTGCGTTTACAGAATTTCGAAAGGTCAAAAAGAGGTCAAAAACTTTTGACGGTTTAAAAGTGTTCAAATTTCTTGGACCACCCAGTAAAAAGTTTCGCAGAAGTAAGGCTCATAATACAGCAAAAATAGTAAACTGATACAACAAAATTTCGAAAATTCATCGTTTTATGACCACCTCTCCATGTATGTTCTTTATAAAAAAAATATAAAGTTTTATATCAATAAAACGTAGTTTATTGTCATTCCACAATTAATTATATTTTTTGTAGTTCGTTTCCGATTTCCGAAAAGAATCGGCTATTTCAAAAGCAAAAAATTAAAACATGCCTGTTTTGTTTCTTCTCACAAAAGTTTTGCCAAATTCCAAATCACTGAAAATACATTTTTTTTTCAAGCAATAGTTTTTTAATGTTTACTTGGGAATGCTGGATCTTTGAATTCTTTCTGTCGCCAAAGGTTCCCGAGGAAGTATTTGACCAGTAGTTCCACTTTTCTGCTGCAGAATCTGTGAGTTCCAGGACACCATGTTGGATGTGTTCATTTTGAGAGGCACTAGATGGTAGTTCAGTTGGTTCTTGATTATCCTGTACTCGTGCTGAAGAGCAGCACGGTCGTCCACTGCAAATACCAGGGTTTCAGATATTTAACTGTAGATAGGATTTTTACCAGTCAAATCGCCAGAAATGAGCTTGTCAGCTATTTGCTCATATTTTTGGATTTTCAGCAGTGAAGTTTCCTGCCTCCTCATCCTTAGGTTCTGGAGGGCTGAATCAGAGGTGGCTGCCATTTCTGAAAAGTTGGGCTAACAAGTGAGTTTCTGGTGTCTTAGGTCTTACTTTCAGCATCCCGCTCCGACATTCTTACCAGTAAGTCTATAAACTCGTTCTGTTGGGCATCTCGAGACACAGCCCGCATTCGTGATTCTAACGACTTCATTGATTCTGGAAAGATTAATGTGCAAAGTTTAATGCTAGAAGGGAAGATGTCGTGGTTCAATATCTTAGAGTTTGGTTAGGAATAAAAGATTAGAACTCGACTAGAGGATTGACTAACTAGTAGGGTAAATTTGCGTTCTGACGAACCTGCATTAGCTACAGTTTAACCCATAGCTGGGTGCTTTTTTGTCACATCAATTTTCTAAGTACTGTTCAGCTATTTCTGGTCAATATAGTTCAAAATATCTTGAGGATTTCGATTTTGCCTATCATTTCTCTAAGTCACCACATTTTTGCTATTACGACTTGGGGTTTCTGATAATCTGGCTTTTATTTTACAAAGTAGGATCACAGTTTATCAGGATCCACGAGCCATAACACGAGCTTTTTAAAAAGACCCTGAAACTCTTGCAACTTTTTAAACTACAGTGACGGACAAAACTGCAAGGCATCTAAAAGATGTGGTGTCAGACCTAAACGAGGGTCGAACTATAGAAGATGATGGGTTATGGCTACTCGATTGTAATTTGTGAAAATTTATTACCCTCATTTTTGCGCAATGCCTAAAATATATGGAATGAAAAGGTTGTTAGTTGTCGATTAAAAGCCTACTCTTTCCAATTTTTGTCTCGTATCTTGCAGTTGAGACTGTCTGATTGCCTAGAATTTTTTTTGCTTAGAGGTTTTCACCGATCCAACAATCTGCTAGCCACCCACCTGATCATTAGAATCTTTTTTAATTCTATGTATAATGTCAGAATATTTGTCCTCGTCCTCCTTGCTGTGCTTTTCCCAGGCCATCAGTATTGACATTTTAGAAGATCTGAGAACCAACTCAGATATTTGATGCAAAAAATGTTAAAGTGATTACCTGTTCATTTCTACATCGCACATTTCTATGTTGGCTTTTAATAGTCTTTGCCTAAATCAAGATTTATCACTGTGAATCCAGAATTATGTCTATAGGGACTGATAATACCTGAGCCTTTGCTGTTTCTCGCAGTTGTTCAGATATTGCTCTTTGAGAGAATTAAACAAAGAGGAAAATTGTCTATTATTTCCGCTAACTTGGTTGTGGGACGGATTGCTAGGATTGTTACTAGGCTTGCTGTTAGTCCACCGAGTCACCGTCGACGGCGAAGATTGCTGGTGGTGGTAATCTTGGGGGTTACTAGATGATTGATGGCCATTCGACACTAAATTTGACAAAAATGATAATACTATAAATCAAAAATGGGGGAATGAAAATTTTGAAAATATTACATTTCTTAAAAAAGTATGTTTTGACTTATTTCAAGAAGTCGTTTTATCCACTGCTTATTGTTATTTCAAAGCAAAAAAATATTTTGACGTAAAATTTTAAATAAAAAATGAAGTTTCTTAAAAAGGTTACAGAGGTGGTAGCGTGGGTTTATGTTGATGCGCCGAGTATTCTCTTTCCTCGAACACATCAGTCAACCAGATTTTGTCTGTCGATGATGTATGTCGATTGATGGATTTGAGGACTGTTTTGTTTAAAACCTGTAGCAAAAGTTTTTACACACACAATGAAATGCAAGCAGACGAAAGAACGTGCAAATAGACAGAGTGTACTAAAACGCACCTCATTCTTTTGCCAACAGACGAGAGGATCGAATAAAAATGGCATTGTAACTTCTCAGCGTTGTTCGCCACGAGTTCCTGAAGATTAAAAAAATCAACCTGTAACAAAACGAAGGATAAGGAGCCTACAAATGATAGGTTTTCTACCCAACTGTTTGGCGTCGGCAAAGTTTCCACTTCAGCTTGTTTCTTTCGAACAAAGAGATTTCTCGGTTTTTTTCGAACTGGTTCTTCATGGGTTGACTCCACAAATTTAGACAATTCATTCAGTTCCGAGGAGACAGGTTGGTATTGCGTTGAAACACAATGACTGACTTGACGGCGAAATTTGGAGCTGTCAGTTACACGGTGGTCCTTGAAACGAGGACCCAAGAAGAGTACCAATCGTAGTTTCTAAAAAGTTGTTTTTTATGAAGCAAACAGTCGCATGAAAACTTATAAAAAACTTACCTCTTATTTTCCAAATCGCCAAATTTATCTTCAATGAAAGCTTGCAACTAGACCTTCTCGACCAACACTTCCGGCACATCAACATCTGCCAACTTTTTTCCTAACATGAACACTTGCAATTTGAAGACCGAGATGCGACTCATCTTTGCATAGATCCAATGACAGAAAAAACCAAAGAGACAATAAAAATTAGTTGAATTTCAAAAATTTTATTTTCCTTTGGAGACTAAATAAGTTTTAAATTTTGCATCTTTCACTTTTCGGGAAAATTCCCGGGAATTTGAAATTGAACAAACTGGAAAAGGGATTTTCAGCTTTGAGAAAACGGGAAACAGTAACGGTATTTCAAGAATTTCCGGGACAGACAAAAAATCGGGATTCCTGGGGGATTCCTGTCCCGGTGCCAAGTATAGTTCAAACCTGAAAGGCAATGTAAAAGCCGGGATTTCAAAAAACCCATTAAACAGAATAATTTTTAAAAATGTAAGTGTTGAAATGGCTAGTCGGGAAAAAAAACTAAAACTGAAAATTGCCGGATTTCAAATTCGGCCTAAACTTTTGACTTTGTCAATTTATTCATGACACCTAAGTCACTTATGGAATGCTTATATACCATTCGATAGAATATTATGAGGACTACAAATGACATATCGTTTACGAAAAATTAAAAATAAAAAGTGGTCTAGCGGCCCTTTCAAAGTGTAGGGGTTTTTTTCCGGACACCCTGTACTTCAGCTAAGCTTCAGCTTTTTGAACCAAGGGGTGACCAATCCCAAAATCGAGAATTTAACTTTTTTTCAAATGTGCATGAAATCTTTTTTTCGCTGGGAACATTTGCATAGAGTAACTTTGCAAAAAAAGTTGTTTTTATTTCGTTGAAAAAATAAATTTCTGGAGACTCGGAAAGTTGGGGGTTTTATGTCAAATAATCCCCCCCCCCTTAAATAGTAAAACCCCTTTAAAATTTGTACTATCTGCCACCACGTTTTTAGCCATTGAAAAAAGTTTAAAAATTTTCTGAGAAACCTAGTGTGTTTTTTCTAATTCCAAAGACACTTTAGTCAAGCTTACATTGATTGGAAGAGGTAGCGTGAGGTATGTTGGTGCGGCGAGTGGCTTCGTTCCTGATCTCCTGAATAGCTTCAGTGTAAAGCAAGTCTGCGGAGGCTGGTCTTTTCATGTTCAGCACCAGCTTAATTATGGAAAAGTAATAATTTTACAGAGTTTGAAAATAATAATGCAAATACCCTGGTTGTTATGTTCTTGGCTCTATTGGCATAGACCAGTGTGTTGTAGGTCTCATCGTAATTGGAGGAACTGGGAGTGACATGTGCTATCATGCAGGTCTTCGAGTTGCCACCCAAACTGTCTTTTAGAAGTCTTAAAAGGTATTGAAAAAATGTCTTTGTAAAAATTAAAAACAAATATTTAAAAAAGCTCTACAGAATTTACCTGTTAATGTCTGAACTCCCCAAATTTTTTACCACCCCTTTTAAATGTACTATAAAACAAGGGACCACAGGCGCCTCTATAGTATTTCGAAATTTCAATGAGGGGCTATGACTTCATTCATAAAAATAGGTATATCCTCTATTAGAACTCATTTTTTTCGCCTGTTCTTTTTTAAAACGAAAGCTGACATTCTGGGGAACACGATGGTATTAGCGATAAAAGTGATTTCGCTATCTACGACCCGTTCTGGCCTTCGAAGTAAAAAAGCGTTACCCACCCACCCACACATGCCAAATACTATATAAGGTTGCTGAAACTCCAAACCTTTCCTCTAATTGTCCATTTTGGGGAAAAAGTTGGCTCTATCCCTCAATAGGGGGTTTTTTAGTTTTAAACATGAGTCTAAGATACGTTTGAGTCTGTCTTAACAAACGCTGGCCAACCCTTGCCTAAGCTTAAAAATCACAAAAAACAGCAGTTGGACCAAGGCCCTACTTTGAGGCATAGGGACAAAAAGTTTGTGGGAGTAAATCTTTACGATAAACAATTTTAGTCATTTTTTTCATAAATTTGCAAAGGAGAGGGGCAATAAAAAGGTATGGGAGGTGATTCAGATATAATGGGGAAATTTAATTTGATTCTCTATTATAGCTATCTTCCATTGTTTGATTAATTAAACCAGGTTTCTACTGCAAAAATCAACCTTGTAAGTTTGCTGTCCCTGTAGTTCACATAACGTCCTTTGCTACCTACAGCAACATATACTCTTAGACTCAGCAAAGTAGCTTTTATAAATTCTTACCAGAACTCAGAGCATTGATCACATTGCCCAGCGCTAACAGGCTTCTGTTGATGGAAGCTCCTTCTTTTAGCCTTTGACCCTTGTTCTAAATTTTTTTAAGTAAATGTAAAAGTTTATGACCATTCTTTTTTTTTAAAATCAAACGAAAGTAAATCATTAGTTATTTTAGAGTTAGTTATTTAATTTTTCAGGTATTTTACTGAAGACAATCTTTTCTCAACCGATTGGTCTACGGACCCCAACAAATTCTCATAAAAAAATTTGGCCCTAGTTGAGAATCAGGGAGTTTTCTGCCTTGGTTCCCATTGTTGTTTTTTTTGGATTTTTTGGCTGTTTTTTTGAATTTTTTGCCTTTTTTTTGCTTTAACCTTGATTATTTTGCTTGATTCGTTTCTGCTCAGTTTGTTGTGTTGATGTAAATGTTAATTGTCGTCCACCAACTGAATAAATTAAACTTGTTATTTTCGGAGTTATTTAAAAACAGGCTAAAAAAATCCAAAAAAACAAAAGGGGACCAAGGCGAAAAAACCGCTGATTGTCTACTAAGTTAAAATTAAAATTCTAAATCAATCAAAAAATATTTCAGTGTTCATTCTTACTTGTGTTTGAGAAGCTCTTTCCGAGCCTGCCAAATCAATGAGAAAAAGTTTGCCGTGCTGTACAGAATGTTTGTACAAGGTCACCTGAAAATGCAAATAAAAGCTAACAATAAATTCATTTTCAATTTTATTCTTTACCTGTAATAAGGCATGACCTGAAAAAGACCTTATAACAAAAAAGTCTAAAGATGAAAAAGCAGACTTCTTGATGAGCTTAGATTAGCAGCTGTTGGTTCTTGGGTCCGGTGAGAGTTTCCTTCTTGCAATATTTGCATTATCTACAATCGTCAATATTAACATTGGTCGAAAACACTGTATAAAAACCTCTATCGTTTTCTTTCCCAAAAGTGACAAAATGGATTTACCGTATTTCCTCTAATAAGCGCGCACCCTCTACCTTAAGGACCTATATCTCAGCTCAGAGAAAATATTTTGCAAAGCTGTTTATTACATTTTCTTAACTCCCACGAGCTCTACTGATTCCACTTTTTAGATTTTGGTTGAGCAGCCAAAAATCTCGAAATCGAATTCAAATTTTTCCAATTTTCGGAGGTTTGAATAATAAGCGCGCCGGCGCGCTTATTAGAGGAAATACGGTATGAATGTATTTTAAAATGCTTAGAAATAGGGTTGTTGACTCGACTCGTCGATTCCGAGAAATTCTCGACTTTCGAAGTTCGACAAATTGTAGGAAAATTTCGATTTTGAAGATGTTTGCACAATTTGATAAGGTCAAAAAGTTTCGTCAAAAAGTGCTATTTCATCCAGTGATTATTGAGTTTTGAGCGTCGAAAATAGAGATTTTGACGTAAAGTCTGAAAAGTTTTAAAGATTTGGAGTCCCAAACAAAGTACAAAATTTTAAACAAATTACATATGCGAGTCTTGCAATAAAGTTATTTCGGGTAAATTTTGTTACTTGTGGTAACGGGAATTGATAGATGATATACTCTATAAGGGAACATCCATAAATTATGTCAGACTGACAGGCCGTTTTTGTGAACCCCCACCCCCTGTCAGAACATGTCAGAATGGGCTTGACCCCCTTATTGAAATCTGACAATTTTCTGACACAACTTTGTGACCCAAAATTTATTTCTGCACATTTTTTTTGAAGTTTAAAACCTTAAAAATGATAGTGTAAAATAACAGAAGCCTTTATTATATGTTAATTGCATGTTTTTAAGTTACAAGAGCATAAAAAATATTGCTTTTAATATGAGTTTTAATATGACTTGAAATATGAGCCATGATGGGAAAATTCGATATTTATTTTCAAATCTATGTATTAAAATATATCTATCTATCTATTTTTTATATGACAAAATAATTTAAAATTTTAGAAATCTAGCTTAAATTCTTAAAATATTTAGCGAAAAATTTGCGGAGAAATCTGACATTCCTGTCAGAAAAAAGGTCTTCTACCCCCCACCCCCTCTTGTCAGATTGTCATGGGAACCCCCAACCCCCCCTGTCAGTCTGACATAATTTATGGATGTTCCCTAATGCCTTTTAACCGACCTTGTTGGAATTAGGAGCTTTGACTCTAGACAATCCTGGCACCTGCACATTGCCCTTTTCATCCTCTAGCAAATCCAATGAATTCCCTGTGTTGGGGTTAAGCAAATCTCTAATTACTTCGTTGTAGATCTCCTGAAACAAAATCAACTAACCAAGTTTTGAACAAAAAAATAATCGGAAAGCACCAAAAAAGAGATGTAGACAGTGAACTCATCAGGGTTGATCTTGTCGTACAGGCTGGCCAGCAACAAACTCATAAGTCCAGGGTTGTCCCGATTTCCTACCATTGTGTAGGTCTTTCCCGTTCCTGTGGGTCCATACGCGAAAACAGTGGCATTGTAGCCGTCAACCACGTAATCCACTAGCGAGTTTGTAGTTTTGGAATGCACCTCTGACTAAAAAATACAAAAAGAGAGAGAGAGTTAGAGTATTTTGCGTAAAGGAACATCGCTGTTGATGAAAATGGCAATTTCGAGTTTTTGAATTGGCAAGGGACAGCTTGACGTAAAGCCCAAGTGCACCCTTCTTCGAATTTTTGTACTTTGAAATAAAAATACCCATTTTCAGCTGAAAATTTTTATTCTGAGGCACCCCATTAGGCGAAAATTCCTCAGCAATCCGAATTATAAAGCAGAATTTGAAAAAAATACTTAGTCGCTGACATATATATAACCTTAAGCTGGAGTGTCAATATTTTAAAAAACGACCATTTAACTTTATTCCAACTTAAGGTCATATCTCAGCGACTAAGTGTTTTTTTCAAATTCTGCTTTATAATTCGGATTGCTGAGGAATTTTCGCTTAGTGGGGTGCCTCAGAATAAAAATTTTCAGCTGAAAATTGGTATTTTTATTTCAAAGTACAAAAAAAAATTCGAGCGGGGGTGCCCTTGGGATACTGTCACAGCTTGAACGCGAAACATGTTTTTTCGAATTTTTTCGCATCAAAAAATTTAAATTTCATGTATTAGTCAAGGCAAATCTTATAGTAATATTAATATACTAAGGGCAGTAGGCGCCTATCGGCGCCTCTATCGTATTTTAAAATTTTAATCCATCACATTCCCTTCTGATTCCTGAGTACTCTCCTCCTGCCTACAAACTTCCCGCCCACTCTTCTCCTCTGGTACTTCCTGGTGGTTTAGGCTCCATCCTGGTGGTTAAGTGGTTTCCACGTGGTTCGGTCCCGATCCTAGTGGTTGGGGTACTTTCCTGGTGGTTCGAGCCCCACCCTGCTGGATGGGGGGTATTCAGGTAGTGCGGGCCCATCCTGGTGGTTGGGGGCATATGCCCCTTTTAAAAAGCGTATTTTTGACAATCTTTTGTTTTAAACGAAAGCTGAAATTCTGGGGAACACGATAGAATTAGCGACAAAATGATGTTACCGTCTGTGAGCATTTTTTACCTGCAAAGTCAAAAATGCGTGAATCAAACCACCTCCCTGTCCCAAATACTATCTAGAGATTATGATACAATATGTATATAATCAATGGAAGTAGGCTAAGTTGTCCGATCTGGCCTTGTCAAAAAACGTTGGGCTCGACCAGTGGATGGTAAATTTTGAAAATTTTTTTTTAATGCAAACAAAAAATAATTCGAAAAACATTTTCAGAGTAAAAGACCTGTCCCGCCAATTCAAAAATTCGGATTCACCATAGTCATCGACGGCGATGGTCTTTTGAGAAGACAAAAAAAAGGAAATAAAGTATTACGTGAGTTGAAGTAGGCCCAAAAGAAGCATCGAAAGCAAACTGACGCTCATGCTGTCTGTTTTGACGCAGTACATTGTTTTCAAACTTTTCGGGGTCTACTAAAAGTATGATTTTCGAGTAGTTTATAGATTGCGATAGTGAGAAAATCAATTACCCAGCAGAACTCTCTGAAATTGGTATAATTACATTTTGTACAGTAGGCTTGTTTTTGTTATTTTATGTTTACACCAGGGGTGGGACGGAATTCCGATTTCCGGCACTTTTTTCCTTCCGATTTCCGACTTCCGATTTTGAAAATTTTTTTCTTCCGGTTCCGATTTTTGTTCCGACTTTTTTTGTCTTCCGTCCCACCCCTGGTTTACACTTGAAAACTGATTTTTCACTATTACGGGCACCTTTTTTTAATTTGTGGAGGTCTAAATTGTCTAAATTTTTTACAATCATATTAAAATCCTAGCTAATTTTCGACTTTTCGAAAAAGTATCTTGTCAACCCCATAGTCCAAGTACCAGTGATCTATTGTTTAGTGCTCATAAAATGGCTTTTAAAAAAGGGTGCCGTTGTCATCATTAATAAATTTTGTCCTTATTGAATCCTTATCGGAACTTCAAACCTCATTATTTTTTATAAGTTCAAGTCGAAAACCTATTTTATAGCGCCAAGAGAGTAACAAGTACTAGATAAAATAGCATATTTTGCCAAAATACCCTAAAAGGTTCTTATTTTTTTGCAAATTTCCTTGCTTTGGAAAATTGTTGCCGGTAGCCCTTTAACATTCTTAGAGGCTATTTTAAATCTTTCAAAAAAAAACCCAAAATAAGATATATGGATTGTTTAGTTCTGGAAGCACTACAGATTTTTTTAAACGGTCGGTTCCTTTTAATCCAAAACAAGTACTAGCACGTTCCTAGTATGTTTTAACAAAACCATAGCTTTTTAAAAGGCAATGACCGAAAATTATCAAAAACATATACCGTATTTCCTCTAATAAAAGATCAGGGTCTTATTTATTTCAATCAATCTCTAGGGGTGGGGGGTTTCTTATATTAGAGGAGGGTCTTTAATTTTTTCAACTCTTGACGCCGAAGGCGCCGCAAAAATTTTACTACAGTAAAACCTCGATATAGCGATACCCTTAGGCCGGTCCCTTGGGGTGTCGTTATATCGAGGTTTGACTGTAGTAAGGATTTACGAATCTAACTGACATTTTTTTTCAAATAGACATTCACTGAAGTTGAGGAAAGATTTCTATTGGCTATCAATTCCTTTTTTTCGTCATTCGTCTTTTACACAGATCCTGCAGATTAGCTTGAAATCGACCCCCTATTCAAGCTTCTTTTTGCTTATTGCTAATATACCGCCATTTGGATAGAGGATCAAGATCACAAAATCTGAGTAAGCAATTACCTACAAGGGATCTTTTCTTGTTTTTTTGCCTGCTGCAGGGAAATCTTCGAAGTTAATGACGAATGCTGCACAGAGCGATGTCAAATTTACTGGATTTTGCTGGTTGAGTGGACCGAGACGTTGTTGGACGCTCCTTGAAATTTTTCACTAATGGGCGGCCTTTTATTAGAGGAAATACGGTAAACAATTTCGGGCGCTACTGCAGAATCGGTTGCAAAAAAGTGCTTGGTCCCCCCTGTTGTTTTCAAAAATATTTTTTTGAAATTTTTTATTTATTCATTTATTAACACAAGAATACATATAACATAATTTAGATTTCGCTGTTTTTCACAAAAAAACAACAGGGGGGACCAAGCACTTTTTTGCAACCGATTCTGCAGTAGAGCCCAATTTCGCTCTATGAATTTTTCCAAAAGTTTTATTTATTTTTAGCAAATACATCTCTAAACAACGACCATACACCGCTTGTTTGCATTGAGCGCTTACCTGTTCGTCAAGAGGATATACACATTGAAATGCTCTTTTCTGCCTTTCCATATCATTTAATGGTCTAATCCTGACTGCTACCTAAACCCTTTTGTGGTTGTACAATGCAGAAAGTTGCAAACAAAACCGTTAGTTGCGAAGAGTTTGGAGATGTCATAACACTTGTTGAAGAAAATTTCTAGCAAAATATAAAAAATAAATAAATAAATAAAAGAGTTTTACTATTTTAATGTTATAGGTTATAGGTATGAAGTAATGAAATTGTGAGACTTTCTTGAAAGAAGAGTGAAATACTACTTCATTTTTCACAAAAAAACAGGAAATCTAAGGCTATATGCTAGAATGGGAATTGATGGCGTAAAACTTGGAAGTAGGACAGGCACTGGACATTCTAATGCTGGCATGACAACCAAGCGTTCTTTATTAAATACATGTCCCACTTACATTACCACCACTACCCCAGGTTGCGTAATTAAAAAGTGAACAGACAATAGAAAAAACCAACTTTGTTTTTTGATCTCTTAATGTGTTGACAAAAACTTTGTTTTTTCTTAGAAAACGACAGTTCAAGGGATATAATACGAGAAGGAAAATTTTAAGCTTTGATATAAATATACGCCACTTGATTTGATATTTTGAAAGCACTGCAAAATAGAGTAGCCTGCTTTGCTAACTCGAAATTTTCAAAGGGCTGCCTTATCTTTTAATAGAACAGCATTACATGGCGATACAAAAAAAAACCAAATTTTTGAAAAGTTGAATCTGAATCGAACGTTTTCTTTTCTATCTAATGTGGATTGTGTTTATTTGAAGAGTGGCTGCTTCCTCTCCATAATCTCTTCGTTTTTAGGATTAAATAATGAATTGAAGAGCTCCTAGGTAACTTATTTTACCGTCATCGATTATCCTGGGGGAATCGATGTGGCAAGGGTAGTCTTAAAACGACTTGCCAACTAGTTGCTGGGTTTGAAAGCACTTTTTCAACAAGCTGTAAAATCTTCATTTTCAGCATTTCAGAAATTTTTTTCGAATTGTTTTGTAGATTTCGCCGTTCTGCGTATGAAAGTTCAAAAAAAAATTCCGAAATGCTGAAAATGGAGATTTTACAGCCTGTTGAAAAAGTGCTGTGAAACCCAGCAACTAGTCGGCAAATCGTTTTAACACTACCCTTGCCAACCCTAAAGGGGATACCAAATGTGGTTTTTTTATGTGTCAGTCTGTACAAGCCGAGGTTCATCGAGAAGCTTGCATTTTTCCACAGATTTTCCCTCAATTACATCCTTTTAAAGAGACGGGGGGGGGGTACATTTACGGCTACTTTTCAAATTTCAGAAATGTTTAGGAAGGAAGATGCAAAATGGTGGTGGCAGGAATTGAACCTGCAGCTTTCAGTTCTCCGGGCTAATGTGCTACCATTACACTACGCCGCCACCTCTTCCTTCCTAAGGGCCTATGTATATTTGCTCTCTTTACATGTCTCACAAATGTCTCACCTTTAAAAAACAATAGATTAACAAAAATTATCGAAAAAGTGGCAATGCAACCCAAAAGCAAGTAAGTTGGCAGTCCAGAGTGTAGCCAGTGTAGTGTAGCTTTTCTAAGTTCGAATGGGTTGGAAAAAGCAAAAATAATGAGACGGCAAAACTAATTTTCTTATTTTAGAACGAAAAAAATTTGAAAAATTTTATCTTGAAAAATAAACACCACCCCCCTCCCCCCTCTAATAAACGTTCCCCTTTCAAGAGGGCTCGAAAAAAACGATCCGGGGTGTTTAATACGGTATTATCTTTAACCTAAAGTACAGAGGTAGAAATTTTGTTGAAACTGGAACAACAAGTTTAGGCTTAGCCCTTAGGCTTAGGGGTAGGCCAGCGTATGGAAGTTGTGACTAATAAGTGTTTTACGCACTTTTTCTGGGGTCTGGAACATATATTTGGGTGCTCTTTACTTAGGCTTAGGGGTACGCCAGCGTATGGAAGTTGTGACTAATAAGTGTTTTACGCACTTTTCTGGGGTCTGGAACATATATTTGGGTGCTCTTTACTTAGGCTTAGGGGTAGGCCAGCGTATGGAAGTTGTGACTAATAAGTGTTTTACGCACTTTTTCTGGGGTCTGGAACATATATTTGGGTGCTCTTTACTTAGGCTTAGGGGTAGGCCAGCGTATGGAAGTTGTGACTAATAAGTGTTTTACGCACTTTTTCTGGGGTCTGGAACATATATTTGGGTGCTCTTTACTTAGGCTTAGGGTAGGCCAGCGTATGGAAGTTGTGACTAATAAGGGTTTTACGCACTTTTTCTGGGGTCTGGAACATATATTTGGGTGCTCTTTACTTAGGCTTAGGGGTAGGCCAGCGTATGGAAGTTGTGACTAATAAGTGTTTTACGCACTTTTTCTGGGGTCTGCAACATATATTTGGGTGCTCTTTACTTAGGCTTAGGGGTAGGCCAGCGTATGGAAGTTGTGACTAATAAGTGTTTTACGCACTTTTTCTGGGGTCTGGAACATATATTTGGGTGCTCTTTACTTAAGTTTTAGAAGGCATAAGTTGGGGGGTATTCTATACTAGGGTCGAAAATTTTATAATGAAAAAAGAACAACCCGAAAGCAGCACCAATGTTTGTCTACCAGCAGAAAATACTTAGAACGTGGGTAAGTCTTTTGACGGATATCATAATTTACTCGTTCAAAGCGTGCGGAATAACGAATGCCACAGGTGGACAAAAAAGGTTGATATCATTCACCGCTTCGAAAAAGACGGGACAGTTCCAAGTGGGCAAGCAAAGCTTTGAGAAAGAAAAATTTGCTGATCTCTTTGAAGTAATTGAGGATGTTAAGATACTAATGTTCCAAGATCATAGTAGTGTTAGTGATCTCTAGAATGTTAAATTGTTAAATTAAATTGTTTGTTGAGTGGTGGTTGCAATTAAACAATTTGTCTAAATTGGTGTAAAAAGTATTTGATATTTGGATCAAAATGTTGTTTGAATTTTTTCTGCGGTGGGTTGATGTTGACGAATGCAATGGGTCGAAAAATAGAACACCGCTGTCTAATAACGGGTGGTCAAAAAGTTCCCGATGGATTTTCAAAGCTTCATTTTTTATCATTTTTCTTATCATATTTTTAGAAGTTTAGTATTATTTTGTAGCCCTGTTCTTCCTCTTTCAAACGACATGTCACACGTTTATTTTACTCAACAAAATGACCACCATTTGCATCAATACATTTCTTTAATCGTTTTGGAAAGTTGTCAATGGCTTTTTGGATCATCTCTTGTGGAAGTTCGTCCCATTCTTTCACCAGTGAAGCTTTTAGGGCAGCAATTGACTTGTGTGGCTTGGAGCATGCTTTGACTGCAAGTACGGCCATCCAAAGTAGTCCATCACATTCAAGTCGGGGGAGTTGGGCGCCCAGTCACCTTTGATCGCAGCATTGTCACCCCAATGAGAATCAACCGTGATGAAATCTGGAAAGTGCTCCTCAATCCAGTTCTGAGTTTCAACGGCTCGATGAGAAGGCGCGCCATCTTGTTGAAAGGTCCAATTGTCTCCCATATTCTCCTCAGTCCATGGCAGAACTTTGCTTTCGAGCATTTGACGATATTCTGGACCATCAACTTTCACTCCATTAGGTACGAAGATGAGAGGGGTTTTGGCGTTCCAGGAGACACCAGCCCATACCATCACTTGTTGTGGCTTCTGCGTGCGCTCAACAAATTTGAGCTCGGGCGGCAATGGATTCCATATTCTGTCATTTTGCGAATTCCTGGCCTGCTCAATGTCGAACCACTTCTCATCAGTGAAGAGAATGCTGCGATGTCGATTGGAAGCAAAACGGCGGATCATCCGTTTGTAGCGGGTAAGACGCTTCTCTTTGGCATTTTCTTTAAGCAGAGGGCCTTCAGCAGTCTTCCTAGACTTCATATCAAACACATCGTGAATTATGTTGAGGACGGACGAAGCGGAAATTCCAAGCTCAGCGGCCAACTTCCTTTTGGAGTCTGATTGGGAGTGGATGTGGCCTTCTTCATGGTCGTTGCAGTAGCAAATCCTGTCGGCTATCAGTTGGATGTTTTCCTCCGTCAAAGCAGTTGATGGGCGCCCGCTTCTTGGTCTGTCTTCATTGCTGCCTGTCTCCGTAAATCGCTTGATGGCATCCGAGACAGTTGATTGGGCACAGTTGAGCATGCGACTTATTTCCATCACCTTGTAACCTTGCTGATGCAGTCTAACTATTCCAGCGCGTAGGTCAGCCATATTTGTTAAACTGTATTAGTAGAATGATATATCAAATGAAAGAGGAGTTTCAGGGCTACAAAATGGTATCAACAGATCAGAGATATGATAAGAAAAATGATAAAAAATGAAGCTTTGAAAATCCATCGGGAACTTTTTGACCACCCGTTAAAATACCACCCCATAAGGTAAGTTGAAAAATAAAACGCCACGGCGTTCTATTAGAGAGAATACGGTATGTAAAATTTTCTTCAACATCACTGAAAAACTAACAACTAAATACATGTAAAACTACCGTATTACCTCAAACAGCTCCCCATGCCCAACCCCTCTCAGCTCACAGTCAACGTTTAGCAAATCTTTTTATTGCATTTATTAACTCCCACAAGCTCTACCGATTGCGCTTTTTAGATTTTGGTTGAGCACCCGAAAATCTCGAGACCGAATTAAACTTTTTTCGATTCTTGGGGGTTTGAAAAATAACTTCCCATGGGGAGCTATTATAGGTAATACGGTAAGACATTTTCATATTCTGTATTTTTTTAAATAAGAGGTTACTTCCAAATCAGTGTTGTAAATCTGAGATTTTCCGCAGCGGCACCGACCGGTACGGTGCCGCACCGGAGGGATGCACCGGCCACATAAAATAACTAATTTTTATAGCTATTTTCGGAACGAAAAACCATAGATTTTATATACATAATCTCAGCCAGAGCAATTTATTGTAATAATAAGCAAATACTCAAAGTTTGATGAGGTTTTTAATAAAATTGAGAAGAGTTTTTTTGTCATATAGTCTTCGGTCCATCATTCCCTTTGTGTCCTCTAGAAACAATAGTCCATTGTGAAATATCCTCTCAACTCCTGAGAAACTAGCTGCATTGGCCAGAATATTCTGAGCTAATTTTTCAGCTGAGAATAAGCATTTGCAGCATCACAAGTTTGCCGAAATTCTAGAGCCGGTGTTGCTTTTTTAGCGACCACAGCTAAATAAGCTTTCAATTCTCCGTTGAATAAATCCTTTCTGGTGCCTTCTTCTGGAGCAGATTTTTCAGATGGTAAAGGGAAACTGTGCTGTGGTTGCAGCAGAGAGCAAGCAATCTTGTTGTTAGTTCGTCAGAGCGAACATCAGGGAAATTGAGGGTTTGGGTGGCCTTCTTTTTCTGCTCATTTTCAATTACCTGCTGTAGCTCTTTTGGGTGGGTTCTCTCGAAATGCCTCAAAATATTGCTGGCTCTGGAGCCCATTTCAGTTGGCAGTTTGCAAACTTTGCACTATCGGTTTGGAAAATCAAAGTATTTGGCAAATAAATCTGCAGAAAGACCAAGTTATTTCACGGTTTTGGCTTTATCTTAAACTTTTGGTTTCTTAGCAGGTAGGGCATTAACATTTTCATTTTGCTCTTCTTCAGGGCTTTCTTGATCAGCATCAGTGAATGAATCTATTTCTGGTTGAGCTTCATTCAAGGAAACGCTGCAAATCAGATAAAAAAATAAAATGACAGATAAAAAAAATTTATGGCTAAAATTAAAGGTCGGCCGGTATTTTTTTGAACGAAACAGGTATTTTGCTTTTATCCAACATTTTTTGCCAATTTTTATATACAAACTTATACTTATTTTGAAGCTTATAAAATTCCAGATAATATATCATCAAATTTTAAAACTCTGAACAACGTATAAGTATTCCGAATGTTATCAAATCGGGAAAAATACCGGTATTTCAAAGCCGGTATATCAAACCAGTATTTAAACCGGTACTTTGATAAAACAGATTTTTATAATTTCGTTGAATTCAGAATTTGATGATACCTTAGCTAAAATTCAATAACCTTCCAATTATCTTCAAAACGAGTATGAGTTTGTATATAAAAATCGGCGGAAAAGTTGAAAAAAAAATGGTGGTTAACAAAAGTGGTTTTCGTGCTTGCGGCATTCTTTTTCATTTTTCACAATTCACTCATGGAAAACACGGCTATTTGAAAGAAAAGTATAGTAGAAAAGAGTAACCAAGAGTAGAAAGCAAGAGTGAAATAAAGCAGGAACGCGAAAACATGCTTTAAATTTGTCGAGTAGAACCTTTCCAAGTATAAAATACAGTGCACTCTCGATTTAAGGACACTCAAATTGCGATTTGGTTGGCCTGTACTAAATAAGTCCAAGAAGACTCTCGATACAAGGACACACTCAATTCAAGGACAGCATTTCGGCGGTCCCGACTTGAGTTACAAATACAACGAATTTACGTGGTATATCGACATGTCAATAGTATTTTCAAATCCCATAAAGCATGTATGTTTCCACCCATTGACACGTCCATAGCTTGTATTCGAATCTTAAAGAACTTGTCGATAGTGCATTCTCAGATCATATGCCGCATTCTAGTGTTGCCTGCGTCGACTCGTATATTGAATAACCCTCTCTTATCAGACCCATCGAATAGAGAAAACCGTTCTAATAAAAAACTTGTCGAATTTTTAACCGTTTTCCAGATTTTTTAAAGGTTGAATGACCATTGAAAAGTTCAATTTGTACAAGTAACTTTTTGGAGCTATTTTTGGCCTTTACTTCAATGATATAATGCACTGTCGATCAAAAAAACCAATTACAATAAAAACACTCGATTTAAGAACAGTGTTTTGGACAGTCCCTTGAGTGTATTAAATCCAGAGCGGACTGTATAGAAATGAAAAAAACTGAGTGGGGAACTTCAGCACCAAATCAGCAAACAGGACGCTACATAAGCAAAAACAACGCCAAAAACAGCTTTGTTGTACGAACATACATTATGAAATAAGTATAAGGCGCTAGTTTTTTTGTCCAATATTGCCTTTGGTGCCGGTGCGGGCTTAAATTCACTGGCACCGGCACCAGCACCGGTTCTCCCGTACCCCGCACCGGCACCCGCACCGACCCCTTGGCTTGGTGCGGTGCACCGGCACCGCACCAGGCGGTACTGGTTCGGAATGTGGAACCCAAATATTTTGGTCAAAAAATATCAGGAATTCATTGAAATTGTGAATCATTTCATATTAGTAAGTTTTTTTGGCATATAGACGTTTCCCGTAATTAGGATCATCTGAAGGCAATGAATCTGCGTGGGCTCTTTCGTTTTTGACCAAAATATTTGGGGTCCACATTCCGAACCAGTTCCCACCAGGCACCGGACGGTGCGCTGCCGGTGTCGGTGCGGCGATTTACAGCACTGTTCCTAATTCAAAACTGTAGACTTCTCTGAAGTCTACAAAAAACAAGCTACTTTTTTTTTGAAACAAGCTACTTTTTGATTATTAGCTAATGAGATAAGCTGAAAGTTGAAGCGAAACTTATATGGGAGCAGTCTGTGAAAAATGGGTAAAAACAGAAAACAAAAATATGCTTTGGAATTAAGAGGGTACCCTACTATCAGAGAAAATATGGTAATAACAATAATTTCCGATTATTTCCTATTAGTACAAACAAATTTTGCGATGCAGAAAACAACTTTATAATATCCACATATTTATGTCACATATCCATATATGTATGTAGTCGATCAAGTAGTAAAAAAGGTGATTTGGCGTCTTCTTAATAAGCTGCTAGAATTAGTGACAGCAATGTTGCGCACCAAAGTTTTGTCTTTTTTCATAAATTTCTTTAGTGTTTTTGTATAAACAAGTGAGGCAATTAGGAGATCAAAAGAGTTCAACAAAACATTGTATGGTCCAATATGAGGAGCAAGAAAAATGCCAGTTGTCTAAATTTTCGCATTTTTAACATTTGATTTAGAACTATAAATGTTTTTTTTATCCTAAAAGCTTTGTTAAAAGTATTCCTAAAAAGTATAAAATTGGTACTTTTATAGTTCCCCCCATACTCGGATTTTTTGAAAAGTGACCCGAAATACTTTTTTGAGCCGAAAAATGATAGTTGAGCAGGAAAATGAGTTTGGGAGGTGATCTTGGGTCTTTTTTTTCAATGGGGGGGGTACTAAAATGTGCCAATTTTTAAAGGCTGGTAGCGTAAACTACTCCGGTTTAAGGTATCGAACTGCGTGCTTTAATATACTTAGAATTTCTGAACCCGCTTACAGAAGTGTAAGATATGGTCTGGAAGAGGTGGAAATGAACTTTCTAACGCATACCGTATTATCTCTAATAAGCGCCCCCTCTCTAATAAGCGCCCCCCCTCTACTTTGAGGGTCTGTATCTCGGGGCAGAGCAAATATTTTGCAGAGCTGTTTTTTGCATTTTCTTAACTCCTACGAGCCCTACCGATTCCGTTTTTTGGATTTGGTTGTGCACCCAAAAGTTTCGAGATCGACCCAAAATTTTTCCGATTTTCGGAGGGTTGAAAAATAAGCGCCCCGGGGCGCTTATTAGAGATAATACGGTATTTCACTTTTTATTTTTGTCTAATAAATCGCGTATAAAACTCATTTCAAAGTAAAGTGTTATATTTAGACCGTCTAAATTACGTGGTCTAAAAATAACACCTTACTTTGAAATGAGTTTTATATGCGATTTATTAGACAAAAATAAAAAGAAAAAATATGCGTTAGAAAGTTCATTTCCACCTCTTCCAGACCATATCTTACACTTCTGTGAGCGGGTTCAGAAATTCTAAGTATACTAAAACACGCAGTTCGATACCTTTAACCGGAGTAGGACCCACTTTTTTTTATCATGGGTTTTAGGCTTAGACTCCCAGCAGGGCAGCGTATGCTGAGACGGACTAAAAAATATCTTTTTTTTTTGTAGTTTGCGAAAAATATTGGTTGAGGTACTTTTCGACCCTGAAATAGCTCCTTGTCTGCCGGAAATGTCTCTTTTCCTGCCGTAAATTTGAAAAAAAACCCTTTTGTTCCCTCTGATTTTCAAATTAATTTTTAATTTTTTGACTATCTTAGAGTTCCGGATCTCAGCTTTCTGACAAGCTATTTACTGACTAAGTGAGATTTCAAAAAGTTGACGAAAAAAGTATTTCAATAAAGCAAATTTTTTCGAAAACCTATCTCTCCAACTTTTTGAAACCTCATTCAGTCAGTTGATTGCTTTTGAGAAAGCTGAGATGCTGGGCTACACGCTGGTCAAAAAAATTGGTTCTTATGCATTATCGGGACTACCTGGTTTTACTCTCATTTATGCTAAAGACATTTCCGAGCTCTATCCTCCAAATTTGCCTTTCAGTATTCAGTTAATAATGCTTGTGAATAAAGGACGATAACCACAAGATAATTAAAATTAATATGTTTTCAATATCGCGGGACGCATAAATGAGAGTAAAACCAGGTAGTCCCGATAATGCATAAGAACCAAAAAATTTAGTCTTATATATTCATATTTTTAAAATTTTACATATTTTTAGCATATTAATACAGTCGAACCTGGATAACCCGACACCCCCTTAAGTTCGTTTCCGCCTTGGGTCCGACACCTTTTTTACCTCGATTTTTAAAATCTTTTGCCAAATGTGATTCGCCAGTCTAGTCCGAAATATCGCAGGAATTCTGATTTTGCCAGTCGTTTTTCCAAAATCTTTTTTTTTTCGCCATAAAGACCCGCGGACCTCGATAACCCGACACCTCTCTTTGAAAATCAGGTGTCGGGTTATCGAGGTTTGCGGGTCTTTATGGCAAAAATGAGATATTTTGGAAAAACGGCCGGCAAAATCAAAATCCGTGCGATATTTTGGAAATGACTGACGAATCACATTTGGCGAAAAATTTCAAAAATCGAGGTGAAAAAAAGTGTCGGACCCAAAACGGGGACAAACCTGAAGTGGAGGGTGTCGGATTATCCAGGTTTGACTGTAAAGTACTTGCAAAAGTAGAAGAACTCCAAGTTGTGGCAAGTAGTTAAAAAATATCTCTGTGGAAATCATTATGCAAGTTATTTGATTTGGCTAAAAACGAAAAGTATACAAAAAATATTTATGTTTTTTTTGTTGTTAGCGTTGGCAATTTGTTATACCACTCTCAAGGAAAAAAAATTCTACAGTAGATCACTGGGGCTAAATTTTTCACGGTTGAGGTAATGCAGGCAGGGGAGGTAGGATGGGGGCACAGTTGCACGGGCGCCAGGCACAGACCCTACAATTATGACGATTTTTAGGTGCCGGTGTTTCTGAAGAATCTTTTTTCGAGATTGCCGATGACTTACTTTTAGATTGCTGATGACTTTTTGGCCATATTTGCTTGTAATTTAGATGCTCAGTGTATTTTGGTAGAAAAAAAACGGCACCGGCGCCCGTGCAATTATGGATGTGGGTAAGGGGATTGAGAAAATTAGGAGGGCGGGTGTATTATCGAAAAATTGCGTGGGCGGCACAGGGGACGGGGGATTGCCCTCCAGGGCTGCAGAACCCCAGTCTATGCAAATGTTCATTTTGCTAGTTTTTATTCAAATTTTGAGAAAAATTACGACAATACGTCCCATGTTTTGCCTTGATCCCCTTTATGTTTGTTGGCTTTTGCTTAGTCACAGAACAGACTAAACATGTGTTTTTTTAAATTTGTTGTAGTTGAAATTTTTTTATCTTTGCTAAGTTACCCTTGGCCTAATAAAAAATATGAAAAAATTCATTTCGGTAGAAGAATCGAAGGTGTGGCCCCACCCAAACAAATACTGCAAGATGTTTAATAAAAACACAAAGATTTTTCAAAATTTTTGGTGTCGCAGTTTACGAACTGAATTTTGTTGATTTCAAGGTTTTTTTTTTTCAATTGGCAGCAATTATCAAATCTTCGAATTAGCTTCAGCTCAACGTCACCAAGTTTTTCGGAAAAAATCGGCATATGCTTTGGAAGCTCTTAATAATTTTTTTTAAATCTCCGTGTTTTTATTGGATAGGGGTACTTTTGCTGTACTTTTGCTTAGACTTAAGACTTGCTCAAAAATCAATGGCAGTGAACTCTGCCATTGATGAAAAAATCCACCTTTTGTCTCTTGTCATTGCGACTTGCAAAATTAACTGCAGCCGTTTTTTGAAGACTTTTGTAAACAATAGACAAGAAAAAAAATCCAGCTGATATAGTCAAACTTCCTCCAACGATTTTCGAAATTACATATACTAAAATCACAAAAATATTTTAATACATTTGATTAAATTTGACCAACCTTTTGAACCTGTTTTAACCACAGTGCATGCAAAGTGCAAGCAAACTGAAAAATTTTGAATTGAATAAATGTCTTATAGATAAATAACTTTTACATAATAGTAAGGTTCACTAATGAAAAAAATTGATGACTCTTTTTTAACCCCTTTTTTCCCACGGGTATGAAAATTAACCTAAAAATTTCAAAAAATTTTTTTCTTTGGAAACATCATATACAGGGGTAAAAGTAACGGTTTTATTATAAAAATGTTGTCAAAAATAGCATTTGATAATGAAAAATATGAGATTTTGCTATTTTCGTTAGTTTTTCACGTGGAACTCTTTGAAGCAAGGTACAGGATGCAGGCCTACATTACATTTTTCGCATTTCTTGTTACCGTATTTTCTCTAATAGACGGGTAGTCTCTATTAGAAGGGTAGTCTCTAATAGACGGGTACCCCTCGAGGGGGGTCGAAAAATAGACGGGTAGTCTCTATTAGACGGGTAGTCTCTAATAGACGGGTACCCCTACAAAGTGTGTTGGAATTTGAAAAAAATCTGTTTAAATTAGCGCGCGCTTTTTATTGTTTTATTTTTAAAAAGTGACAAAATCAGTCATGTATAATCGTAGAAGCACTTCTTTATTTTTATTTTCTCGTCTTTTGTAACTGAATTGAATTTCAGTTGAAGCAATGAGCAACTCAAGCGATGATCAGATCTCGGGCAACCTGAATGGTGGACAGCATCCTCTGCAATCAATTGAAGAAGATGAAGTCTCGGGCAACCTGAATGGTGGACAGCATCCTCTGAAATTAATTGAAGAAGATCAACAATCTGTGAGCGACCTGCAAGGTGGACACTCTGAAATCCAGTCGAATGATGGAAGTCAGCTTTCTAAATCCCGCAAACGCAAAGCCTACACAACGAAGACAAAGCTTGACGCCGTAGAATACAGCAAAAAGCACAGCAAGATTTCGGCAAGTTGCAAATTCAACGTCAGCCAGTCGAGGATTTAAGAATGGGTCAAGCAAGAACAAGAACTTCGCGAGCAAAGGCAAGATATGTAGCATTATTATAGATTTCATATTTAGTTTTAGCAACACTGCAAATCCATGATTCTGTTTTAGCTGGACTGAAAAAAAAAATTGGTTGAAAAATAGACGGGTAGTCTCTAATTGACGGGTACCCCTCGAGGGGGGTTGAAAAATAGACGGGTATACCCGTCTATTAGAGAAAAGACGGTAGTTCTCCCATCACAAACCCCGCAGTGAAAAGATAAGTCTGTTGTGGCAATCCAATGATTGTACCCGTCAAGTGACATGGGGAAGTGACGGGGAAGTGACTTCCTTCCTTCTTTCTTCAAAATAGCCAGCTGTATTTCAAAAGAACTATATCAACTAAGAGAAAAAAGAAGCATAAACATATGCTAATAGGATGACTCATAACTCTTCTTTCTACTGATAAAACACTATTTTCGATATCATTTTCACAACAAAACCAATAATTTTACCCCTATATACAACGCTCCCAAAAAAAATTAAAAATTCAATTTTTTTGAAAATTAATTCGGGCAAAAATGGGTTAAACATGTTTTGGTTCATTAAAAATTGAAAAACATGTTTTCGCTTTCTGGGCCCAGTATTGTGTTTTTTTCGACAAATTTTCAGAAAAATATTATCGGTCGTTAAAGTAATCGTCGTTAAAGTGATGTTGATCATTTCTCATGAAAATATAAAATTGTTGGCTAAACTACCTAGAACTCCACTTTCTCGAAAACGCATTTTGACCACCATTTAGAATTTCCCCGGTCGTAATTTGGGTAGAAAACATGTTTTTAGGTGGCGGACGAACATTTCTAGAAAAAAAATTGATCAAAACTTGGTTTCCCTAAGGCAAACAAGCCAGGAAAGTTACCCATATTTCCCAAAATAATGGAATTTGCACATAGTTTTGTTAACTGTGGCCTACCACAAAAAGAAACTCTGGTTCTCATGCCTTTTTCATGCATTCAGAGTCACTTACGAGTGATTTGTGCCTAAGGTATGTGTGTGTGTGCGTCTCACTTACATTAGACGGCAACCGGACATTTAGCAGAATTTGTGAAATTTGTCCGCGGACATTTAGCTGAATTTTGAATGAAATTCGGGCGAAAACAACCGAATTTCATTCAAAATTCTGCTAAATGTTCGCGGACAAATTTCACAAATTCTGCTAAATGTCCTGTTGCCACCTTAGACATAATTCCGAGTAAGATTCTTTATCAGAAATGTGTATACAGTCAAACCTCGGTTATCCGGAACTCCAGTTATCCGGCACCTCGGTTATCCGGCACCCTGAGGCCGGTCCTCAGGGGTGCCGGATAACCGAGGTTTGACTGTAGTATCTTTTTTTGCCCAGCCCCAGTGACCAAAACGCAGTAGGGTACGCTAATATAAGGCGGTTCACCTTCGGGGACAAAGTCATCATTTCGGTCAATTTTTTTTAAAATGTCTGTCCGCCACTTAAAAACATGTTTTTGTCTGAATAACAGCCGGGGAAGCTTAAAAAATTAGTCAAAACGTGTTTTTAAAAAAATGGAGTCGCTAGTCCGGCCAGATTCTTACTGGTAGTAGCTGGAATTGGCAGTTCTTGCGAATACGCCCAAACATTAACAAAAAACAAAATCAAAAACAACAAGATTTCAATAGTTGTAAGTGTGTTTCGCTGCTTCCTAAAATCTTTTTTAAATTTAAAGACTTAAGAGCTCAAAAAACTACCTCAAATAAGTTGCTGGATATTTTATACAAAAAATACGATCTAATGTCAGAAAGAATACGGAAAAAGATATTGTTGTGTTGAAGCAGTTTGACCACATGCCACTCCAAAAAATAGCTTTAGTGTTTCTAAGGCTGTCTAAAAATATACTTGTATCAAGTGATCGATTAAAGTAGTAATATTTAAATCTCTCAAAAATATTCCAAAGAGCATTATGCAATCAGGGGGGAGGAGTGAAGGGGTGATTACTCCCCCTCTTTAAGGTGGCCGCATGGAGTAGACTTCCAAGAAAACGTCACATGGTGTCGGTGAGCTTTTGGAAAACATTATATACCATTCGATAGATCTTAAAAGGGTTTCTGAGGCTTCTACTCAACTTTAAAATGAATTTTTACCTCCTTCAAAAGCCCAGGGCGAAAATGGATGTCTAAGTCAAATAAGGATTTTCAAAAACCTATCGAGTAGTACACAATTTTTTCACAAGCTCACTGAAACTTGTTAGCGTGGTGGATAACTGAGGCTTGACTATTTCAAAAAAATAGACTAACCAATGCACCTTTTGGCTCTATATGTGTTTGAGGATGCGCCCAAAAATATGCCTGGGCCCTCCTTTTTTTGAATTTTTTCTAAGTCTCGAAAACCACCTATCTACACTTTTAACCATTTTTTTAGCATGAAATTTTTTTTGGATTAAAAATTGCTAAAAAAAATTTAGAGAAAATTTAGAAAAATTAAAAAAAAACTTATAGCACATATAGAGCCGGGGTTTTTTTTTGAAAAATCATAAAGTTAGCTCACCCTGAGCAGTCCAATTTGCGAGCATATAACAAAGATATGGTAAACAGCTTGCTACAGTCAGTGTCCAGCACACCATATTAAGCACAATTGGAACAGATATTTTTGAGGTTGGTTTGTTATACTCCCTTGCAATTCCATGCAAAATGCGAAGAATGTGGAAAAGAGAAAAGATATCGATTACAAGTACAATGAGTATTTCGGAAAGAATCAAATAGTTTGAGAACCACATTTGATTGCTTAGCAGAAATATATAATATTACCGTAGAAAACGACAATCTAGTTATTGTTTCAGAAGCTTTAAGACAATTAATATAAGAGGAGGAGCATAAATCTTCAATTAGTTTCTAATTATAGTAGTAGATTAAGGATTTATTATGTAAACAAATTTTATACTATCAAGGAAGTACAAAATTTTACAGATACTTTTTATTCGTGCTTCTACTTATTGGTCCCAGTAAAAAATATGTTTTTGTCAGCATCCGAAAATATGTTTTCAAACCTTTTACAAGTATTTTCGCACAGTGAAAACAAAAGATGCGTTATGAGCTGTATTTTTTCACATTTTCGTATTTGGAAAATACAAAAAATTACATTTGTAAATAATGAACAAAAACAATAACACTACTTGGAGCGTTAGTTTAAAGGGGCATGCACGTCGCCGATCGGAATATATAGAAAGGTGGGTACCAGTGAAATTCAAACGAGAATTAAAACATCTCATTTGAGTAAAAATCAAGTAAAAACGTCGCTTTTAGTCGAAATCAAACCGACGACCGACTTTCACAGTGCACCGCAGCTTTACCACTTAGCCACCAATGCTATTAATAATCGTTGATGGTGTTTTTTGTTATTTATCACAAGAAGGTACTCACTTGCATTTTGCATTCTTTTTTGCATTGACCTGGTACCCGTTTTTTTAAAATATTCTCATTGGTGATGAGCATGCCCCTTTAAGATAAATCTGTAATTTGTTGCAGAGAAAAGTAGTGTTAATGTGCAACAAGGTATTTTCAAAGTTCCTACCTTTTTCTAAGAAACATATACAGGGTGAGGCAATTTACGCCTCTATTTCTTTTGCTCATATATTTTTAAATTCATCATGTCTCGGCGAGATCTTTCTTGTTTGAAAAACGAGTCTTCGGGAAATTGAATGACATATCATGCATCATTTTATATTCATGTTTCCGTATTCTCCTGACTTATCTCGGTGCGATTCTTTTTTTTAGAGATGGATCAAAGATTGAGCCTAACAACTTAAGCCAGCCGACTTCGAAGAATTCAAACGTAAAATTAAACAAGCCTTTCATGAAATTGCTTTAAAATAGTGCAGTATTGTTAAGTGAAACAGTTGGAGTTGCCGCCTTCAGCGTTGCATTGATGTTCAAAAACGAGCGTGTGGAAGAAACATATGGAAACATGATATAAGTTTTGCTAAATTTCTTTGTTCTTTTTGTTAGTGTTGTCATAAATTTTCAATATGCAAATGTTTGATGTCATTCGATTGCCCGGACACTGCTCTTTCGAACAAAAAAAAAGATTTCGCCGAGAAAAATTTAATAGCTCCAGAGCTCCAAAATTCTGCAGCCGACTTTGTGCTCCAACATGTACACACCTGTCAATTACATCGTCAACTGAACTTCAAAATTGCCAACGGCCGTCCTCACTTTTATTTTTCCCGCAGGGCGTCAACCTTCCCGTTTCCCGAACAACGGCTATGTGATACAAAATCGAGTTTGCACAACACCAGGTGAAAATATTTTCAATGCCTTAAAACTGATTTTCCAACAAACTTGAACAACGGCTATGTGATACAGAATCGAGTTTGCACAACACCAGGTGAAAATATTTTCATTGCCTTAAAACTGATTTCTTAACAAACTTGAACAACGGCTATGTGATACAGAATCGAGTTCGCACAACACCAGGTGAAAATATTTTCAATGCCTTAAAACTGATTTTTAACAAACTGATTTATTACGGCTATGTGATACAGAATCGAGTTTGCACAACACCAGGTGAAAATATTTTCAATGCCTTAAAACTGACTTTTTAACAAACTTGAACAACGGCTATGTGATACAGAATCGAGTTCGCACAACACCAGGTGAAAATATTTTCAATGCCTTAAAACTGATTTTCTAACAAACTTGAATAACGGCTATGTGATACAGAATCGAGTTTCACAACACCAGGTGAAAATATTTTCAATGCCTTAAAAATGACTTCTTAACAAACTTGAACAACAGCTATGTGATACAGAATCGAGTTTGCACAACACCAGGTGAAAATATTTTTAATGCCTTAAAATGACTTAACAAACTTGAATATCGGCTATGTGATACAGAATCGAGTTCGCACAACACCAGGTGAAAATATTTTTAATGCCTTAAAAATGACTTCTTAACAAACTTGAATATCGGCTATGTGATACAGAATCGAGTTTGCACAACACCAGGTGAAAATATTTTTAATGCCTTAAAAATGACTTCTTAACAAACTTGAATATCGGCTATGTGATACTGATTTTCTAACAAACTTGAACAACGGCTATGCCTTAAAAATCGAGTTTGCACAACAAAGGTGAAAATATTTTCAATGCCTTAAAAATGAGTTCTTAACAACACCAGGTGAATATTTTCAATGCCTGAAACTGATTTTCTAACAAACTTGAACAACGGCTATGTGATACAAAATCGAGTTTGCACAACACCAGGTGAAAATATTTTCAATGCCTTAAAACTGATTTTCCAACAAACTTGAACAACGGCTATGTGATACAGAATCGAGTTCGCACAACACCAGGTGAAAATATTTTCAATGCCTTAAAACTGATTTTTTAACAAACTTGAACAACGGCTATGTGATACAGAATCGAGTTCGCACAACACCAGGTGAAAATATTTTCAATGTCTTAAAACTGATTTTTCAACAAACTTGAACAACGGCTATGTGAACAATTAATTTTTTTAACGTCATTTTTGATCCCTGGCATCATCTTGAAGATATATATCTATATCTCTTGAAAAAGGAGCTGTCTGCTTGCAATGGAGAAGGGGTATAAAAAGGGTGTTGAAGTAGGTTGCCTGCCGAAAGCAGGCAGGTAGAAAATCTAAAAAAGTCAAAATTTTTGATGGAAAGTGGTCGGAAACAACGTTTTTATCGGTTTTAGCGTGTAAGAATTGCTTAGAAATAATTAAAACCTGTTTTTGAAAAAACTCCGATATGGGGGGAACCGAATGAGTACCGATGTTTTTACCTTATTAATTATTCTGTTTTAGGCATATGAGATGACTCCAGCTACCGAAAAAAATTCAGCAAAACAAAAAATATGTTGGAAATATTGTCTGAATGTTATATGTTATGTTTCAGTGTCGAAAAGATGGTCTTTCAATAAAGAATATTAAAAAATTTTGATTTCTTTGTTGTTGTCTGATTTTTCCTGATTTTTCCCTTTCCTTCCTATCCTACAAAATCTGATTTTTATGGAAATGTATTGATTTTCGCGGTCAAATTCTAATTTTTTGAAATTTTTGTCTAATTTCGCGAAAAAATATCTGGCAACCCTGGTTTAAGTGGTGCATGGATTATCCAGTAGAACTGAGATTGGATCATAGAAAAACATTTTAAATTTTAAAATTTCTTTACAAGACAAACATATCACTACTTGAGTACCACTACACTGCCTGAGTTCCCCAACCTGGGTACGACTACCTGGGTACAACAAAACCAAGTGGTCATCCACTTGGATTAAAAAAATTTTTTTTACGTTGTTCATGATCCAAAACGCGGGCATGCTGAAGATGGTTTGATAATAGTAAAATAAGGTTATGTATGGTATTTTTTGAGTATTGGGAAATATTAGGTTGATCCAAAAGTTCTTGGGCACCTTGAAAAAATTTATTTTCGATTTTTTATTCGCTTCTTTTTCGTCGTTTCATCTCATCTGTCTTTTTTAGATGACAGCAAAGAATACGCAACAGAAGAAGCAATTTTAACAGATCTGCAAGTTTATTTTGATTCGAAACCGATTAGATTCTTTGTTAAAGGTATTGGGAGATTGCCTGAAAGATGGCAAAATGTTGTTGATGTTGAGGGAGATTATTTTGTTGAATAAAGATTTTGGAGAGCTGTTTTGTTGATGTGACTTCGAGTGATATCTCCTCTGAATTAGATCTGCAAACATTGGAATGATAAACATCATGCTAAAATATTAACACGTTAATAAAAAATCGAAAATAAATTTTTTCAAGGTGCCCAAGAACTTTTGGATCAACCTAATAATTGATTTTACCAAAACTCGATTTCACCAAAACTCAAAAAATACTTAACAAAACGGCATTTTACTAGAGACCGCATCGGGACGGGATCCCGTCCCGCCCGCCCTGATTTTGGCCAAAAATCCCATCTCGAAATTGTCCCGTCCCGTATTTTTCTTTCGGCTCCAGCAACAAGTCAGCCAAGTGAGCAAGTGTTTTCGGTTGCCGGTGATGTTTATGACTACAGAAGAAGCAACTTGAAACCAGAGAAAGCCGAAATGTTAATTTTCCTGAACAAAGCTTTGCCGTTGATAAATTATTGTTATTGAATAATGCTGATTATGCGAAGAATAGACAAATAAAACATTCATCAAAGTGTATTTGTAGTCATAGAGCAATTTATGTGTGTTTTTTTCTTGTGATAAACGAAAAATGAAAGAATCCCGAAATTTGGACGGGAATCCGACGGGATCCCGAAAAATATTCGCCGAAATCCCGATCCCGAACTTTTTTCGGTTGAAAAACCCCGTCCCGAAATCCCGCCCGATGGTCAGATGCGGTCTCTACATTTTACCACTATCAAACCATCTTCAAAATGCTCGAATTAGTGCGTAAAACAGGTTTTGGAACCAGAAAAAGTAAAAAAATTTTGAATTTTTTTTTGATCCGAGTGGACGATCACTTCCTACCACCACCCAAGTACCACTACCTAAACACCTCCACCTGAGTACCGATACCTGGTCAGGGCCTTCGTACTACCACTTGAGTACCACTTTCTCGGTACCAACACCTCCATACTACCACCTGAATACCCCACGGGGATACGAAACTACTTTAACTGATGTTACTGTAAGTCAAGTCTCTGTTTTAGAATTATCAAATAATGTTCAGGGAACAATTTTGGATAGGGAACGATGATTTCTAATTACTTTCAGCTAAATCCAGAATTTTAGATTCTGGAGTTGGATACCTGTTTCGGAAAGGTACCATGTGGTTTACTAACCATCCTGAGACTTCCTGGTCCTTTAAAAGTATTTTAATCAAGAAAAAATAGTTTTTGCTGCTCACTGTGATTCGAACCTGTAACCCTACAAAATTGGTGGATCAATTCTCTGGAAATATTTAGTCATTGGTCATTGCCGCTATTTTTCAGCTTGTGACAAGGCACAGGGATGGCCAGGATGCGTTTACCTACGGGGGGCCCAGATGAGGGAGCTCAAATGAGTTTTGCCCAAATGAGTGTCAACGACCATATCAAACTGGCCATATCGAATTGGCTTCATATCGAACTGGCCTATCCCCATTTTTGGGCATTTTTCAGTCATTTTTTCAACCCATTGCGCAGCATGTTTTGCATATTTCTCGTTTTTCGTGCATTATTGCATATTTAGACATATTTAGCTTTTTAGTGCATATTTCACGAAATTTTGACAATATTTTGATTTTCGATATGAAAACGCCAATATTTTTTTAGGATACTCTTGAGATGCTCAGTCGAGCATCGACGAAGGCTTGAGCCTCTCACGACATTCAAATTTCAAGATTTGATTGTAGGAGGTGTAATAAGAGGTGCTGCCCGCGAATTCAAAATTTTTCCTAATCATTGAACTTCCGCACGGATTTTTGAACTTGGTTTCTAACAAAACTATATCTAAAATTAAATTCTAAGCCTTGTTTTGTTAGAATCCAAGTTGAAAAATCCGTACAGAAGTTCAATGATTAGGAAATTTTGGACATACCGTATTCTGTCTAATTTTACACCACTCTCTAATTATACACCACCTTCAAAAAGCTAATACTGGGTAATTACAAAAAAGCGATTTTAAGAAAAATGCGCGTGAATTGGCTTCTATTGAAACCCCGCTTGTGGAAGAACTGCTTGGTCTTGGGCTGGTGGATGAAATCGACGGGGAAGAAGATCAGCTCAATGGATATGAAAGTGATTTTTTTGTTCATTTTCATTTATGCCCGTGGTGGCGAATAAAATGTTTGTTAAATCTGTTATTAGCTGGTCGCTTGAGGGGTTGAAAAAATTTACACCATTCTCCAATTTTACACCACTCTCTAATTATACACCACCCTCGAGGAGGGGTTGAAAAATTTTACACTATGGTGTATAATTAGAGAGAATACGGTATTTAGGAAATTTTGAATTCCTGGGCACCACTTCTTATTAAGGCGGGCATGCTCCTTTCAAGCACCCACCCGACATACTTACAGCTGCAGTAAGACTAGAGTTAAAAATGCTTGCACAAGGTCTATCAGGACTCTGTCTGCAATGTTTAGACAGTATATACTATTCACGACTTTACAGTTTGCTGGGATACATTACTATGCACCCACCTCCCACTTCCTCAATAACTTAGGCTCAGGCCTGTAGGTTTAGGCTTTTCATTTTTCGAGAAACGACTAGTGAAATCGTAATTTTGAGGATAATTGAGGACTACATTGACGAATTAGGTTTGGAAAAAGACTGTAAAATGGGGTCTAAAAGGGAGTGATGGTTTATCGAGAGTTGAATGTTATTTTGCTTTTTTCGCTTTGTGTCTCACTAGTGTTTTTGTGCGCATCGAAATGTGCAAAATTTGAATTGGCGGGGAAAGTTCTCTCCGTCTTGTACTGTACCCTTTTGAGTTTTTTCGATCGACTCAGAGGCGAGGACTCAGAAAAATTTAAATTAACTTAGGGATTTAGGGAAAGAGAGTACACTAAAACGAGTACAGTGCAAAAGAGAACTTTCCCCCACCAATTCAAATTTGCGCTCAAAAAGCATGGTCTTTTAAGTGGTTAACCCTTTGATTCTTTATATTAGTTACTGTGCTACAACTATCACTACTTCAAATCTGAGTGCAAACCTATACTACCCCCAGCAATGCACCCAATCTTTTGTGTTCTCTTGTTGTTTGCATCTCAGCATTACTACTCCTCCTCCTCCTTCTCCACTTACGTCATTACCAGCAGCCCTACCATCATCAACAAGCACTCCCACTACAGCTCTCATTCTTTCCAAATTCCAATAGTTGGTGTAGTAAACTGAGGTCTGCTGCTACCAGTTTTACACTAACCTACTGCTGCACTACCGCCAGCAGACAACAGCCACACAAACACAACGGAAACCAGCCATGAGAGAACAGGAGAAAAAAAGAAAATTATAGGCAGTAGCAGTAGCGATACTCAGCGGAAGAAGGGGGCACAAGTGTTGAGTGCATCGCCGAAAAAACATGAAGGGAATTGTCTTTACATCCAACCAGACTACCCTTTTCTCTCCCACACACATATCTACAGGGTGTTTCAAGAAATTCTGCTTTTTTAAAAAGATCATGACTTTTTTCTAGGTTGTTTTTCAAAATCCTCTACATATCGATTTTTCTCGCCGACAATATTTTTTCGGTATGTAATGTGAAAAACACGATTTTCTCTTGGCCCCCCTGTGGTTTGGGCTTTGGTCGGTGGATGTCCTCGAGACAGGCAAGGGCAAAACCACAGGGCGAAAATCATATTTTTCACATTATATACCTAAAAAATACTGTCGGCAAGAAAAATCGATACGTAAAATCAAAATTTTGAAAAACGACCTACAAAAAAAGTTATGATTGGCACCGCAATTATATGCCCGAGTTTTTTACTTTTTTGCTTTTTAGCCCATTTTTTATAAAGAAAACAGAATTTTTTTCGATTTTCCAGGCCGCGAGGAAACTTTAAAAAACAGCATCTAAAAATAATTTGTCTAGCGAAAGTTAGAACCTTTGAATTGGCGCCAGGTCAAAAAATTTGCAAATATGCCTTTAAAAAGGGCTCTAACTTCTTGAGATGCATTTTTTTAACTTTTTGTTTTTTTGTTGAAAATGCATTTAAAATCCGTCCTTCGGACTGGAAAATTTAGAATGAAATTGAAAAATGGCCTGAAACGCAATTAAAAATAAAAATAAATCCGGTCCCTAGTTATGACCACTTCAAAAAGGCAGAATTTCTTAAAACACCCTGTAAGAACACCCTGTAAGGCAGGCGAGCAGCAGGAGACAGCCGATGCTGCCCTACCCACCCAGTCAACATATTAATCAATATTCATGCTGCATGTGTGTGGAGCGCTCCAGTTGGCTGGTTGGGCCAGTGGCAGCAGGAATATTTGCTTGTCTTGCCCAAGGGATTCCCTTTGCTTGGCTGGCTGGTTGGGGGTGTGCGTGCATGTATAGAAAGTATTGACTGCTGCCACTTCTGTTGCCTGCTGCTACGTGCATTGATTTGTGCGGTTGGGCTGTGTTTGTTGTTATTGCTGAACAGGGAGTTTATGCTCCGCTCAGTATTAGTTTTTTTTTGTTGGAAAATCTTTGTTGGAGTGTGATTAAGTAGAAGATGTTGCTTTTAAATAAATTTGAGATTGATATATGAGATTTTTGCATGCTTCCCGTAACCGCATAAACGCCCAACTTTTTTTTCTGTGTTTTTGTTAGAGCAACTTTATTTTACTAAAAAATCTGCTAATGTTACAAACAAAGGAGTAACTCTAAAATATAGCCGCCAATTCTCAGGTAGGGGCTAATTAATCGTCTAACAATTTGTTTCTGGTTGCAACACATGGTTTCTGAGTGAAATTTGCTCTAGCATATAGCTAAAAAAAACCTGAACCCCCTCTTTTCTAATTCGAAATCGTGTTCTTGGCATTGTGTTTTTGTGTTATTGTGTTTTTGACCTACTTTTTAAAGACTGCTACCAGGCAAGTGGTAAAAGGACAGTTCGCATCGATGCGAACTGTCCACTTAGTTATGTTTTGATGACAATACCCATTTTTGACTAATTTTTTTTATTCCTAGCCATCCTAGTAACCAAAATTTTATCGAGAATCTGAATCACCAAGCGGAATTTCAAAACAAAGCTCGGTTGATGAGATATAGGCTAAAGTTGGAAAATACAGGTGAATACTGTCTTTTTTCCAACTTTAGCTTATTTCTCAACAACCGAGCTTTGTTTTGAAATTCCGCTTGGTGATTCAGATTCCCGATAAAATTTTGGTTACTAGGATGGCTAAGAATAAAAAAAATTAGTCAAAAATGGGTATTGTCATCAAAACATAACTAAGTGGACAGTTCGCATCGATGCGAACTGTCCTATGTCCCAGGCAAGTTACCACTCAATTTGGTAGCGCTATTGTACTCCAGAAATTTGCAACTCCAAAATAGTCCAAAGAGCGAACTCCGAAACACTGTACTCCAAAAAGATTTTCCAAAGAAATCCAACTCCAAAACACAGAACGCCAAAAAACACTACTCCAACGTTTACTACTCCAAAGAACAGCTACTCCAATGACTACTACTCCAGAAAACTTCTGCCCCAAGATATTCTTACTCCAAAAAACACCTACTCCATATTGTTTTACTCCAATAGATGCTGCTCCAACATTGCATCAAATCTAATATTTTGTACTTAGGTGAAAGTAGGTTCGTACACTAGGTATAAATTTGTTGGATTTGTCGTTTTTTGGAGTAGCTATTCTTTGGAGTAGGCGGTTTCTGCAGGCGGTCATTTTGGAGTTGATGTTATTTGGAGTAGCTTATTTTGGAATTGGTGTTATTTGGAGTTGGTTATTTTGAAGTTGGCATCATAGTCACCGCGCTTCTCGAAATTTAGACGGTTTCCCGTTGCCGTCCCACATGTTTTTGATCGACCGTCCAACCGTCCGTCTGAAATTTTTTTCTAACGGCCGGCCGTCGGTCGGCTGTCCTATATTTTGCCGTCTTGCTAAAATTTTCGCCGGCCGTCCGCTATCAATTTTTTAATGCCGGTCGTCCGCCGGCCGGCCAGAATAGTAAAAAACAAATCGAATTTTAATTTTTAATTAAAATTTTTTGCTTGTACTGTTTTTTTAGTTAAAAAGTGAGTCTTTATTAAAAAATACAGCAATTTCAAAAATATATTTCGAGTTGTACGTTGAAAGTATGGATGCTTCAGCATAGCAGTGATTGCTGTTAACGCTACCTGATTTAATAATATCTTCAAATCTTGCTGTAATACTCTTTATAAAACATAACGGACGGCAACGGAATGGTCTCGGTCTAGTATAGGACGGTCTAGGACGGATCGGCCGAGTATGGCCGTCCTAGACGTTTTTCACCGGCCTTCCGCCGGCCAGAAGGACAGCCGGCCATGCCGGCCGTCCGGCCACTATGGTTGACATGAGTCTGGAATAGGCAATTTTTAGAGTTCTATTTTTTGGAGCTGTCCTATTTTGGAGTTGCAAATTTCTGGAGTACAATGGTACTACCCTCAATTTGTAGCTCATCTTACTGCTACAAATGGCTGGTAACTTGCTTATGAGCAGTCTTCAAAAAGTTGGTCAAAAACACAATGTCAAGAACACGATTTTGAACGAAAGGGTGCTGCTTCATTTAAACAAATACGGATTTCTTTTGTATTTTCATGAAATAGTTAGAAGTATACTACTAATTCAAATCCGACATTCTGGTTAAATTCTAACATCTTTTAATGAAAGTTTTGAATTTATTTGCTTATTCTTGTTTCAATTTTTCGTCAGCTGTGTAATGACTTACAGAACATGTTTAGTTTTATTCATATTTGTGTCCTGCTCAAGCCTCAATGCATCTTTTATAGAGTACAGTCAAACCTGGGTTATCCGACACCCAAAGGGGACCGCCCTTATGGTGTCGGATAAACGAGGTGTCGGTTAAACGAGGTGTCGGATAACTGGGGTGTAGGTTTACCAGGCCAACCAAATCGGGCTCATGGTGTCGGATAAAAGAAGGTGTCGGTTAACTGGGGTGTCGGATAACCCAGGTTTGACTGTAGTAATACAGGGTGGCCCAAATTTTTGCCCGGATTTGTTTTGCTCATATCTTTTTAAATTGATCGTGTTTCAACAAAAACTTTTTTCTGTTTGAAAGAGGACATTCCGGGCAATTGAATGACACCGAACACGTCTAATAGCATTAATAAAAAAACATCGACAAAAACAACAACAAATTTCGTTCAATATTGCCGAACTCTTGCACAACGCTTCCTCCTTAGACATTAATGCATAGTTTGACTAGCCGACCATAGTTGTTGATTGTCACTGTACCATTTTTAAGAAAATTTTGCAAAAGGCTCGAATAATTCTTTGCTTCAGTTTATTGAGATCGGCTGACTGCCTTCGGTAAACTTGGTCTTTCACATACAGTCGAACCTGGATAACCCAACACCCCCTTAAGTTCGTTCCCGCCTTGGGTCCAGCTATATCGATAATTATTACTACTATTCAAGTGTTTCACTACATTCTGCTAAAAGGGCACACAGCCGTTTAGTTAAGACGACAAACTAGGACATAAGTGGCAGCAGCACTCCCTCCAACACGTCCGTCACCTTTTTTACCTCGATTTTTGAAATCTTTTGCCAAATGTGATTGGCCAGTCTCTTCCAAAATATCGCAGGATTCTAATTTTGCCGGTCGTCTTTCCAAAAACTTTTATTTTTGCCATAAAAACCCGCGGACCTCGATAACCCGATACCTGATTTTCAAAAAAAGGTTTGTGTCGGGTTATCCAGGTCCGAGGGTCTTTATGGCAAAAATAAAAGAGTTTAAAAAAATAACCGGCAAAATAAGAATCCCTGCAATATTTTGGAATGGACTGGCGAATCACATTTGGCAAAACATTTCAAAAATCGAGGTAAAAAAAGTGCCGGACCCAAGGCGAGAACGAACTTAAGGGGGTGTCGGGTTATCCAGGTTCGACTTTACTCCCAAAGAAAAAATCACACGGATTCAAGCAAAAGTTCAACAGGTTAACAATGCACGAAAACATGATTAAGAAATGGCGAAAGAGGTGCCATTCGATTGCCCGGAGCGTCCTCTTTCAAATAAAAAAATCTTGTTGAGACACAATCAATTAAAAAGATATAAGCAAAATAAATCCTGTCGAAAATTTGGGACACCCTGTAGTAGCAGCTCTCACATAGAACTTATGGCTAGTATATTGTACAAGGGAACAGAGGCGCCTATCGGCGCCTCTATAGTATTTCGAAATTTCAATGAGGGGCTATGACTTCATTCATAAAAATAGGTATATCCCCTATTAGAACTCATTTTTCGCCTGTTCTTTTTTAAAACGAAAGCTGACATTCTGGGGAACACGATGGTATTAGCGACAAAAGTGATTTCGCTATCTACGACCCATTCTGGCCTTCGAAGTAAAAAAGCGTTACCCACCCACCCACACATGCCAAATCTACATATAGTATTTTTGTCGGCATGTCACGCTTTTTTTTCGTGCCACGCTTTTTAACCCACTTCCCGATTGTATTATATTTTGTTCTCATCATATCTAAGGGTAAATCGGGGTCGCTGAGAACGCTAATGCTATCAGAATTGACATGTGATGCTTAAAATTTTGAGTTTTGCCAGAAAAGTGGGAAAAACCAGGTATGCTCAAGGGGGTCTTCGAACCTGTGACCCCAAATTTTTTTTTCATTTTTAGTTTATTTTGGCGCCTGTTCGGCTTGTACTATATAAGATTAAATCCCAAAACTAAAATGAATTTTTTTTTAAGCACTTTGTTTAAAACAACAATTTTCAGGCTCAAATTGAAGTTCCCCACTAAATTAATGATATTCCCCATTAAATTTCTTTTAACTTTTAAAATAATTAGTTGTCAGTGTTTTCTAATCAGTTTTTTTCATTTTTTGAAGCAGCATGTAGCCCTACTATACTTTTTTCTAATTATTAGGTTGTCCAATAAGTTTTGAGAAAAAGTACGTGGATTCGCTTTAATTTTCAAAGTGCATCATTTGGCACATTTGACTATGATGTCTCTACGTGTCATATACCATTTTGTAGCCCGTTCTCTCCTCTTTTGAATGTCCTATTAACCGGCTCTTTGTTATAAAAAAATTGGACCAAAAATAAAAAAACAAATAATTTCTCAAGTTTGGTAAATTTATGCACGTTTTTTGTTTTCCTATTTTTGATCCTATTTTTTGATAACAAAGAATTGTTCAGTATCACATTTTGAAGAACAGAGAACGGGCTACAAAATGGTATATGACACGTAGAGACATCATTGTCAAATGTGCCAAATGATGCACTTTGAAAATTAAAGCGAATCCACGTGCTTTTTCTCAAAACTTATTGGACGACCTAATAGATATTACGTTAAAGGTTGAAAACAATGGACTTTCAGCCAACAAGAAAAATAAGAAACTAGCGTCATAAAAAGTAATTTTTCTCGAGGTTTTCCAAATCTTACTGAGTCAGTTGATTATTCATTAAAACTGGTCGTTTTAAAAATTTATTCTGGAAATTCAGAAATTTGGTGGGGAAACTTAGTAGTTAGATTCAATTACAGCAATTTTTTTAGCTCTAGTACTACTTTTTCTGATTTCTTGACCTCAGTGTCAATGTTTATTCTTCCTATTGACATTAAAGTTCTGTCTTGCATTTGTGATCTTTTATCTAATAAGCTGTATCGATAATTATTACTACTATTCAAGTGTTTCGCTACATTCTGCTAAAAGGGCACACAGCCGTTTAGTTAAGACGACAAACTAGGGCATAAGTGGCAGCAGCACTCCCTCCAACACACACTTAAATTCAATTTGCTGTCAGTAGTAGCTAGCTGACTGCTAGCTACTACTACTTTCCCTCCCAACCAACTACTACTGCTCCTAGTAAATAAATGACTGCTGTTTTTGCCAGGAATTTCCCCACTTTTCCTTGTTCTGATTTAGTAGTAGTGGAGGGTGTGTATGACGCTATTCAACAATCCATGTTTTTGGGTGGGGGAACAGCTACTACTAGCAGTCGATAATAACAAATGATCAGTTTGTGATCATCATCAGCTAGCTAGCTAGCTGCTTGAATAAATGTCTTCAGCTAGATGTGTTGCCCCAGGAAGCCTTTTGTTGTTGGGACACGTCATTGAGCAAAGGGGAAATATTTGCTTTCAGACAAATTCTCATTTTTCTTGTTTCCATTATTGTTTTAGCAGTGGTGAGATTGGTTGGCTATGACTTGTTTGACTTTTTCCACTTTGGCTTGCTGCAAAAACAGCGATGTTTCAACAATGTAATTACACCAATCATTACCATTCATCTTTGTTATTGTTTGAGGGGTGTGAAAAATATTATTGGATTTTTTAAATTTTACAATAGTTGATTAATTTGTAGGTTTGACGCAAAATGTTGCAGCACGGACCTTTTCCGATTCTAATTTTACTAGATTTGCGTGTCCAGATTTTTAAATCTTTTGCCATTGGTAAGTCTAGTTCGAAAAATCGCAACTATTCACAATTTCGCAGGTCGTTTTTGTAAATGGCAACAGTTTTGCCGAAAAGACCGAGTTTGAACTTACGGGAATTTACAACTCAAACCTGCAAATAATAAATTCCGACCCTACCGGAGTATACCCCCCCCCCCAAATGAAATTTTTTTAAAAGTGTTTCCAAACACCCTATATCAACCTAAAATCACCTCAGAAGTTCAAAAAAGACATTATTTTTGTGTTCTGGTCAATAAAAAATTGAGTTTTGGGCATTTTGAAATTTCGACCATTTGGCTGTTTTACCATGTTTTGGTCACTGGAGCTGGGCAAAAAGAGCCTCTAAATGCATTTTCGATCAAGAGTCTTGCTCGGAATTATGTCTAAGGTAGTGAGTGCGCGCATCTCTAACTGACAAGTTTCTGCGCCCTTCGGGGCGCAGGGGGCTTGGTTGCTTGGGGTTGAGATGCGCACACCCACATACCTTAGACGCAAATCACTCAAAGTGACTCTAGATGCATAAAAATGTATGCATACCAGAGTTTCTTTATGCGGTAGGCCCCAGTTAACAAAACTATGTTCAAATTCCATCTTTTGGGGCCAAGGTACCCTCAACATCTGATTTACTAAGTTATAATAAACAGAAATCAACTAAAAATACCAAAATTCAAGATTTTAAAAATCGACTTTTATAGAAAAAGTAGGTGAAAACACCTTTTTATCGTGTTCAGCGTGTAGGAAATGCTTAAAAATGGTTAAAATGGTGTTTTGAAAAAGTTCAAAAAAAATTTCATTTGGGGGGGTATACTCGGTAGCGCCTAAATTCCTTTTATGAAACTAACTGTTTGTAATATCAAAATCAGAGGCTTTTTTCGGCAAAATTGTTGCTATTTACAAAAATGACCGGCGAAATCGAAATTCTTGCAATTTTTGAACAAGACTTACCCAAAACAACTGGCAAACACTCCAAAATGTGGGACCCTGGGCGGGAACCAACTTTTTGGAAGCTCGTTATGTTGAGAGTCGACGGTAATGCCAAAATAAGCAAAACTCTTTCTCGCTGTAAAAAAATTTTTCTGCCTTACAAAAATTTTTGCCGCTAGAACCTCACCGAACTGAAATCACCCACGCCTTTTCTTTTAATTTTCAATTTGATTACATTTCGACGATATGAACGACCATCCGGTTGCGAAAAGAGCCTCGAAGTTGTTCTATCCCTGGAGGGCCCGTCTCCCTGCTCAGCGGGTAGCAAAACATTTCTATTCATACAATTATATTAAAAAAAATTTAATAGGTTTCAAAATTGAATTTTTTGAGAAAAAAATTTAACATTTTGCTTTCAAATATTGTATTATGGTTTGATTTTGGAGGAGAGGTCAAGAAACACACCTATCTTCTTACACTAAACACACATGACAATAAACCATATTTTAGTGAGAATAAGGCGTAGTCTTCTTGATCAAAACTTGGTGGTTATTAATTGTTATTGGTGGTGCTAAGGGGTATTTGCTCGGTCAAAACTGTTTCTTGCCAACTGAGCGAGTACTCCTGGGTGCATCACTGACTGTTTTTTGTTGAACCTGCCCAACCAGTCATCTATTTTTTCTAATAACTTTTCTCTCATTTTATTGTAAGAAAAACAATATTTTTCATCATTTTTTAAACCTTATGGTTATGTCTGAATGTCACCGGGAGCAGTGCTGAAACTTGGCATAGGAAGCTTGCTAACTTTTTAATTTTTTTAGTTCACCAATCGATGAATATGTGCAATAGTTTTGCTTTGTGTTTACAACCTAAAGTTCTACTCTTATCATAATTGATATCTTGACATGTGAAAGTAAGGCACCTTTTTCTATGCACCAAGGATAAAAGTGGTTGAAAAAACAACGGGTCTTGCTTGTTCCACCTCATAATGTGAATACTAAAGGATACTTTAAAAAAAATATCGTGGTGGCTGAAATATTACTAGTGCTGATGACTAAGTTTGCGAGTGATATTACGGCACTTGATATCTACCCAGAATTTTGATCTAGGACCCTGCAACATTTTAATAATTACCGTCCCAAACATTAAACTGAGAGACTCTTTTTTGTCCAAAAAGGTCTAGAACGGAGTAATTAATTGAAGACTAATTTCCATAATTTCGTCCAATAAGTTTTGAGAAAAAGCACGTGGATTCGCTTTAATTTTCAAAGTGCATCATTTGGCACATTTGACAATGATGTCTCTACGTGTCATATACCATTTTGTAGCCCGTTCTCTCTTCTTTTAAATGTGATATTGAACAATTCTTTGTTATTAAAAAATAGGATCAAAAATAGGAAAACAATAAATGTGCATAAATTTACCAAACTTGAGAAATTATTTGTTTTTTTATTTTTGATCCCATTTTTTAATAACAAAGAATTGTTCAATATCACATTTTAAAGAGGAGAGAACGGGCTACAAAATGGTGTATGACACGTAGAGACATCATTGTCAAATGTGCCAAATGATGCACTTTGAAAATTAAAGCGAATCCACGTGCTTTTTCTCAAAACTTATTGGACAACCTAATATTTTATTGTCCAAATGGTTTTCAATTTTCAATACAGTTGACTCTAGTGTAGTGCCCTACAGTGCCGTTGAAGGCCGTTTCTTTGGAGGGGCAATATATTCAAGACCAACTGTGTTCTTATTTGAAAATATTGTTAATATTGAAGTCGACCTCAATTCAGACTCTCTTTTATCTATTTGTAGTCTGTCGGGAAAGTTCGAAATTGACCTGGTTTCAACTTTTCTGTAAAAATTTTAGTTAAGATAGTTATCGCAGAATTCAGTTGTAATTTTTATAAATAAAAATTTTTAGAGTTATAATATTATGGATAAAACGGAAAAATGCCTCCTTTTTGTGAAAAAGTGCCTCCTTTTTTTCGTTTTGGTCAAAACTTTTTCACAAAAAGGATGCACATATTCACAAAAAGGAGGCACTTTTACGTATCGTCCTAATATTATTGGTCAGTTTATGTAATTTGCGAATTTCAAGTCACATGTTATCACACAAATTTCACCGCGTAAATGATCAACGTGTATTTTTAATTTTTTTTATTTATTCATACAAAATGCATTTTTTAGTTAAAGTTCCTACCCAAAATTTTCTAAGTCGTAAAATATTCTACTAGCAAAGTGGAGACGAAAATATGTCTTCTGGAAATGAAGAGGCCCAATTGGTCAGTTTGCTATGAATTCAAAGTGACATTCACAAGTTTTTTTTATCATTTCAGGCCCAGTGCCAAGCTTATGTGCGCAGTCACAACATCCAGCAACTAGTCAAGGACGCTATAGTGAGTCTGTGCATCCACAAGCCGGACAACCCGGTGCTTTTCCTCCGCGAACACTTCGACAAGATCAATGAGCAGCGAGCACAGGTGGGCATTTAGCAATTTACATTCTCTGAGGCTGTTATTGCCAAAGGCAAAAGTATAGACAAAAATTTTTTTGCAAAATTTGGATAGGTGGTTCATTTGTGCCACGAATTTAGCGAGGGGTAGGTATAGCCTACGTTGTTTGCATTACTATTTAAAAAAGGAGTTGGAAAACACATTTTGGCTAAACTATAGTATAAGTGATTCGCAAAAATGATGTTTTATCAACTTTTATCAACGTTTTTTGGCTTGAAATGGGAAGAAAATACGAAAAAACTATTGGGAAGGCCCTATTCACTTTTAGGGGTCAACATTTTTTCCTTGGTCTCCCCTGTGGTTTTTGAAGATGGTCATGTTTAAGGGTGATCATGCTAACCATAATCACCATGATCACCATAATCACAATATTAAAATAACTCTAATGACAAGGGCACCAAGGCAATTTAAAAAAAACCACAGGGGAGACCAAGGCAAAAATGTTGACCCCCAAAAGTGAATAGAGCCGCCATTTCTGAGAAAAACAGTTTTGTCAAAATTTTGGTGAAAACCATGATACCCGCCCTTATGGTTGAAAAATAGAGGGTCCCGGACCACCCACAAAAAGACTAAAAGATGGGGTTGAACATAGTTTTATCAACTGGGGTCTACCGCATAAAAAAACTCTGGTATGCATACATATTTTATGCATCCAGAGTCACTTTCGAGTGATTTGTGTCTAAGGTGTGTGGGTGTGCGCATCTCAACTCCAAGTCCCCTGCGTCCCCCTTCGGTCGAGACTCTTTATTAAAAATGCATTAAAAGGCTCTTTTTGCCCAGCTCCAGTGGCCAAAACATAGTAAAATACCTTTTATGGGTATCCAGGTACCCTCAAAATAGTAATCATAAGTGTGAAGTGTGGGTATCATGGTTTTCTCTAAAAAAAAGTTCTCGGAAATGGCCTTTCCAACAGTTTTTTGTGTTTCTTTCCCATTTCAAGCCATAAAGCGTTGATATGAGCTGATAAAACACCATTTTGGGCGAGTCACTTATAGTATAGTCCGGCCCACATTTTCAGCAGCAATGTTCCTTGGAGTTGAATTTTCTTATCGGGTGGTTATTATATGTAAAATGTAATATTCTAATAATCCGAACCTCCGTCCTCTCTGTCTACTTAAAACTCGTGTTTTTGGCGCCGTACTTAGAACATAGTTTTTGGAATCGGAAAAGTTACCGTTCAATTTGTAGCTCATTTCTCCAGCTAGATATTTGGACATCGTGGGCGAATAGCCCAATCCCAAGAACACGATTGTGAATAGGGGTAGGAAAAGGTCATGAAACCCAAAAACATCCATTCAAACGATGTCGAGCATATTCGGTTTTAACAAATCGAATATTCGCTCGAATATTTGGGTTTCACAATTCTAGGTAGTGTAGGATTGTGCAATTCTCCAGCATATTTTTTCGATTCGGACGAAAAATTCGTAATTTTCTCAAGAAAATTCTTTGGAGGACTTCAAATTTTTTATTTCTCCGGAGAATTATGGCAAGCGGACATTTAGCAGAATTTCGGGTGCTTACCCTTTATCCCGACCCCGTTGATTCGCCTTTTTGGCGGCATAAAACATGCATGCATACCAGAGTTTCTTTGTGCAGTAGGACCAAGCTGACAAAAATTTGTTCAATTTCCATACTTTTAGGCTATTTTCCACGTCCCGGTACTCTTTCAAATTAGGGTGGGGTCGGGATAAAGGATAAGAACCGAATTTTGAATGAAATTCGGGCGAAAACAACTGAATTTCATTCAAAATTCTGCTAAATGTCCGGTTGCCGAGAATTATACAGCCCTAGCCAGGGGTAAATAAAAGTTTTAAATTAACAATTCATATTGATTTTTAAAAACGACTTGTTTTCCATTCTCATCTACCCACTCTATTTCTGGAGTTTTTATCATTCAAACAAGGGAAAACACATGCTCTCCTTTCTCTATTCACCATTAATGTCACAATGCACTCTTTTTCTTACGTAAATTTTTGTTTCACTGTTATAAATGCAGGTTCAATACTTGAACTTAAATTGCGTCACTGTTCTTTTAACACTTTGTCTATCCCTCAAAGATAGATACCCGAATTAAATAAGCTCTCAATCTCGGCATCAGAAGCTTTAAAGCATGCTTTTTATTTTAATTCATCTATATATTCTTCATCCGTACTTTTTAATATTTTCACTCAACCTGCCCTTGCTCCATCCAGAAACTATAAAATCAAATGGAAAACAAAGTTTCTTCCATCAATCCTCTAAACTCATTGCATTATCGATTGCCCACTATCAGAATAAAAGATGAGGAAAAGGCAAGGGCGAGAACAATAACAACACCAGCGACAGAGACACCACTATGCCAGCCAGCCAGAGAAGTCAGAGCACTGCTGCTGAGCCGATCCAGCAGTGGGAGTGGAGTGCACTTCCACACATGACACTCTCCGCCTGCTGTATTAATGCAACCCATCGATTTCATGTCACTCTTTTCTCTCGTGTCCAATGCACCACCAACAGCTGAATTGAAACATTGGTTGGGCCTGCTTCTCTGCTGGCTGCTTTCCCATGAAGCTAACCAGCCAGCTGGCCCCTTATTGCTCTTTTGCCGGCCAGCCGAGAGAAGCTGGCTGGTAGATGTTGCAGCTGCCGTCAACATTTTTTTTATTGGAAATTGGGCCTGGAGAAAAGGAAAGGCAGCAGCAGCTCCACTAAGCCTCTCAGCTTAAGCTGCTGCCTTACCCAACAAGTAGGCAACAACCACCACTATTCACACTACCCTGTTTGATTGCCTAGTTGTTTTCTGAGTGATCTGGCTGAGCAGTTTGCTTTTTTCTCCTTCTTTTTTCATACTCCAGTTTTAGGTTTAGGAATTTACACCTGCACTTGTTTTTTTCATATCACCTTTACTCCTATTTTGATTAAGTTTGGGCTGTGGAAACGCTAACAAACTAGACTTTGAGATTTTGTTCCATTTTCAGCTTCCGGGGTTTGATTGAGGGTAATCAGAAGAGCTCCGCAAAAAAGGGACTGTATATTTTTAAAATTTTTGTAAATTTAATTATTTATTCTGTAATCTCAGATATTTCCTGGTCCGACACTTTTTTTACTCTGGTTTGTTGGAGATGTTTGCTAATTCGGATTCTAAAGCCTAGCCTAGGCGGATTCTATTTTTGCGGCTAGTTTTTAAAAACCGCGGTAGCTATGCAGTTTAGAAACGCGGGATGAAGGGCTCTCGAACAATCTATATTTGCAAACAAGATTCGCCCTTTGTTTGGAGAATAAATATTTAGAACTATTTAAGTGATCACAATTTAATAAGCACTGCGTAAAATGGATAAATTTGTGTTCTGGAACCCACCAAAAATTTTTGCGACACTTTCAATATAAAATTAAATCAATATAAATTTTGAGAAACATACAAGGTGATCACCATAAAGTCTTGTTGGGCTCTCGAAAGGGCTCTCGAACAATCTATATTTGCAAACAAGATTCGCCCTTTGTTTGGAGAATAAATATTTAGAACTTTTTAAGTGATCACAATTTAATAACCACTGCGTAAAATGGATAAATTTGTGTTCTGGAACGGCGGATTCAATTATCACCATAAAGTCTTGTTGGCGCAAACCATATTTGACAACCCCACGGCCGTGTTCATAGCCGGGGTCTACTTTAAGGGTTAACTTTTTGTTGTATTCGAAAAATTTTCAATATTTTTCATAAAATTCTTTTATTTTGATATTAATGACCCTAGAGCAACTTTTTTAGCTCTGCACGAAAATTCGTACAGTGTTTCCGAGTGATTTATAAATACTTGACGTATAAAAATTAGTGGGTGAGAAAAGTTGAGGGGTCAACAGAGGAAAACTTAGGGGTCAACATTTGCTAAAATTTTGTAGAGATTTTAAATTCTGTTAATGCCATCTTGTGGATCTCAAAAGGTTGAGTGGGGGTCACAAGTATCAGATTTGGCAATTTCTTCTCAAAAATTAATATTTTAGCACTTTTTAAAGATAATAACAATAATAAAACTTGAGGGGTCGACCTTGACTACAGCCAATAACTTACCGTATTTTCTCTATTAATTACCCCCTCTCTGATAGTTACCTAATAGTTACCCCCCATAGGCACCCTATATCTCAGCTCAAAAAATTTATTGTGCAAATCTGTTTTTTGCGTTTTGTTAATCATCACAATCTTAGTTTATTCAACTTTTTAGATTTTATTTGGGCACCCAAAAATTTCAAAATCCACCTTGAAATTTTTCGCTTTTTCAAGGGTTAAAAAATAATTACCCCGGGGTAACTAATAAAGAAAATACGGTATCCTGTTGGCTGAAAATTCTTGCATTGACACTGAAGTGACTAGCATTTTGTGATGGGTTGCAAATTATTTTATTTTAAAAACAAATCACAAAAAATTTTTCATTGGTTTCACATACAAATTTTGTGGTGTGAAAAAGTTAGTTTTGAGACCCACTAAAAATTTTTTATAATTCTTATTCAAAAAAAAATTTGTAGGCCATCACAAAGTGCTGGTCATTTTAGGCTCAATGTAAGAGTTTTTCGCCCATTGGAATAAGTCTTGAAACGTCTCTCTTGGCTGTTTTATCCACCTCAAATTTTCCGTTTTGTTTACTTTGAACTGTTAAAAAGTCAGCAATTTTTTTACTGCCGCAGTGTAAGTTTCCACTTAAAATGGATTTGATGAAAGATGATCGTCATTTCTTCTATCAAAGTAGTAGTCTAAAAATATACGAAATGCTCTAGCACTTCTATTCTGACGCTCACGCTTAAAACTAGTGTTTTTAATGAGCAAAAAAAATTAAAAAGTGTCGCTCTCGTTTCACAATCAACTTTTCCGAAGGAAAATTTTAAAAACGAAATTTAAAATTTTGCAACCCATCAAAAAGTGCAAGTCACTTTGGGGTAGTTGCAGGACTTTTCCGCATCTCAATAGATGCCGCGCTGCTCTCAATGCTGTAACACCTCTGTGAGACCTGTTCTTGGATCAAAAACGGGCCAAGCTTTTTCTTTACTGCAAAAACCTTTTTTTGCTACAAAACACTTTTTTGTAGCAAAAAGAAGTCTTTTTGCAGCAGATAAAATTAGCAGTAAAAAAGTTCCTCTGCAGCTGCAAAAAGCTTTGCAATTCAAACACCTATGCAAAAAATTTTCGATGAGTTTCACATCTGTCAATTTTCACAAATTTTTCTTAAAAATACCTTGATTTTAAAGATATACCACCCTTTACTTTACCCAAAATCCTAAAAAAAGGTTTTTATAGTCTACAGAACTACTAGCTTGACACAATTCTAAAAAATTGACAAAAAATGAGTATCATAGTGCCCTTTTATGACCGATAATATTTTTCTTGCATCATCTTGATACTTACGATTAGATTTTCTTGCATACAGTCAATCTTCCATACATTGTACATCACTTTTCTGTCTAGGGTCCGTAGTGACCATATTTTTCTAAAGTCGACAACAAGATTACAAGATACGAGATCTTGGAGTGTATAACGATAGTCCTGAGAGAAAACACTGAAAAATGGGCGCTAAAAGATTGCGTAACTTTCACTTATTGGTGTGCCTTACCTTCCGGGACCGCCTCGCAGTCTGCGGAAAGATTCAATTATATTATGAGAAAAAAAGTCCTATGGGATGCAAAAAAACATGCTTTTGAAATTTTTTTGATATCACAGTTTTCTTGCATGTCCAAACTGTCAGATGTCCTCAGTTATCAGGAATTTCCTCATTTTTCACCACGACATGATTCTAAATTTTAAAAATTAATAAATATTTCACTTTTCTTATTTTGAATTTTGTCAGATATGGATCATGATTAAAAAAGATTTTTTCGAAATCCTAATTTTTCGGACCCAAATTTGATTTTGAGATTTTGGCTGGCCAATCTGGCAGGACTTGCTTCTCAATTCATTGTCTACCCAATATCCTTAGATTTTATTTTCCATACACATATGTGCTCTTATCATACCGTCACTAAAATTTTGTGTTGTGTTTAGAATTTGGATTGTGTATGTAATAGAAATATTTGGTATATTGACTAACTTATCTGGTTATTCAACGTATTGATTGGAGCTGCTGATATTGGATTGTTGATGAACCATTAGATGGTCTATATTAAAGCTTGTGCTTATAAACTGCACTCAGAATGGGTCAGCACTTGAGTTTGAAACGGAGACGAGAAGGTGGTGCTGCCACTGGTGCTGCTGCATCTGTACCCACTACATCCACCACTTCTGCTGTTAGCTGCAAAGTGGAGGAGAAACGGGTGCTCAAGGAAAGCACTAAGCAGAACAAAGGGGTAATTCAGTCATTTTAAAATCTCTTAAGACGCGATTGCTTGAGATGCGAAGCAATGATGATGGCTGATCAATACATAAAATTAATCACTAGATTGTTTAAAATTTAACATTCCAGAAAAGCTTCGTTCCCCAAGCTGGTTTTTGAATTTCAAAATAGTCAGAAGTCCTTAGGAGTCCTATAATATTATCCGAAATTATCCGAAAATGTTTTTATTAAAATACAGTCAACCCTCGTTAATCCGCCACCCCTAGGGACCGGCCTCAGGGTGGCGGATTAACGAGGGTGGCGGATTATCGAGGTGCGATTACCCTACCTTTACTTAACTTTAGCTTTTTTGGGACCAGCCATAGGGTGGCGGATTATCGAGGTGGCGGATTATCGAGGTGCGATTACCCTACCTTTACTTAACTTTAGCTTTTTGGGACCAGCCATAGGGTGGCGGATTAACGAGGGTGGCGGATTATCGAGGTGCGATTACCCTACCTTTACTTAACTTTAGCTTTTTTGGGACCAGCCATAGGGTGGCGGATTAACGAGGGTGGCGGATTATCGAGGTGCGATTACCCTACCTTTACTTAACTTTAGCTTTTTTGGGACCAGCCATAGGGTGGCGGATTATCGAGGGTGGCGGATTATCGAGGTGCGATTACCCTACCTTTACTTAACTTTAGCTTTTTTGGGACCGGCCATAGGGTGGCGGATTAACGGGGTGGCGGATCAACAAGGGTTGACTGTAGATACATTTTTCTTAACTAAACCAAGAAACTTTTACACCATCGTGTAGCTGACATCCCAAGCTTTCAATCGCGGGGTAACATGCTCAAAACTTCAGACTAAAAATGGCATAAAAACAGGGTATAAGGTTAAAAATTTTTTGAAAAATCGAGTTAACTGTGTGACAACCCTAGTTAGGACAGAACCTGAATCTCATAAGTGGCCTAAAAAGCATTCCAGATCTGAAAATCTCAAGCCAAATCGGTCTCAACCACTCAACGGTCAAACTTGTTCAAATTGTTGTTCAACACTGGGGTCCGTTTTACGAGATTTTGTGTTCAAATGTAATAACAATAAAACTTCTTAAAAACAAAAATGATTTCTGAGAATGCAACGTCCAAAGCAGAACCGGCAAAAAAAATCTAAAAATGTGCGAGCTTTTTGAAATAAAAACTACACAAATAAGACTCTGGCTTACATGCCACCAGGATCAGTTAGCGACAAATTCGTCAATGCAAAAACTAAGAAAAAATAATTTTTCATAGGTTTCATTTTCATGAGTAAAATTATTTGCAATTCACAGGCAGTTCTCATCAGCGAACTTTTTAAAGTGTTTTTTTTGCAAAAAGTTCACTTTCTGTGCTTTATTCTGTGCTTTATTCAATTCTGCTCAAGGTTGGCCAGGCGTGGCTTTTAAGCCTCACGACGAAGCACCCCTCTATTTCAAAAAAAGCCCCACGGGGAGGGGGCTTGAAGCTTCGCGGTGGGGCTTTGTGAATTAAATAACCTCAACAAGCTGAATCATAAAAAAAACTTTGAACAAAGCACTGTTAACTTGACAAAGAAAACTACTCCGAAAACTTTTTCTACTTCAAAAACATGATCCCTCTTCCAAAACCCATTGTTTCCCAGAGCCCTTGTCATACCGCTCGCTATGTTATTCATATGCCAGTCCTCTTCTTAGTCCAAAAACCATCCAGACAAGTTATTGTCACGCTACATTGAAGACATTCACGCCCATTTACCAATCTCCCCAAATTTCGGCCAATATATTCTGCAAAAATTACAAATAAACATCTAGGATAATTGACGTTAGAAGGTCTTCAGAGCAGCAGATAATGGGTGCAGTCCGACCAAAAGACAAATAAATCTACTTGGCCACTGTTTTTTATTAAGCTCTTGGGTGTATGTGTGTGTGTGTGTGCAACCTATGGAAAAAATACTGCTGCTAGTATGCACACACACATTTAGTCAGGGAGGGGCCCAAGAGTAGTCCTGGGCCCAGGACAAGGATGCTCATTCACTGCTACTCATTTCCCTCTTTTTCCCGGACCTCTAGTTTTTCGCTCTCTCCCTGCTTGTTTATTTATTTATGTGGAGGAAGAGGGGGGGGGAAGGGAGGAACAGCACGACTGTTTTGTACAGTGGAATGCTAGGTGCTGCTTGTACTAGTGGTTGGTTCGTTTGTCCAAAGCGGTGGGTTGTATAGCGGTGTCATCCACCCCTCCCAAGTCGTGATTTTTCGCTCAACTTTAGATAACTTATTTATTTGTTAGCTTGTTTTTGAGTAAATCTTCTGTTATTGATCGAACTATTGCTAGATTCGCATTTTACAAAAAATGCTATCGTCGCCAAATAGACGGCCTTCTAACCTTTCTCAGGTAAATCACTTAAAAAATATCAGAACAAAAATATTAAAAAAAAATAGTAATGTTACATTTTTTGATATTATCATTAATAATATTTTTGTAGCAAGCTAGTCACGATGCTGAACAAGCACTGGAAGATGACGACACATTGGACGAGCCGCCACCAATGCCACAAGGTAAGCCCAAACGAGACGAAGTCTAGCGAAGCATTGGGTTGCGTAATCAGTCTTGCGTTAAGAAGACTTTTTGGTTAGACACTTTAATGGGTTTCAAACAAATTTGATTATAATAATTATTTTTTTGGTAGGTTGTAAAATTCAAGTTTCACAAGAAAAATTCAAATTTTGGAACCCATCAAGCATTTTAGCTGTGTTAATACTTAACAAATTTGTGTTCTGGAACCCACCAAAAAATTTTGTGACACTTTCAATATAAAATTAAATCAATACAAATTTTGAGAAACATTTAAATGCAGCGCCATAAAGTCTTGTTGACGCAAACCTTATTTGACAACCCCACGGCCGTGTTCATAGCCGGGGTCTGCTTTAAGGGTTAACTTTTTGTTGTATTCGAAAAATTTTCAATATTTTTCATAAAATTCTTTTATTTTGATATTAATGACCCTAGAGCAACTTTTTTAGCTCTGCACGAAAATTCGTACAGTGTTTCCGAGTGATTTATAAATACTTGACGTATAAAAATTAGTGGGTGAGAAAAGTTGAGGGGTCAACAGAGGAAAACTTAGGGGTCAACATTTGCTAAAATTTTGCAGAGATTTTAAATTTCTGTTAATGCCATCTTGTGGATCTCAAAAGGTTGAGTGGGGGTCAGAAGTATCAGATTTGGCAATTTCTTCTCAAAAATTAATATTTTAGCACTTTTTAAAGATAATAACAATAATATAACTTGAGGGGTCGACCTTGACTACAGCCAATAACTTACCGTATTTTCTCTATTAATTACCCCCTCTCTGATAGTTACCTAATAGTTACCCCCCATAGGCACCCTATATCTCAGCTCAAAAAATTTACTGTGCAAATCTGTTTTTTGCGTTTTGTTAATCATCACAATCTTAGTTTATTCAACTTTTTAGATTTTATTTGGGCACCCAAAAATTTCAAAATCGACCTTGAAATTTTTCGATTTTTCAAGGGTTGAAAAATAATTACCCCGGGGTAACTAATAAAGAAAATACGGTATCCTATTGGCGGAAAATTCTTGCGTTGACACTGAAGTGACTAGCATTTTGTGATGGGTTGTAAATTCTTTTATTTTAAAAACAAATTACAAAAAAATTTTTGATTGGTTTCACATACAAATTTTGTGGTGTGAAAAAGTTAGTTTTGAGACCCACTAAAAATTTTTTATAATTCTTATTCAAAAAAAAATTGTAGCCCATCACAAAGTGCTGGTCATTTTAGGCTCAATCTAAGAGTTTTCCGCCCATTGGAATAAGTCTTGAAGCGTCTCTCTTGGCTGTTTTATCCACCTCAAATTTTCCGTTTTGTTTACTTTGAACTGTTAAAAAGTCAGCAATTTTTCACTGCTGCAATATAAGTTTCCACTTATTTTGTAGCCTACAATCTTCTCTTCAAAATGGTAGCCACTTTTGCTGTGCTGAAATAATTTTTTGGGGTTTTGATTCCAATTTATGTTCAAAAGATGATTTATTTTTTCACTGCTCTCATCCGATTTACACTTTGGCTAGCTGCTAATATTTTCAGTTCCGGCTCATTTTCTACATATTGCTAGCCAAAGTGTCAATTGAATAAGAGCAGTGAAAAAATAAGTCATTTTTGAACATAAATTGGGATCAAAACCAAAAAAAAATATTTCAGCACAGCAAAAGTGACCCACCATTTTGAAGAGTAGATTCTTGTTAATTAGAGGGGGTGTTTGTTTTTTGACCAGGCGACGACGAAAATTTTGATCAAAATTCAAAAGATTTAATCAAATTTATTAAGTGTATAACATCCATATTACCTGACTAATTAGAGGAAATACGGTATGTTTGCGTCACATCTTTTTTTTTCACAAAATGTCTTGATAAGTTTTATAATTTAATTAAGTAATTTTACTAAAGTTTTTTAACTTTTTCTTCCCAAAAAATCGAACACAATGTTTGAAATTTGTTGAATTTCGAATTTTCGAGGCGAAAAATTCAAGAGTCACCAAGGACCTGATTATTCTAGTATTAGGTTGTCGAATAAGTTTTGAGAAAAAGCACGTGGATTCGCTTTAATTTTCAAAGTGCATCATTTGGCACATTTGACAATGATGTCTCCACGTGTCATATACCATTTTGTAGCCAGTTCTCTGTTCTTTTAAATGTGATATTGAACAATTCTTTGTTATTAAAGAATGGGATCAAAAATAGGAAAACAAATAATTTCTCAAGTTTGGTAAATTTATGCACATTTATTGTTTTCCTATTTTTGATCCTATTTTTTTAATAACAAAGAATTGTTCAATATCACATTTAAAAGAACAGAGAACGGGCTACAAAATGGTATATAACACGTAGAGACATCATTGTCAAATGTGCCAAATGATGCACTTTGAAAATTAAAGCGAATCCACGTGCTTTTTCTCAAAACTTATTGGACGACCTAATATATTTTTGGAACCTGATTATTTAGTAGTGCCGGCTTTCGTTTAGCCTAAGATAGACTCAAACCTCGCGAATTCACCCAATGCTACATTTTTATCATTCAGGCGGTGGTCGCAGGCGACTTGGTGTTTCGGCAGAGGTTTGTTTCATTCCATTATTGCACGACCACCTAAGCCTAAGATTAGTGGTGGACGGGTAGTGGTAGTTCTTGGAGCTTCCTCTAGCTGTTAATCCCTCACTAATTTAATTGAATAAAGGAATTATTGGGGTCTTAACAACAAGTCCGGCACTAGTCCACCAACAAGTTCAGCACCCAGTTTGGACCGCCTAATTACTTTTGTTTTCCAGGTTCCAGACGAGAACGAAGCAGCCAACTATAAACGTGTCATTATCCCCAAAGACGATAACGCTAAGGTATTTTAATTTGTTCGCAAAGTATTCTAGCGTCCTAATTTCGATATTCCTTGCAGCAGTCACTAAGGAACGCCATGTGCAAGAACTTGTTGTTTGCCCATCTCGGTGAGCTTTCAGCATATTTTTTACGAAATTAAGAGAACCCCCGCCGAACACCCATAACATCTTCTGACGCTATATAAAAATGTTAGCCATGTCATTGATGGTTTTGCTTCACTATAAATTTCCACCCATCTGTCTCCCCCTAGTCTATCTACTAAATACATAGACAAACTTGGTTTTTAGCTAGAGTTGTGAAATAGCCCGAGCGGAATCTTTTTGTGGTTTATTCTCAAGAATATTCTTGGCTTTTTCTGGTTTGCGTGGCTTTTCTTCATCCCTGATAATTGTCAATGAAAACAGCGAAAAAGCAGAAATTTGCTAGACAGTCAAACCTGGGTTATCCGACACCCAAAGGGACCGCCCTTATGGTGTCGGATAAACAAGGTGTCGGATGACTGGAATGTAGGTTTACCAGGCCAACCAAATCGGGCTCATGGTGTCGGATAAAAGAGGGTGTCGGTTAACTGGGGTGTCGGATAACCCAGGTTTGACTGTATAACAATTATTTATGCTACGAGAACAGGGTAACCGGTTATGTGGCACGAAAACATCATGAAAAAGGCTGAAATATGAATTTAAAATGCTAAAATATGCCCGAATTTTTTTTGTCGCATATTTTAGCCTTTCGTGATGACCCGTTTTTGTGGCAGAAATACCCTTTTTGTGGCATATTTTACCATTTTCGTCAATGAAATCATATTATGCCTTAAGTTATCATGTGACGAGAATTTAAAATTTAAACTCAAAAAGATTCCGCTTCATTTTTATACGATGTGGCTTTTTCTCTTGCGTTTTTATGGTTTGTTCTCGAGAATATTCTCATTTCACAACTTTATTTTTAACTATCTAAGTACCCGATGACTGCTAAGTCCGGTTTCAAGGCTGTTCAGGAGTACAGTCGACTCTCTTAAAACGATCACCTAAAAAGTTCGTTCCCCCATAGGGTCCAAGTTATAAAAGGAATATTAAAATTATAAAGTATTTACGTACAGTTGGGTGCAAGCTTGCCAAAATCCAATCGTGATCAGCGTGATTCGTGATCAGCGAGTTAGGACGACTAGCAAACTTCAAAGGTCTTTTTCGTCTTGCTTCCCCCAACTTTTTTCAGAAATTTTTTGTCAGAAAGATGCAGAATTAAATTATAGGCCGATACAGGCCGATTTCCGATTTTTATGGCGGTCTTTTCGCCAAAAATTGATGTTCGAAAAATGCTAATTTTCTGAAAAAAACACATTTTTTTTGGAAAAGTTCACAACAGATTGCAACGTGTTTGTGCTTCGTCAGAAAGAGCAATCCATTCTGCGTCGAATAAAATTTCAAATGACTGTGCGTCGTTGAATTTTCACTGAGTATAAATTGTTTTAAAAAATGTACCGACATTTCTGAGTACCGAACTTTGGGAGGCCACAGCTCGGCGAATTACCAACAAAAAATGGTCGAATTTGTTGCTATCTTACTCAACGCATGGTAGGCTTTCGTTTGAGCGCAAACAATTGATTTCCCATTTTTCGAAGGGTCCGATCCTACTGCAGAATTACAAAACTTCTCCTTTAAGCGTCCTTATTGAACGAGTTTAGGATCTGAATATTGTAATTAAAGCGCTTCACAAATCGACCGACCAAATCAGAATCCTCGCGATTTTTTCACTTAGTTGGCCAATTACATTTCACAAAAGATTTGTGAAATTAATGTAAAAAAGAGAAGTTTTCGGAACTTGTCAGGAACTTAGGAAACCTTTTGGGTGATCGTTATTGGAAGAGTTGACTGTATACGCCTTTTAGCATGACGTATTGTGGTTTTGCATAAATCGGAGGTAACATAAGTTAGCCAAATTAAAATGAATACTAAAATCATAAAGTATTTACGTGCAGTTGGGTGTAAGCTTGGCGAAATCCAATACCTGACGCAAAAAAAAGTATCTAATGTCAAGTAAATTTTATCCGATGCAAAATTGTCTGACGTAAGGAAAAATATTTAAAAAGTTGTGGAAAACATTTTAGATTTTTTTAATGGTATCAACCTGAAAAATCCCGAAAATCCGCATTTATTAAAAAAGGGCGAGGAGCATTACCTCTATTTCCTCATGTTACATGCAAACCAGAACGAGGTGGGAGTGGCTGTCATATGGCAATAAAGTGGTAAGGGGAAAAAGGCATAGTACATTTTTCGATCTTCGACTTCTACAGGGTGTCAGAAAATAACGTATACGATTGATTTTATGCGATTTTTTTGTTGCTGTTTTGTTATTTTACGGTTTTTTAGCAGTAAAAATGAAAGAATTACGAGCTGAGATACTTAGAATGCATTCTTTTGGAGATTCTATGGGAAAAATCGCCACAGACTTGAGAACTCCCAAAGCCACAGTCCAAAAAGCAATTGAGCGTGGAACGGTAGAGGACCGACCGGGATGAGGCCGAAAGAAGCGAGTGGCCACCGAATTCGCCCGATTTGAACCCGCTCGATTATTCAGTGTGGAGTATTCTGGAAGAGAAAGCATGTCAAAAGCCTCACCCGAATGTGAAATCATTGAAGCGAGCATTGAAAAAAGCTTGGGAAGAAATCAGCGTTGAAACATTAGAGAAGATAGTGGATAATTTTCCAAAGCGGCTGAAGGCCTGTGTCAATGCCAATGGTGGTCATTTCGAATAATTATGTTGTTTTATTGTTATTTGCTGTGTTTTCTGAAATCATTTTGATAAATAAAATCAATCGTATACGTTATTTTCTGACACCCTGTATGCATACAACATCCAAAATTTCTTGGTCCGATTTTAATGTAGACTAGACTCTTCATTGTAAATGAGATTGCATAATTAATGTAGACTATAAAAACTGATAAACTTTCGCTTCAGATGCTGACGAGCAAAAAGGCCATTTTCGATGCAATGTTTCCAGTGGAGAAGAAAAAGGGCGAGATTATCATTGAACAGGTCAGCCTGTTATCTTTTTAGCAAATAGCATCATGTTAAAATTAGTGTCTAAAAAAGCATACCAATTAGACCATAGAGTCAAAAGGAAATTTTTTAGTTAGCAAATAGTCTTTTCCTCAAAGTTTTTTTTTCTATAGAGTATATTCCCTTGAGAAATGGCGAAAAGAGACTTGTTTATTTATTGAGTTAGTAAAGTTGGCCAACCAAAACAGTTTTACTGCATGCTTCAGTTCTAATTTATTGTGCACGAGTTCTTTGAAAGAGAATACAGAATTTGACCCTAGTATGGAATACCCCCAAACTTATGCCTTCTAAAACTTAAGTAAAGAGCGCCCAAATATATGTTCCAGACCCCAGAAAAAGTGCGTAAAACACTTATTAGTCACAACTTCCACACGCTGGCCTACCCCTAAGCCTAAGTAAAGAGCACCCAAATATATGTTGCAGACCCCAGAAAAAGTGCGTAAAACACTTATTAGTCACAACTTCCACACGCTGGCCTACCCTAAGCCTAAGTAAAGAGCACCCAAATATATGTTGCAGACCCCAGAAAAAGTGCGTAAAACACTTATTAGTCACAACTTCCACACGCTGGCCTACCCTAAGCCTAAGTAAAGAGCACCCAAATATATGTTGCAGACCCCAGAAAAGTGCGTAAAACACTTATTAGTCACAACTTCCACACGCTGGCCTACCCCTAAGCCTAAGTAAAGAGCACCCAAATATATGTTGCAGACCCCAGAAAAAGTGCCTAAAACACTTATTAGTCACAACTTCCATACTCTGGCCTACCCCTAAGCCTAAGTAAAGAGCACCCAAATATATGTTGCAGACCCCAGAAAAGTGCCTAAAACACTTATTAGTCACAACTTCCATACTCTGGCCTACCCCTAAGCCTAAGTAAAGAGCACCCAAATATATGTTGCAGACCCCAGAAAAAGTGCGTAAAACACTTATTAGTCACAACTTCCATACGCTGGCCTATCCCCAAGCCTAAGTAAAGAGCACCCAAATATATGTTCCAGACCCCAGAAAAAGTGCGTAAAACACTTATTAGTCACAACTTCCATACTCTGGCCTACCCTAAGCCTAAGTAAAGAGCACCCAAATATATGTTCCAGACCCCAGAAAAAGTGCGTAAAACACTTATTAGTCACAACTTCCATACTCTGGCCTACCCTAAGCCTAAGTAAAGAGCACCCAAATATATGTTCCAGACCCCAGAAAAAGTGCGTAAAACACTTATTAGTCACAACTTCCATACTCTGGCCTACCCCTAAGCCTAAGTAAAGAGCACCCAAATATATGTTCCAGACCCCAGAAAAAGTGCGTAAAACACTTATTAGTCACAACTTCCATACGCTGGCCTAAGCCTAAGGGCTAAGCCTAAACTTGTTGTTCCAAAGGGTAGTTACAACGATTTTTAGAAGGTCTGATTTTGGGGGGGGGGTATTCTATACTAGCGCCGAAAATTTCAATATCTCATTCGGTTGTCTAGATCAATCCAATGCAAACAGATTTTTGAAAGTCTCTTTCTTTTCTCCTTCGGCTCAAATAAATTTTTATTAATTTCTCGTTTTCATAACCTTCTTGCTCGTACCAATAGACTAAACCGATAGAAAATAAAATAAGAAACTGACCATTTCAAAAACTCTTAGTGCTATATCAACAGAAATTGTGCAGCCTTAAATAATTTGCACGAGAAACAATAATTTTGAAGTAAATTATCAGAACATCGCTAAAACTCAATTTTTTGAGTAATTATAAAACTACTTATTCTTATCGCATAATTTGTAGGGCGAGGAAGGCGACAACTTCTACGTGATCGACAATGGTGAGGTGGATGTGTTTGTCAACAACGAGTTCATGATTTCCATCAAGGATGGAGGCTCTTTTGGTAATTTAATATTTTGATGCAGACCTATTTCAAGTAAATCAATGTATAATATGAAGGTGAGCTTGCCCTAATCTATGGTACTCCTCGTGCAGCTACTGTCATTGGTAATCATAGCAACATTGCTTCATTCAGCTAATGTTTACTGTTAATACAGCTAAATCTGACCTGGTCAAGCTATGGGCTATCGACCGAATGACCTACCGAGCCATTCTGATGGGCAGCACAATGCGCAAGAGGAAGCTTTATGACGAGTTCCTCAGTAAAGTTCAAATACTTGGTAGGTTTTCAGATCATTTAATATTTGAATCAGCTGCCGTGTGAGGCTCAATAAAACAGGTTACATTAATGTTGGGCTTTACGAAATAGGTGAAAATGGGAAATTTACATTGTAAAGCAGGGAGGGATGTGAAAAGATCGCTAAAAATCGAACAACAAAAAAAACTACTAACCATATTCTTGAGCAGTAATTTTCAAAAGCTTTACGAAATTCCGGTATTGATATTATTGCGCCAGACAATTTACATTTAAGACCAGGTAGTAAAGTTTATTTGGTTACTAGCACCGTTTACACAAGCCTTTGTCGTCAGTTTATTCTTAACACACTCACAACAACAACAAGACATACAATAATGAGATTCTATTGTAAACTCTTCTTTCTTCTTCTTCTTGCTTGTGCTGAACATCCACCACAGTGTTGAGCCCCCAGAAGTCGGTTCGTCTACTGCATGAGCTACGGGGATCCAGTCACCAGCGCGGAGAAGCTATTCGCCATCACGACCACCAAGCTTGACTTTGGCACTCAGAGCTTCCTTCAACTTGGCGTCCAGTCCACAGCTTCCCTTCATCACGTCTTTCTAGTCGTATTGGCTCCTTTGGGTCCTTCCACCACACCATCCACAAGCTTCACTCGGGTCTCGTACTTTACCGGGGTACATCTCGGTACACCTCATACATCTCGGTCATCACCTTGACCTGCTCACAACTGCTCATCACTACTAAACGCTTGTCCAGAAAAAAGGATAAACATGAATTTGCTGCACGAGATTTTACTGCAAAATTCCGTAACGCCCATAAAAATACAACATTTTTTTTGTTAGGTTTCGGAAATAAAATTTGATTCAAAAAATAGAACGAAATTTGTTTCCGAAACCTCCGAAACCGACATCCTTCAATTTCTGAAGGTTTTTGTTGAAGAACTTATAAATGTGTTGAAATAAAATATCGATTGTAACATATTTTATTATTATGTAAAAAGTCATTTGAAAAAATAAACAAAATGCTAGTTTAGCCGATCTTGACAAATGGGAGCGAGCCAATGTCGCTGATGCTCTGGAACGATGCAATTTTGAACAAGGAACTCACATTGTGGAACAAGGTTCTAAATAATTTTATGTTTGAGTTCCATTATTGGCTTAAAGGGCCATAGCCGTTGTATATTTTTTTTTGCCCATAGAATTCTCTTTTTGCCCATAGATTTTAAATTTTTTGCGGTAATTCAAATTTTATGGTCAGAAAATGACTGAGATTGCTCAGAATACCACCCCAGAGTGGCCGAAAACCACTGAAAGTTTTTTTTTGTGGTTTATTAAAGTAGGAGTAAACTTTTTGCGAAAAACACATCAGAATGCCACTTTGATCGGCTCAATCGCTCAGAATCCCACCTTGAACCATTCAGAACCACTTTAAACCTCTCCTAACCATATTAAACACTGGTTAAGGGTACTTTTTGGGTTTTAAGTTATTTACCATACTGGTTGGGAGTGGTTTAAAGTGGTTTTCAATGGCTCAGGGTGGGATTCTGAGCGATTGTGCCAATCAAAGTGAGATTTTTATAATATTAACCATTTTTATCTTAGGACAGCCAGGTGATGAGTTCTTCATAATTGTGGAGGGAGAGGCCCAGGTGCTACAGAAAAGAACAGATGATTCTCAGTTTGAAGTGGTTGGAAACCTTGGACCCTCTGACTACTTCGGTAATCTTTTTGAATTGTTTTTTTTCGATTTTGATAAATATTGCGGCACTTCTTTAGTTCCCCGCCATACTCGAATTTTTTGAAAAGTTACTCCAAATCACCCCCGAACTCATTTTTTCTGCACAACACGATAGAAGAAACATTTCTAAACACTTTCTGATTCAAAAAATTTGAATTTTGTTAAAAAAAATGGCCTCCCATCCCTCAGGGGTAGATGGTCTTTTTAGGGTATTTAGGGCGTTAGCCTTTTTTAAGTCAAATGAAGGTAAAAATGATAGATTTTGAACAGGCTTTCACTTTCTGGGACCTACCACATATAGAAATTCTGGTATGCATATGTTTTTATGTATACAGAGTCACTTTCGTGTGATTTGCGTCTAAGGTATGTGGGTGTGCGCATCCCAACCCAAGCCCCTTGCGCTCCCGAAAAGTGCGCAGGGGGCTTGAGAGTTGGAGATGCGCACACTAACTTACCTTAGACAAAATTCCGAGCAAGACTCCTGATCAAAAATGCATTTGGAAAGTCTTTTTGCCAAGTTACAGCAAGAAAAATGTGATAAGTCACCCGAAAATGACCCTGAAATACCCTAAAAAGACCATCTACCCTTAAGGGGTGGACGGCAATTTTTTTTGACAAACTTCAAAAAATTTTAATCAAAAAATGTTTCTTTTATCGTGTTGTGCAGAAAAAAATGAGTTTGGGAGGTGATTTAAGGTCATTTTTCCAAAAATCCGAATATGGGAGGACTACAGAAGTACCAATATTATTTTTTGCAGGAGAGATTGCTTTACTGCTAGACCGACCTCGTGCCGCAACAGGTAAAAAGCGTTTTTTGTATAAAACATCTAAAAGACCGTTTGAAATCCACAGGTTTTTTGGGGAACATCAATACTTATAAACAAGGGACCACAGGCGCCTATCGGCGCCTCTATAGTATTTCGAAATTTCAATGAGGGGGTATGACTTCATTCATAAAAATAGGTATATCCCCTATTAGAACTCATTTTTCGCCTGTTCTTTTTTAAACGAAAGCCGACATTCTGGGGAACACGATGGTATTAGCGACAAAAGTAATTTCGCTATCTACGACCCGTTCTGGCCTTCGAAGTAAAAAAGCGTTACCCACCCACCCACACATGCCAAATACTATATAAGATAAACACTTTTTGTGTACAATGGCAAGACTGAGAATCGGGAAAATGCTACTTGTATAGGGTGTCTGGTCACGGCAGTGCCCAGTTAGAGAATGTTGATCGTATAACCTCATAGTTGAAATTCCGTTGCTCCTACTAAAGTTGTGGTAATTTAATATTTTGAAGCACACCTATTTTAAACACGCGGAAAACAAATTTGAAAAAAACAAAAAGAATATATTTTTGAATAATTCAAATCTTCCTATTTTATAATAAAAAATTGGGCGCTATTGTCGTATACCCCACCCAATAGTTTTTAATGCAGTTATAGCTAATTTTCATCATATATTTTCCATTTATAAGGTCAATAAACCATTTTAATAGGGACAAAAGGCTGTATAGGGAGGGGAAAGAACAAAATAGGGGCCACTTTAGAGGGCCACTTCAGGAGCATTTTAGATGGCTCACTGTCAAAAAAAATAAAGATCTTGGACATAGTTTTGAATACTGGGGCCTGCCGCATATAGAAACTCCGGCATGCATTCTTTTTTCATGCATCCAGAGTCACTTTCGAGTGATTTGTGTCTAAGGTATGTGTGTGTGCGCATCTCAACTCCAAGCCCCCTCCATGCATCCAGAGTCACTTTCGAGTGATTTGTGTCTAAGGTATGTGTGTGTGCGCATCTCAACTCCAAGCCCCCTCCATGCATCAGAGTCACTTTCGAGTGATTTGTGTCTAAGGTATGTGTGTGTGCGCATCTCAACTCCAAGCCCCCAAGCCCCCTGCGCCCCCGAAGGGGTTCAGTAGCTAAGCCATCAGCGTCCGTTTTTTTTATTATTTTTGGCTTGAGAGCTAGAGATGCGCGCACTCACTTACCTTAGACATGATTCCGAGAAGTACTCTTGACCATAAAATGCATATAGAGTCTATTTTTGCCACGACCCTAGTTGAAAAACATGGTAAAGCAGCTAAAAAAGGTGGCCCCTATATTATTCCCTTCCCCTCCCAACACAGCTCTCATACAGCTCTTCATCTCTTTAAACATTGCTTTTCTAGTCTTTTTATAGTGAAATTATTGCACAAAAATGGGCTTTAGACCCATTCAAAAAACCGACTTTTTAAGGGGGTGGTGGCGGTATTCCCAAGTAGCGTCTAATAACCCCTAAAAACTTGAAGGGTCAACTCGACCTTGATCAAGGCTGATATCCCATCGTGTTGGCGGAAAATTCTTGCGTTGAGACTGAAGTGACTAGCATTTTGTGATGGGTTGCAAATTCTTTTATTTTAGAAATAAATTACAAAAAAATTTTTGATTGGTTTCACATACAAATTTTGTGGTGTGAAAAAGTTAGTTTTGAGACCCACTAAAAATTTTTTTATAATTTTTATTCAAAAAAAAGTCTAAGGTGTTTCGTGTCTAAGCGCATCTCAACTCCAAGCCCCCAAGCACCCTTCGGTGGCATGTGTGTCGACTCTCAAGTTCCTTGGGCTTGAGAGTTAGAGATGCGCGCACTCACTTACCTTAGACATAATTCCGAGAAATACTCTTAATCATAAAAGTGCACTTAGCGTCTCCTTTTGCCACGGCCCAAGTTCTCAAACATGGTAAGACAGCCAAAAATTAGGCATTACCTTAAAAAATTGTCCAAAATGTGGCCCCTATATTATTCCCTACCCCTCCCAATACAGCCCATATCCCCTTAAAAATAGTTTATTATCCTTTAAAATGCGAAATATATTCTTTAAAATAGCTAACCTGCATTAAAAACTACTGAGTGAGGTCAAACGCAGTAGCTTTTTATTATTAAGTGGGGTATACAGCAGAAGCTATTATTGGGTGGGGTATACGGCAGTAGCATCGCAAATTGGAATAAATTAGAGAAACCACTAATAAGGTTTCATACAAATGTTTATATTTGGCACGAGACAGCTGCAAAGCGCCAATTCGGCGCCGATATAATCTTTGTATCATATATTTATAATTTTTCAGTTGTGGCCAAAACACCTCTGAAGTGTGCTAAACTTGATCGTGCTCGCTTTGAAAGAGTAATGGGCCCCTGCAAAGAGATATTAAAACGAGATGTTAGAAACTACGCCAGCTATGTGAAGTTGATGACATAAACCTCATCCACTGTTCCTTGTCGTTGTTTCTATCTCTTCTGTTTATTTTGTCTCTCAGAATCATCGCAGTATTGTGCAAATCGCATGTACGAGTCTAATTGGAATGCAGTTGACTCCAAACTAAAACAATTTCCACGTACACATACATAAATAGGGCGCAAAGTTTTATTGTTTGCTGTTTTTTGTATAATATTTCTACAGAAATTTTTGAATTGTTAAAAGTTTTTTTCTGATAGAATTAGGGTGTTCAGGCTATTAACTATCTGTTTCTAGTCAAACGGTTGATTTCGCTGAGTAGTTCTCATTTTTCTGACTGATTTTCAAGTTTCAATAGGGATCCAAGAAGTTTCAGATTTTGCTGTTCAATTTTGAATTTAGAAACATAACAAAAGTCTTTGAAGTTTTTTATTGCAAAAAAAATTTGGAATCTATTAGAAAGTGTTAGCACTTCGAAGTGGTTGCAAGACTTTTACAACAGGTTGCGGCATGTGAAAATTAAATGAAGGAAAATGCTTACTTTGTAGGTTTAAAAAAACACAATAGTAATAGTTAGTCGATCCTGCAAATTATGGTAAAAAAGGTTTACAAGCCTGTAACTCACCATGTTATTTTATTATACAGTCTAGTCTCGTTTATCCGACACCCCCTCAGCTTCGTTCCCACCTAGGGTCCACACTTTTTTAAGCCAATTTTTAAAATGTTTCTTCAGTTGTCTTTGGTTGCTTTAGTCCGAAATATCGCAAGGATTCTGATTTTGCCGAGCGTTTTTCCCAAATCCTTTTACATTGCCATTAAGAACCCGCGTCTCTCGTTTATCCGACACCTCTTTTTAAAAGCAGATGTCGGATAAGCGAAGACGCGTTTAATGGCAACGTAAGATTTGGGAAAACGATCGGCAAATCATCCTGCGATATTCTGACTAAACAACCAAAGACAACTGGCTATTTTAAAATTAACTTGTCGAACTAGATGAGAACGAAGTTGAAGGTGTCGATAAACAGACTAACTGTATGATTACTGTTCTTATATGTTTTATCTTTTTGGAAATTTCGTGTCCTACCAATACTCGTGTTCGAAACTATTGGTGATGACCAATCTTTTAGCCTGATCAGTCTGAAACCCACCGGAAAATTATTTTCATATTTTAAGCGTTAAAAATAATTATTTTTGAGTCTTTTTTATCTTCCTACTCCTTAAGATGTGCTGTCTGATTTTGCTTTGCTGTATTTATTCTTGAAATATGTGTCCCTCTTGTAGTAGTCATTGCACGTATATTAACTACAACTGCTAATATTCTGAGCGAAATTTTGTATTTGAAATGAGTTATGTATAAGAGCATAGAATTTTGTTTGAAAGGAAAAAAAATGCTGAAGACTTTTCGTGGAATATATCTTGCCGTTTGATGTTACCTAATCCATGTTGCTGTTTTTCGTAAATGCTGTCTTTTTCTTGTGGTCAAACAAACGGGCAGGAGAACAGTGGGGAAATTCAAATCGGTGGAAAATTCAGATTGGGCAAATTGAAATTGGGGAAAAAATTTCTCAATAAGTCTATAAACATGATATATATCATGATTTTTCCCCGATTTGAATTTTCCCAATTTGAATTTTCCCCAGCTTGAATTTCCCCACTCTTCTCCTGCCCAAACAAACATTGCTTGGAAGAAAACATATTTGATCCAAATAAAACAGTTTCATGTGGCGGATTTTTTAAACTATAAACACCTGAATATTATGATAAGAGAAGGTATAAGCAATTTAAAGATAACTCCTACCTCGAATTTCTAGTCACTTTTAAAAGAAGATAAACAATTTGGAGAGAAATTTATCAAGTGCGGATTTCAGATATTTTATACACCATGGCTGACCATTGAAATTATGATATGGTTTAATATAGCACTACTGATTACTGATACCAACTTAACACAGGAAAGCACCTGTGTACCAAACTATGCGTTTTGTACCGAATTCACGTTGAGCACGATAACTAAAAAAATCGAAAACACGAATAATTTCAACGCGTAAAACAGCTTTTGAAGTTGTAAGACAAACTTCTTTCGTGGCTTGTTCACGTATATCGAGTTAGAGTTCGGATTTTTGTAACAATTTTCTTCTTTTAGTCAAAGAGGCAAATATTTTCGTAATTTTTTAAAAGTGATAAAACTATTAGGTAGCCCCAACATTTGCCTTTTTGACTAAAAAAAGAAATTTGTTACAAAAATCCGAATTCTAACTCGATGTACGTGTACAAGCCATAACTATCTTCAGCTTTCAGCAAACCCTCATTCTGACACCGGAACCGTGCTCAGCGTGGCTGATTTGCTTTTAAAACTGCTTCTAAAATTTTAAAGTCATCGTCGAATTTCAAATTCCACCTGGGACAACAAACATATTATTTTCAAAAAAACACGAAATTCACTATTTGAATGTTTGTTGTCTCGAGTGTAATTTGTAATTTGGCAGTGAACTTAATATTTAACAATTAATATTAATACTTAACAACAATTCGTAAAGCAAATCGACTTCACTATTTTCAATATTTATTTATGTGATGGGCTTCATTAAATTTAACTATTCACATTAACTATTGTAAATGCTCTAATTAGGTGATACCCGATTTCATTTTGAAAAAACTGTTAGAATTATTAAACTGTTAGAAAAATAAAGCATTTACGGTACATTTTTTGAAACTGCAGACAAGCTCCATAGTTCCGTCACCCAGATAATGCTCAAGCACAGCTAATTTGTAGCCAGAAATCGAGGGCCAAGTAAAGGAATCTGACCCAACAGGTGACTCATCTAAGTTACACCATGTTTGCAAAAAATTAACTAGATTTTATTGGGTTGTCTAAAAAGTCTTGCATTAACAGGACTGTGCGATTTGACACTCTGATAGGTTTGAAAATTAACGATTATAATAATTAATCCAAAATTGTTTAATGAGTTTCAGAATTCAAACACCAGAAGAAAAATTGAGATTTTGAAACCAATCAATTTTTGCGTTACTTCATGTTAAATGTCTCTTCTGCAACCTAATGAAAAAATTTGCCAAATTTTTATACATAAAAAATTGGACCCTCCTAGCGAATTCCGCTTATTCGTCCAACAGCGCCAAAATATGAAACTCATAAAGGCGACAAAGCACAAAGTTTTGTTAACGCAGAACTTTTTAGACAACCTAATATTTCTTATTAGGTTGCAAAATTTTTATATTTATCAAAATTTCAAACAAATTATAACGAGGCGGACATTAAGGTTAAAAAACCATCATACAACTCCAGAAATAAACTGTTTTTTGAATTCGCGAAGAACACGAAGAAAACAGATACCTGAGCCACGAATCTTTATACAGTAAACCCTCGATTTAACGACACCCCGATTTAACGACACCCTCGATTTCACGACACCCCTAGACCGATTTGGCTGGTTAAATCTAAAATACACTAGATGAGACCCTCGATTTAACGACACCTCGATTTAACGACACCCTCGATTTAACGACACCCAGAGATGGTCCCGGTAATAAAAAATACCCTCGATTTAACGACGCCTGACAAATTTTATCTCACCTATCCCCTCACCTATCCCCGGGGGAATCCCCCGAGGGTTAGGTTGATGGTGCTTTTAGGTGCTCTAGAATTCAACTTTTTTTCAGAGGATACCCCAGGGGATAGCTCAGGGGATAGGTGAGGGGATCTCAGGGGATAGGCCAGGGGATTTCAGGGGAACCGAAGCCTAAGCCGTATCGACTTATCGAAACAGTATCGAGGAAGAAGATGCAGGTGCTGGCGAGGAGGAAAAAGAAGGCGCTGGCGAGATGGATGTGGCTATGGTCGAATTGTGCGATGCTTAGCTTGAACTAGAGCAGCAGTTATTGTTGTTGCTTGAATAAACCGTTGCTTCTTGATCAAATAGTATGAGAATTGAAATAATATTTTGCAAACCCTCGATTTTAAGACACCCCACAGAATGTTTGATCACGTACCCACTATTTAACGACACCCTCGATTTAACGACACCATATGTCGGTCCCCAGGGGTGTCGTTAAATCGAGGGTTTACTGTATTGAAATCTCATTTGGTTTGTTTTATGTGTAAACATCTCTCGTTTTGTAAATGAATATTTTATGGATCATTGTATTATTCCAATTTAAAAAAAAATTCGAAATCAACCAGGCAAAGATTTTTATGGCTGAAATTTTGTCCGCTCTGAATGGTTGTGAAACACAAGGCTTTCCTCCAATAGAAGATCCCCTCTGATACTAGGCCCCCCTGGAGCACGAGTGAAAAATATAAGACCCGGGCCTACTATTAGAGGAAATACGGTATGTTTGACAAAAACTTAAGCAGAGTTTTTCTATACAAGCTGAATTTCGGTACTAGAATTACCGTATAACCTCTTTTAATCCCCCTCCCTCTAATAATCACCCCCTCTCCGAAGGGTATTGAAAAATAATTTTTTGTTGTTTTTGTAGTTTTTTCGTCAAGCTTTTGAGATAATGTCGATTATTTTATACCATTCTGTAGCCCTACGCCACCGCTTTCCAATAAGTTATCAAGGTTAAATTTTATTCAGCAAAATGACCACCAAGAGCCTCAACACACTTCTTCAATCTGTTCAGGAAACCATCGATGGCCTTCTGAATCATTTTCTGGTAATTGTATCCCATTCTCTTACCAAGGAGGCCTTCAGTGCAGCGACTGTCTTGTGTGGCTTAAAGCAATCCTTTGACTCAAGAAAAGGCCACACAAAATAGTCTATAACTGTCAAATGCGCGGAGTTGTGTGGCCACTGACCAATTGGCTTTGTCCAGTGAGGATCCACAGTATAACCTTGCTCAGGAAGTCCAACAAAAATACCTCCGCGTAGATCAGCCATATTTTGCTTAGCTTTTTGAATGAATGATATGTCAAATAAAAGAGGAGACTTAGGGCTACAAAAGATAAGATATATCAAGCGTATGAAGGCTATAGGTAAGCTATTAAAAGTGCGTGCAGAACTTTCTGGTCACCCGGTATAAGATGAAATTTTTTGAAACCCATTTAAGTCTAACCAAAAAGTTTTCTTAAAGGACCCTGTCTCTTCCTTATCATGAAAATTTCAAAGATTTAAATGCGCGCGGTACCACACGCATTTTGTCAATAATATTTTCGAATTGTTTTTTGATTGCTTTTATTGTTTAGAAAATAAATTTGTAAATTTGTTCAAAACTTAGAACCATTGACTAGTCGAGCCCAACATTGCTTGACAATGCCAGATCGGGCAAGTAATGCGACTTTCACTGCTCCACATTTGTCACTGAGATAATGAGATTTATATCAATCACAATATAGCGTTTAAAATTCAAAATGAAAACAAAAAAATTAATCCGAAAACATTATTGACAAAATCTATGTGGTCCCGCGCGCATTCAAACATTTGAAATTGCCATGATAAGGAAGAGACATGGTCCTTTAACGCAAAACTTATTAGACAACTCAATACTATTGAAATAATTTGAACAATTTCTCAGCTGGTCTCACAACAAGGAAACTATTGACATTTTGCTTGGTTATTCGTACTCACGCAAATCCCCGTGCTTAAGTTTGTGGACGTATGGGTCAATAAGTAAAGTTCAACTTGTTAACCTCACATTTCCCTGAGCCTTTGCGCATCTCCGCTCCCACAGTCCTGCCCCTCCTATAATCCCAAGAAAGGAGGAGGTAATAAAAGAAAGAGTAACTTTTCTCTCCCTTAATACCTTCCTCAGCACATTCCACACCAAAGTTTTGTGTGTTTGAAATGGTCTTAGCCACATAATGAGGTATTCCCATAAATGTTTATTCAATCTCATGTGCTTGCCAACCAGATTTACTACTAAATTACTCATCTGGTTTCTTATTTTTCTTAAGTTTGGAGGTAATTTCACATTTTTGAGTCATAAAATGTGAGAATGTTTTCAGCTCAGTATACTGCACAACAAATGCCGTCCATCAGGTGTTATTCCTGGTATATTTGACGCTTTTACCAGCGATTTCTTAATTTTTTGTATTTTTTTTAGTACTACATTGAATGCAGACCGTTTGTTGAGCGATGTGCAGGACTTGAACTGGAAGAGGTGGCTGGAAAACGTGAGATATGTGTCTCGCACTGAGCAATGCAATGACTACTTTGAGGTAATATCCTCTTTCGCACATTTCTTTAGCCTCAAATTTTTGACAATCATATGCATTTTTGTTTAAAAAAATGCTGATGTAATACCCTTTTGGTACCTCCAAGTGCTTTTTTCACATTTAGGGTTGTAAAAAATTAGATGGTACTTTTTTTTTCTAGTACCAAAGTACTGAATTCTAGTACCAAATTTTTACTTTTTTGAACTTTTCTCTTTCTCTGCTTACAACAGAGATTAAAAATTTTAACTATCGTGTAGCCCTGAATCAGTGTTGTAAATGATTTTTCCGGCACCGGGCACCGCCCCTAAAAATCATGGCACCGGGCACCGCACCGGGCACCGCCCCTAAAAATCATGGCACCGGGCACCGCACCGGGCACCGACCCTAAAAACTTGGCGCTTTTTTAGAAAAATAACCGGAATAAATTTGAAAAGTCACGGCATCGGGCACCGCACCGGGCACCAACCTTCAAAATCGCAGCACCGGGCACCGCACCGGTGCCTTTACAACACTGCCCTGAATCTTTTCTTTTCACTAAGACATTCTTTCTTTAGTAAAACAATTTATAAAAATAAAAACTCGGTCGAAAAAGTTACTTCATCCAAAGACCGAAATCTTTAGATTTTTCAAATCTTTTACAGGAGTTGATGGCCTTGTTAAATAGCTGAGATTCAGGAATACACGCTTAACGTATTTCCTCTAATAAAAGGCCCCTCCTAATAAGAAGACCCCCCTCTAATAGTAGGCGCCCCTAGATGTTGATTGAAAAATACAATGCCAAGATCTAAAGGGCTAAAAGATTGGTTAAAAAACCATCATACAACTCCAGAAATAAACTGTTTTTCGAATTCGCGAAGAAGACGAAGAAAACAGATACCTGATCTTTATATTGAAATCTCATTTGGTTTGTTTTATGTGTAAACATCTCTCGTTTTGTAAATGAATATTTTATGGATCATTGTATTATTCCAATTTAAAAAAAAATTCGAAATCAACCAGGCAAAGATTTTTATGGCTGAAATTTTGTCGGCTCAGAAAGGTTGTAAAACACAAGGCTTTCCTTCAATAGAAGATCCCCTCTGATACTAGGCCCCCCTGGAGCACGAGTGAAAAATATAAGACCCGGGCCTACTATTAGAGCAAGTAGGTTATGTTTTGACAAAAACTTAAGCAGAGTTTTTCTATACAAGCTGAATTTCGGTACTAGAATTAAATATTTTGGTACTAGATTTCAATATTACCGTAAAAAAATTAAGTAAAATACCGAATTTTGTCTGATAAGCGCCCCCTCTACTTTCACAGTTTGTACCCAAGCCTCTTAAGATCGACCCATGATTTCCGCGATTTATGGAGGGTTGAAAATGGGCGCTCATTGAAAAAAATACAGTGACTGAAAAAAGCAAAAATTTAAGCCGATAGACGCTCTCCGAAGTGGAGTCAGAAGTCAGGAGTGTGAGGATGGGGTCTGTCTGAAAATGTGGTTCAAAGAGGCTCAAGGTGACCTAGCAAAACCGACAATTAGTGCCACACAGTCAAAATATTGCTTGATTTAAGGATCAGCTCAAGTATGGCGCAGTTGCATTCCCAACTCTCAGAACAAGATAAGGCCGGACTGCACGAGGATATTTAGCAGTCAAGGTAGTTGGTGTTTTCTAATTAGGTCGGGCATAGGTTAAAAGGCCTTGAAAGTGTTGCACCAAACACTTTGTTAGTTCCTATTCACATCCCAATTATTACACCCAATTAGTGGCTCCTTTATTGGCAACAATCACATGGACTTGTTTTGCAGGTGAAATGGAAGTATGCACTTGTGATGGCAATCTTTGCAATGCCTCAACAAACAAATATTCTGGGCTTTTCAATGTGTGGTTTGTATTGATCACTGTGTATTTAACTTTCAAAATACAGCGTGAAATATTTTTTTAATAAAAATAAATAAAAATTTTGCTTTATTAGTAATAATGATGAACATATACAGTCAACTCTCGATAATCCGTCATCTCGCTAATCCGTCACTCTCGATTATCCGTCACCTTCGTGACGATTTGGTTGGTTTTGCCCTAAATAAGGCAAAACGTCACTCGCTAATCCGTCATCTCGATAATCCGTCACCCTTGATAATCCGTCACTTGAATGGTGAACATTATCAATAAATCAACTCTTGTTAATCCGTCACTTTATGTTTTCATGCATCTTTTTTGTTTTAACTTGCCGATGAGTAATCCTAAACGTCCTAACAACTAGCGAACACTGGAAGAGAAGAAAGCAATACTTGATGCGGCGGCCAAAAACTCCAATCGTTCTGCGCTAGCCAAGCAATTCGGTGTGCCTAGAACAACTATTAACGACATTTTGAGCCAGAAACAGAGTATCCTCAGTGCAATCGACGGTGGAAGTGAAGCCAAGCGTGCGCGACTGACATCCGACAATCATCAACAGATGGAAGAAGCACTTATCCGGTGGAACAAACAGATCAGGAGTCAAAATGTTCCAGTGAGCGGTGAATTGCTAAAGGTTAGAACTTTTTGCCTTGCGTGCTTTTTGTGTTTGTTCAAGTAAATGTGATGCTCATGCAACCTTTCGTAGGAAAAAGCGCTGGCGATAGCGAATAAGCTGGAAATCGTCGACTTCAAAGCTAGCGAGGGATGTTTGACCACTTTCAAGGGCCGTCATGGAATCAAATTCAAGACAGAGCAAGGTGAAGCTGGGTCGGTCGACGTCGGTTCTGCTCGTGAGTGGAAAGAAAAAGGTCTTTTCGAGGCACTGGTGCACTTCTCAGCAGAGGATATTTTCAATGCGGACGAAACGGGATTGTTTTGGCACCTATTACCAAACAAGACAATAGCTTTTAAGGATTAGTTTTTTCATGCCCTTTTGCTTAGTTTTGCGCTCATATTTATTTAGGTGACAGATCCGCTGGCGGGAAGAAAAGTAAGCAACGCATTACCGTGCTCGTCTGTGCTAATATGTCGGGATCGCAAAAGTTGACGCTGCTGGTGACTGTAAGATTGGCAAAGCCAAGATGTTTCAAGAATGTAAATGTGCCGGTAGAGTACAAAGCCAACAAGAAGCTTGGATGACGGGTATTTTAAAATATTCAAATGTTATTGTTTTAAGATAAAATTATCAGGGTCAATTTTCGAGACCTTTCTGGAAAAATGGGATAAGAAGCTCAAGAAGGACGATTGAGGAGGCGCGTCAAAAGAAGTAGTCGCAAATCACCAACTTCTTCTCGTATGACCGTTAAAGCGCAGTTTTCTTATGAGGAATTGTTATGGGTGTTCAAATAAACAGTACTTTTGGTTGAATGAACGGATTTTAATCGCTTAATGTTGTAGAGTGGAGTTCTTATCGAACTGTTCATGTAAATCTGTATTTTCGGTAATAGTTATGTGCTTCCTGAGTTGTCACTCGATAATCCGTCACTCTCCTAATTTTTTATATGCATTAAACTCTCGATAATCCGTCATCTCGCTAATCCGTCACTCTCCTAATTTTTTATATGCATTAAACTCTCGATAATCCGTCATCTCGCTAATCCGTCACTCTTGGTAATCCGTCACCCAACGGCCGGTCCCAAGGGGTGACGGATTATCGAGAGTGGACTGTAGCTGGATTTTACATCTTTTTTATTTTTGGTTGTCAAGCAATGAACTGTTGGTTTGATGGCGACACACGTCAAGTTCGTGTTTTAGGGGCAGCAAGTTCTAAAAATATGTTTTAGAAGTGCTAATATATAATTATTGTTCAGAATTGTATAATAAATTATCGAAAGGTCTTAATTTTTGGCTCTACAGGGTGCGTAAAAAATATGGTTTTTTCTACTCAACACATTTTTCTCCGAACACATTCTCCGAAGTGGAGTCAGAAGTCAGGATGGGGGTTGAGATCAGGCGAGGAAGACGGCCACTGGCTATATATGTGTTCACACGGGCGCCAAAAATGATATGCTTTGGTCCTTGTCTCGAAATGGTCTCGAAAACCATTAATTTGAAAAGGATTTAGTTCTGGTGGTGCTCTTCCACTCGACACATTTTTTTCTACTCAACACTTTTATGTAAAATTTTTTTATTTTGAAGCCAACACATAACACAACAAAATACATTTAACGGTTTTTGAAATATCCTTCATTTTCTTTGACGCTTTCTTTGACGCCAATGTTCCACCACGCGACAGAGCAATTCTTCACCAATTTCGTCCCATGCTCCAATAAGAGAAGCTTTCGACTGAGCCAAATTGCTGTGAGACCTTGCACAAGCCTTTTCCTCCAATATTGACCAGATCGAATAGTCCAGCGGGTTGAGAGCAGGCGATGAAGAGGGCCACTGACTGTATATGTGTTCACACGGACGCCAAAAATTATATGCTTTGGTCCCTGTCTTGAAATGGTCTCGAAAACCATTAATTTGAAAGGGATTTATTTCTGGTGTTTTTTTGAATCTATAAGTAATCCGATCTTATGCGGTGAAAAGGGTGCTGCTTTTGGTCGCGCAGCGGTGAACCCATGGACGAGATATTAATATAAGGAATCTTGGGGTAGTTTCGTAAATGTATATTTCTTACGCGAAAAAGGCATTTAAATGATTTTTGAGACATTTGAAAAAGGAAAAATTTTGAAAAAATCGGCTTTGGGAACCAAGGCGAAAGTTAAATTTTTGCAAAAAAAGCGGGGAACTGAGGCCTCGTACACAATGGCGGACTGTTTTTTCATAAGTCTTCATTCGGAAATGGCCATAATTTCTGCTACAGTTGTTGATGGTGGAGCTGCAAGTGGGGGTTGCTCTACAGTAATATGCACCAGTGTGCTGCTGGCCCACTTCAAAATATTGCCAGATAGCATGTCTACCATTGAACTGGTCGCTGGCTGAGAAATTTAGAGGTAGATTGGTGGGGGTGTTGACTGTGGACTTGGAGTGGTCTTTGAAATAGCTGGCATCTGGTTGACTGTGATTGGTGGGGGTGTTAGCTGTGCCCGTGTAAACTGTGGAGTTTCTTTTGAAAAAGTGGCCATCTGGCTGGTTAACTGTGAACTTAGGTTGGCTGCTACAGTTGAATGTCGACTTGTTTTTGGGGTAGTCATTGTGTTGTTGGTGTTGTCTGGACAGACCAGACAGATGGTGAGGAAGTTGTTGAGAGCTTGTGGACTGAATAGTCAGCAGCTCTTCGTCTAATTCTTCTTCATCGTACTCAGCAAAAGCAGCGAAAGCGTGTGCCGAAGCACTGTAGCTAGGATTAGACATTGAGGGGTAGGGTTTAGAAGAGATATTGATTGACTTGAATATTTATGTACTAGGGACAGCAGGCGCCTATCGGCACCTCTATCGTATTTTGAAAGTTTGATGAATATTAATCCACCACATACCCCTGATTACCCTTTCTTCGGATACCCCCGTCTTGGCTACCCTCTTCCTGGGTGCCTGCCTGCAAATTTCACGCCAACTCTCCTACTCGGGTACTTACCTTGTGGTTCGATCTCTATCTTGGTGATTTGGGCCCTATCCTGGTGGTTGGAGGTTATCCACGTGGTTTAGGTCCCATTCTGGTGTTTGTGGGGTATGCACGTGGTTAAGACCACATCCTTAACTTAGGGTTAAACAAAAATCAAAATTGCGAACCTCGCTTCGTCGCCAGCCTCTCTCGCTCCTTCTTGCGACGCGCTTCTTCTTCTTGCTCTGAAAATGAAAATGAAAAATGTTTATGCAATGCCAACTCGCGCCAAAAACAGTTTTCCGTCCAAGACAAATGAATGAAAATGAAAAATTTGAATTTGAGAACAAAATTTTTGAAAACTATGAGATTTTTCTCGAAAAATGGCCTGCATACTTTTGTCAACGCCCCTCTTAAAAACGCGAATTTTTCGCCGCTCTTTTTTTTAAACGAAAGTTGACATCGAGGCGGATCTAAAAAAATCTGCAAAAAAAAATTTTGAGCCTTCTATGATTTTATTTTTGGCCTTTAAAATTTAAAAATACCGAAAAAAACATAACTTTTATTAGAAAACTCAAAATTTTCATCACCAAAACATTTTTCTGACAACGGATTCGCGTTTCTCGACCCTGATTTACGATAGAAACTGTTCTCAAAAAAATATTGCCGCCAATTGCCGCCATTAAAAGTGTGACCCACCCGATCCAAATACTATATAGAGATTTTGTGGAATTCTCTAAATATAGATGGATGTGAGAAAAGAGATATGACAAGATTGTGTAGTAGTTTGATAAGCAGATAAAACTAATGTCAAAGAATTTGTTTTTAACTAAAAAATAATTTTCAATTCAATTTTATGCCCTAAATTGTCATCATTGCCCCATTGCGACAAAAGTTGGGATTATAAAAAAAACCTTAAAGTTGCAAAAGAAGAGAGAGAAATGATCTCATGGTTAAAAATTTTGAGTTTTAAATTATTATTTTTTTGTGTTCCCCACTCCTCTTTTTCACCTCTTTTGAGACCCCTTTTTGTGTTAGCAACTTCGGACCGATTCTCGTTGGGAAAGTATTGAGAAACAATGTTTTGGTCTTAACAAAAACCGTTTTCAGCACATGATTTTGGATTGAATAGTACAGATGTTTCAACCTTTAAATTGGGCATTTGTGCAATTTTACCAAAACTCAAAAAATTTTAGTTCCTGGCAAATTTTGGCCTCTTTCAAGGCCCGGGCAAATTTTGGGGAAAATTTCGGTCCGGGCAAATTTTGGCGCGGGCAAATTTTGTCCGTGACCGGAAAATTTATCCCTTACATAAGGCCATTTTTTATTTTATAGTTGCATTCAAATAATTAAAAGATAATAAAAGTTATAATTTAATTTATTTTTCAAAATCTAAAATTAAGGACAGGAGAAGAGTGCGTCAAATCACTTTGCGACAATTCAATTTGGGTCAAAATTATTTGCAATATTCGGTAAATATTTGCCGAATATTGCAAATGACTTTGGCCCAAATTGAATTGTCGCACAGTGATTTGACGCACTCATCTCCTGCCCAAAATTAATCTAAATAATCATAGTTTAAGGAGATTGAGATGCTCTGCAGTCTACTTCTGAACTTATACTTTGAACCCTTCTTCTATTTCTGTAGCTTCTGATGCTCTAAATTGGTCAGTAGCCTATAGAGAAGGTTGACGGCATACAAATTCAAAATATTTAATCAAGCATACCCTAACAAATATGTTGTAAAGTACACTTTTTGCACCAACAGCCCAAAACACAATGGCAAATGAGACAGATATGATGAGTATGCCCGCTGGAATAAATGCGAAAGACTGGAGAATAGAGTAGATGGCTGGTGAGCGACGTTTTACCCTCATGTCTGAGAATATCTGCAAAAAACAAATAGAAGCCAAGGTTTGGCTCTATATGTGTTCATGCCGACGCCGGCAAAATATGCCTTGGTCCCGCCTGTTAATTTTTTTTGCAAAAAAAGTCAGTTTTTGCCTTGGTCCCCCAAGCTGATTTTTTCAAAAAAAGGTTTTTTTTATTAATTTTTGATTAAAAGTAATGAAAATGCACTTTGCGTGTTAGAAATATAAATTTACGAGACTACTCCTAGAGTAAATCGATTGCTATGTAGGCCTGTATTGGCAGGAGCACGACCAAAAACAGCACATTTTCCATTGAAAAGGATCAGTATACTTATAAGTTAATAGAAAAAACAACCCTACCGGAGTATACCCCCAAATTTGGGGTATACTCCGGTAGCGCCGAAAAAACTATTTAATTCAAACACAAGAACTAAAATGCCTGCAATTAAATGGTCCACAGACAATTAGATAAGCAAAAATTTGCAAAAAAATTAACAGGGGGACCAAGGCATATTTTTTCCGGCGTCGGCATGAACACATATAGAGCCCAAGGTTTTTAGGATCCATTTCTTCGAAGCAAGACAGAATTTAAAATTTTACAACACTGCGTAGGGAGGGTTTCAAGTAGGGATGATTGTGGCTGTGATGCGGCTAGCGTTTTGGTAGGACGTGTTAACCAACATTTTGATTAGTTTTACAAATTCTATTTCTGTTCAGCATTGAAAGAGAGGCGCGGCTGTTAGTCAGAGCAAGACCATGAAATAAATTGTTTTAGGGACTAAAATGCGTCGCCAAGGATTGAAAAAAATTTTTTTGACCCCTCCAGATTTTTTTTCAATTCTTGGCGACGCATTTTAGTCCCTAAAACAATTTATTTCATGGTCTTGCTCTGACTAACAGCCGCGCCTCTCTTTTAATGCTGAACAGAACGGTAAAAATAGAATTTGTAAAACTAATCAAAATATTGGATGACACGTCCTACCAAAACGGTAGCCACAATCATCCCTAGTTCTAAGGACCATCAAAAAATTTTACTCAAACTTTTTGAATACAACTTTTTTGCTTCCTCGGTTACAAGATCATAAATTGTGACCAAAATTAGATAGAAATACTGCTTAGTAGTCCAAATAAATTCACTGCTCACCAGCTTAAAAAAACCATGGGTGTCTTAAATGAGTCATCAGGAAAGTTCGGGCTATTTGCGGGCATTGCATCTATTTTCGGAGGTGTGATTTTGTAATATTCGTGCTCAGCAGGTCTTAAGCACCCCAGATAGTCTATCTTTATAGTCGGAAATTCTCGTGCTGTATTGGAAACAAGAGTCAGGGACAATTTAGTGAAAAAATGATTGAAAAAACATTAATCTCTACCTTATTTCCAAATTCTTCGTCCAAAAATAACTCATCTAACTGGTTTAATTGCTCTACAATAGCTGGGAAATCTTGCATTGATCCAGTCTGCACCATTAGATGAGTAATTAAGGTAGGGTGGGTTGTGGAATTGGAGGAATCGGAAGCAAGCTGTACATCCACTACTTCGATGATAGTCAATGGATGGTTGTGCTGGTCGATTCCTGGAGAATTTAAGGCATTGCGGGCAATTGTGTTCAGGTGTCTTTCCAGCTTTAGTTTCAAATCTTGTGGAAGCAAGTTAATTGGCTGGGTTACTTTTAATTTCAGCTCGACCAAAAGCTTCGAATTCGAAGATGGCAGATTGTTCTGTGGGAATGCATCAACTGATAAGTGACGAAGACGTCGTGACTTTCCAGGTAATTGTTGTTCTGCACTGAAATGGGTACACTTATTAGATGTGAATTAATTGGAATTATGAAATGGAAAAGTGCAATGATATAATGTGGAATTCAAACACTCGCAACATGCGTTGCTCCTTTTTCTATAAGTAACGAACAAATAAATTTCAAAAAAATGCCGTATTTACTCTATTAACTCCCCTTCCCAAAGTGGGGATATTCAATTTTATGGTATTGCCTATGAACCAAATTTTTGAAAAAAAAACTCTTTGGCATGTAACATACCAAAATGTAGCTGGAAATCTGGGCTACATTTTGTTATCTTACATGCTTAAGAGTCTATTCAAAAAACTTGGTCAATAGGCAATACAATAAGGTTGAAAAATGTGTTTAAAAAGAATGTCTGAAACGCTAAAAATGAGAATTTTACAACCTCTTGAAAAAGTGCTCACAAACCCAGCAACTAGTGGTCGGTTCGAAATAAGACCAACCCTTACAACCCCAGTATTTTCAGATTGGATTCGAGTAATGAAACCTATCACAAAAAATTTCTCTTTCTAAAATTAATTTATTATACAAATATTATACAAAAGTAGAGGAAAACAAGTCTTAGTTTACTACATTTTGTATCAAAAAAATTTAGCTTTTTATGTTGGGTCGATCCGTAAGTTCGCGGTTGGTTATACTTAGGTCATGATATTTTTGGGCATAGGGTGTTTGGGTAAAAAATTCCCAAATGGGAATTTTTTAGGTAAAAAAGTTTTTTTTAAAAAAGTTTTTAGGTAAAAAATTCCCAAATGGGAATTTTGTACCGAAGCGTCTTATCAGAGCGCCAAGTTTGTGCACATTCAATCTCATTCTTATTTTTTGAGCGGTCAAGTTTGTTTCTTGTAGTTTCCTTTCGTCTAATCTCGGTTTTTAGGGACATTTTCGAGTAAATTTTTTTATCATTACCCTACATTTACAGATGTCAACATTGGAAGTTAGAGGAATTTTCAAATTACACAACTTGACTGTTAACTTAACAGTGATAAAAAATAATCCTTAAAATAATCATTTACCTCTTAAGGCAAAAATTCAAATTTTGGTAAAAAAAAGTTTAAAATTATGACTTTCCCTTCAAGACAAAAGATTTTACCTATCGCTTTTGTACATAACAGGTTAGGTCCTGCACAAAAATAACTTTTTAAAAACCACCATAAGACAACATATGGCTAATTGAATTACATATCGAAACCCATGAAGACTTTTGCTTTAATAAATTTATATGAGTGATCATGTTGGAAACAGTGCAAAGGAATGTGAAATTAGATTAGTCAAGAAGCTTCAAAATTTGTGGTAAAAAAATGTCGGACCCTAGGCGGGAACGAACTTTTTGGCCGACTACCAGTGCTGGGGTTGACAGCACTTTTTCAACAGGTTGTAAAATCTTCATTTTTGGCGTTTCAGGTTTTTTGGTGCTATGGTCAAACCCCCATCAAAAGGTGTATATAAAACGGCTTCAAAAAAAACCAAAACCTACTTTCTCCTAATACAGTCGAGTCTCGATACAACGAACCCCCAAAAAGTTAGTTCCCACCTCGGGTCCGACACTTTTTTTAGCTCGATTTTTGAAGCTTTTTGCCAGTTGTCTTCGGTCAGTCTAGTCGGAAATATCGCAAGGATTTAGATTTTACCAATCGATTTTGAAAATCGCAATAGTTTTGCCGAAACTTTTTGGGGGTTCGTTGTATCGAGACTCGACTGTATGTGAAAAAAAAAACCCTAACACCCGGGTGGGTTTTGACCAGAAGTGTCAGATCTGCCTACACACACGAGTTTTTGGGAATTTTTTACTCAAACGACTACGCACCATATTTTTGCATGGGTTTCACACTTTTTGTTGATATAAATAATCAAGGTATCATTTTATAGGTTCCGTTATCAGCGCTAGTAAAAAAATTGAAATAAAATTCTTTGATGGGTTTTCAAATCAAAATTTGTCCATCAAAATTTTAAATTTGAAACCTATCAAAGAATTTCATTCCAATTCTTCTAATTTAATTTTGACAACGGAACCCATTAGTCGTTTGTCCGATTATTTAAATTAAGTAAAAGATCGAAACCCATACGGGGCCGAAGTATAGGACACCGTGAACTTATGGACTGACGCAACGATGGCCATAACTTTGTGAAAACAGCGATTTTCGAAATTCTGTTTTGCCAATCGATTTTTCTCTCCGACAATATTTTGTTGGTGTTGATGTCAAAAACATGATTTTCGCTTTGTCCCCCTGTGGTTTGGACCTCGCATATCCAGGAGCCATCCAGAAGACCATGACTTAAGCCACAGGGGAACCAAGCAATAATCGTGCTTTTGACATTAAACACCAAAAAAGTACTGTAGGCGAGAAAAATCGATTGGCAAAAACAGAATTACGAAAATCGCTCTTTACACAAACTTTTGACCATTTTAAAAAGCTAACATTTCTTGATCACCCTGTAAATTCAGGTTTCACCTTGAGCTTTGTATTGAGTTTTGAAAACACTGAGTGTCACCGATTCGATTTTGTTCATCTGTGGTTTTGGCATTGCCTATGCAAAGGCCATGTAAAGACCAGGCCACAAACCTAGGGGAGGAAGCATACTTTGGACATTACATACTAAAAAACCCAATTCTGAATCCATATGCGAAACAGATTTTCAGAAGACAACGTTTTGTATCAGATCTATCAGTATTTGCCCAAATATTCGAATCTTTCTATCCTGAGCTGTGATTTCTAACCCATGGAAGTATCTAAAAATATGTATTATTTTTCTTTACCTTACCTTGAAAACGCTTTATACACCGCTTGTTTGGCATTCTTATGTTGGTAAAGTAAAAAAACAATATTTCGCGGCCCGATCCAATGAGATAATTTTAAAAATTGGAAACCATGGTCACCAGTTTTATCTAAGGACTAACCCGTCTTGTATAGGGCCTTCTTCTTCACCAGTATCATTGCTTGCAGTCTGCACATCAATTGCCGAAATAGTTGCGAAAATAGGAAAGAGGGTGGAATCACTGGTTGCCGCACTTTCGCCAGTACCAGTTGTAACTGGTGTTGATCCTTGTTCATTGATGTTGTTACCATTCTCATACTGGCCAATCACAAAGTTGTCTGCTTTGGTGCTTCTGCTCCATCCTTCCTCCACATGCACCACCTCTCCATCTTCTTGCACATTGGAGTGAAGTAGAGAAGGGTAGGGAACGGGAAAACTGTTGGTAGAGATGCTACTGGTAGCATCTGCAGTTGTTGCCGGCTCCATTACATTCGGATTAACCGTTACATGAAAGAAATTGGTGGAATTAATGGTGAAAGTGGTTGGAGTTGGCTGTGGCAAGAAAGGAGAGGCACCGCTTAGCACATCAGGCAACTTTTTTACAGAAATTTCCGCATTAGAATTGAAGACTTGGTGTTCTTTGGCGGGTTGACCAGAAGATTGTGTGGCATAAGGACCTGCAAATAAAAAAATCTCTAGTTAATGGGTTTCAAAATATGAAAAAGGATATTGATAACATCACCAATATTTGCAAAAGCCCTGTCAATATCTTCAGAACGGGACAGTTGACTAGGCTGGAATAGTGATGCAGCACTAGACTGATTGACAGAGGAAGACACTATGATGGTGACATTGCCAGTTTGTAGAGCTATACGTGGTTGACCCCCCAATATCTCTATAGCTTGCCGAGCGGAGGTTAGTCTGGCCTAAAGTAATAGGGAAAAGTTCTGAGAATCGTGAATGACATTTCTACTAATTTTATATCTTGCCGTTGAGACAGCATATAAAGCTTTATTGCAATTTTTTATACAAGAAATTGATTTTAGTAGCGAATACAACCAACTCCCCCGCTCGCCCATAAATTTTTCCGTATAAAACAGTACTAAAAAGTACCCAAATATCTTTCCAACTTACGAAAAAAGTTCAAACAGGCTACTCACGCCGGCCTTCCCTAAGCCTGAATTTAACACCCCGCTTGTCGTGTGTGGTCTTTGTGACTTCTGGCTCAGAATTTCACGCTGAACACGACGGTGTTTTCAGTTTCAGTCAACAGAAAAGTTTCGCTACAGCCTTCTGAAAATTTGAAGTTTTTAAATTTTTGTCTTGACACGAAAGTACGAAAAATGGTCATAACTTTTTATACACTATAGATTTTTGCAATCTGTAAAGTACATCTTGTACAGAAAATACAGAGTTATCTTTTGCGTGGTCATTTGTCCAGATCTCATTTGAATGTATCAAGCACTTTGTTATATAACTTAGGGGTGCTCTACAAAAAGCACTGCGCCGATGGCGCATCAGCCCCAACTTCTACATGTAAATAGTACAGGTACATTCCGGTTGTTCGAGTTTTGGTCTTATTGAATACCTCATGCGCCACCTGTGAACCACTTGAGGATAGCTTGTAAACCACCTGTGTTCTTTGTGACTATACACAAATTATGGGTGGCGTTATAAATATGAAACGGAGTGTCAATTTGTCCATCAAAATTTCAAATTTGAAACCTATCAAAGAATCTCATTCCAATTCTTCTAATTTAATTTTGACAACGGAACCCATTAGTCGTTTGTCCGATTATTTAAATTAACTAAAAGATCGAAACCCATACAAAATATTATGGCCGAAGTATAGGACACCGTAAACTTATCGACTGACGCAATGATGGCCATAACTTTGTGAAAACAGCGATTTTCGAAATTCTGTTTTGCTAATCGATTTTTCTCGCCGACAATATTTTGTTGGTGTCATAAATGTCAGTGTCAGTTTATACTTTTTTTGCTAAACTGACATTATGAACAAAATTGACACCTACTTATTCGGGCCTTTTTTCAGAAACAGGTCAAAAATCTGTTAACACCTTTCTCAATCAGAAATTTGTCAGCTTTCTAACGCACTTTACAGAATCTCGAAAAGACAGCTTTTTCCATGTCTACGACCACTTTTAAAAAATTTCATCTTCACTAAACTGACATGTCAATGTCAGTATCGTTGTCAGTGTCAATTATGAAAACAATGTCTATTAGGCCTAAGACTAATATAGGCCTAGTTAGCCTAAACCTAATTCAAATTGGTGCGGGTCTATTTCAGGCCGGTTGATGTATTTGAAAAAAAACCTAGTTAACCATAAATTCTCATCCCTGACCATAACTCCTTTAGAAAAAACATTATTTAACTTTGTTTTGCAGATTCAAAATCTTCATGAAATTTTCTGCTAAAATACCCTATCTTAGCTCAATCGGTCTACTGCGAAAATAAGTTTAGCCATTGGGAGATGAGTCCTCATCAGAAGTTACCTTAATATTTTTGGATTTTTTCGGCTATAAATTTTAATGAGATCTGGACAAAAAACCATGCAAAAAATAGCTCTGTATTTTCTGTACTAGATGTACTTTACAGACTGCAAAAATCTATAGTGTATAAAAAGTTATGACCATTTTTCGTACTTTCGTGTCAAGACAAAAATTTAAAAACTTCAAATTTTCAGAAGGCTGTAGCGAAACTTTCCTGTCGACTGAAACTGAAAACACCGTCGTGTTCAGCGTGAAATTCTAAGCCAGTAGTCACAAAGACCACGCACGAGAAGCGGGGTGTTAAAAAAGGCTGAAAAAGTGATTAAAAAAAGTTATGGTGGCGAGTGTTCGTTAAGAAAGAGCACGATTTTTTCCATTCGTAATATCGGGTTGTCTAACAAGTCATGAATTACAGGGTGGCGCAATTTTTTCCGGTACATTTGTTTTGTTCATAACTTTTTAAATTCGCGGTCATTTTTTTCGCTGACCACTCATTCGAAAGCCCTTTCTTTGCCATTTTGTTTAAAAAAAAGAACGCGCCGATATGATTAAAAATCACCGAGATATGGCTGTTTTTGTGAAGGCGTCGGGTTTTGACTGTTTATCCATGTGTTTCATACACATTTTTTAATAACAATTCAGATACATTTTTATTGATAACAAATCATAACATGCGAAACAAAACCCCAACGAGGACTCAATGAACGTTTGCAAATGTTTGCTCCACACTTCTGCCACCAACAGCAATGCACCGGTTGAGACGCTGTTCATAGGCTTGAATTGATCGGTCAATCATCTGCTGAGGCAAATTTCGAAAGGCATTTTGAATTCTTCTTGTCAGTTCATCCAAGTCGCTGATAGGAGATCGGTACACTTGGCTCTTGATCCAGCCCCACAGAAAGAAGTCACAGGGAGTCAAGTCCGGAGAATATGGCGGCCAAGAAAGATTCGGAGAACCACGACCCATCCACCTGTTCGGAAAAACTGCTGTCAGATAGTTGCGCACAGCTAGAGACCAATGAGGCGGGGCATGACGACCCATTTCCCTTCGCACTCGTCGCCTGAACACTGCATAGCTGCTTTGGCTCTCGATCCACCACACGAAGATTCGCGCTTTCTCTTGATTGGAGTAAGGCATCTAAAAATCGAAAAAATGGTAAAACCCGACGCCTTCACAAAAACAGCCATATCTCGGTGATTTTTAATCATATCGGCGCGTTCTTTTTTTTAAACAAAATGGCAAAGAAAGGGCTTTCGAATGAGTGGTCAGCGAAAAAAAAATGACTGCGAATTTAAAAAGTTATGAACAAAACAAATGTACCCGAAAAAATTGCGCCACCCTGTAGCTGGTTTACGTGGTTGGACACTTTGATGGTTTTAAAATTTTTTTATTCATAATAGTTAATGGGTTTCAGAATTCATATACCAGAAGAAAAATATAGATTTTGAAACCCATCAAACAATTTTGTTGCGTTTATTCCTTTTTTTAATTTCTATTCTGCAATCTAATAAGAAATTTGCTTTGTTTTTGATGAATAGAATACTTGAAACCCATCGAAGTGTCGCACCACAAAGTCGTGTCAACGCAAGACTTATAAGGCAACCCAGTAGGAGCTAAGTATTATCGTGTGTTAGAAGAAGTTTTTAATAAACCTAAGAAATTAACACCTTCCTTATAGGTTTCAAAATATTTTTATTTTATACGCCAGGAAATTTTCTGTTTGTATTATTAGGTTGATCCAAAAGTTCTTGGGCACCTTGAAAAAATTTATTTTCGATTTTTTATTAACGTGTTAATATTTTAGCATGATGTTTATCATTCCAATGTTTGCAGATCTAATTCAGAGGAGATATCACTCGAAGTCACATCAACAAAACAGCTCTCCAAAATCTTTATTCAACAAAATAATCTCCCCTCAACATCAACAACATTTTGCCATCTTTCAGGCAATCTCCCAATACCTTTAACAAAGAATCTAATCGGTTTCGAATCAAAATAAACTTGCAGATCTGTTAAAATTGCTTCTTCTGTTGCGTATTCTTTGCCAGCCAAAAAGTGCTGCATCGAGCGAAATAAATGGAAGTCGGACGGAGCCAAATCAGGAGAATATGGCGGGTGAGGCAGAACTTCCCATCCAAGCTGAGCGATCTTGTTTTTCACCGGTGCTGCCACATGCGGACGAGCGTTGTCATAGAGAAGGATGATGTTCTGTTTGCCCGGACGTTTCTCTTGTAACGCTTGATTGACTCTCTCCAGCTGTTGAGCGTACGACGAAAAAGAAGCGAATAAAAAATCGAAAATAAATTTTTTCAAGGTGCCCAAGAACTTTTGGATCAACCTAATATTTCATACAAGGGACCACAGGTGCCTATCGGCGCCTCTATAGTATTTCGAAATTTCAATGAGGGGCTATGACTTCATTTATAAAAATAGGTATATCCCCTATTATAACTCATTTTTCCGCTTGTTCTTTTTTTAAAACGAAAGCTGATATTCTGGGGAACACGATGGTATTAGCGACAAAAGTGATTTCGCTATCTACGACCCGTTCTGGCCTTCGAAGTAAAAAAGCGTTAACCACCCACCCACCCACACATGCCAAATACTATATAAGATTGTGTTTAAGATACGTAAAGGTAAGTTCACAATAGCGCTCAGACCCGCTGTCCCACCCGCACCCACACTCTTTACATGAACGCTCAAATCCCACTCCCACACCCGCACTCGTCACCTTTGCCTAGTTCAAATATGATTGTGAACACGAGTGTGGGTCTCGGGGTGGGTGCGTGGAAGTGTGATTTTTAGGTTATTTGAGTGTGCCTTAAACTTCTAGCCTCTTTACTCAGTCAAGTAAACGTGTCTGTGACAAAATTTTACAGGGAAAATATAGATTTGAGGTGGTAAAATTTGTATTTGGGGAGGTGAGCACACATTTTGAGGAGTGTTTTCAATTTGAGCCTAAAAGATGTATTATAGTCTAGCAAGCAAACCTGAGAAGAATTAGTTTTGAGAGCAAGTTGTGACTGCAATGTTTGGATTAACACTGAAGAGCTGCCGTTTGTAGCCACAACTTGGTCAATAAACATTTGAGATGCTAGAGACATAATTTCAATGCTTTCCACTGCCAGATCTTCAGATACACTTGTGTTTTGTACACGTAACACACCTCCGGTCTCACTCACATTGGTCGATATTCTGTATAAAATGTTTGCTATAAAAAATTTAGCTTTTAAAAAACTGTAAAGTCACCTGGAAAATTGTCCAATGTTTACATTAACAGCAGATGAATTGGCAAGCACTCTCAGATTGGTCTTCTCCTCGAAGCAATTGATGGTCAGCTCAGAGTCAGTGACCATGACCTGAAACCCAGCAAAATATTCAATAATTTTCATAATTTAAAAGTAGACCATCACAAGGGACATACCCATTTCTATAACATTCAACAGTAGCATAAGGATACCCTTTCTATTCCACACCCTTTACTACAGTCGAACCTCGCTATAACATAACTCAAGGGACCGGCTAAAAATTATGTTTTAGCGAGATTATGTTGTGGAGAATTATGTCATATCGAGGTTTATTTAACAAGTATATGTGGAATCCTACTATATTTATGTTCTATCGAGTTTTTATTAAAAGTTTGTACCACCACTTGGGTACCACTATCTCGGTACCAACATGTGATTACCCAACTAGCACCTGCATACCACTATTTGGATACTGATACCTCCATTTCAACATTTAATGGCTATCAGCTGGGTACAGCTATCTGGGTATTACCACCTAGGTAAGGTGGTTTCCCTACCCACACAACTAGGACGCTACCTCGTTACTACCACCTGAGCACCACCAACTGGGTACCACTACCCACTCTCCATGCCTATTCCCCCTTCTCCCGCCATCTGGTTTACTAATTCACTTATCTGGCACACCTACTCACTCTGCTGGCATACCTATTCACTCACCTACCCTACCTAACCACCCAATTTCCCTACCCACCCAACTAGCATACTTTTTAAGAAAACTTTGCGCCAAGATCATGCTTTGTTGAGGCTTTCCATCGATTTCAAGGCGAGGAGCGGTAATACTCAAGTGGTGGTACCCCGGTGGTGCTACCGATGTGGAGGTACCCAGCTAAGGTTATGATTATCAAACATCCTGACTGACTGTTTATCATAGCGCAAATGAAAGTACAGCATCGTGGCTACACAATGGTATACAAAACGTGTAAAATTATATAAAAACGTTTTGAACAAATTTTCATGAACATCAACATGCAGATCTAGGTGGAATATATTCCAGTAACTTTGGGGGAGGTGCGGTGTTGGCCGGGTTTTTGTGATTGTATATTCCAGTAGCGTCCACTTTTTTTATTCCGAAACTATTTATAAAAGTATTAATAATAAATGATCTAAAATAACAGAGCAGACACGGGAATCGAACCTGAGACCAATAGTCACCACACTAGGCTGCTGCACCACTGAGTTACCTAGGGCACTTGGTGCGCAGTCGTTTGAGTTACTTTGTGCCCTGTTTTGAATTCGCGCCTTTTTTAAAGTTTTGTTTATTTTGCAATTCGTATGAAATTTTTCAGTCCCTTCCGAAATTTCCCAAATTTGACCTATTTTTTCGGAAATCGGAAGACGGAATTCCGTCCCGCCACTGGCACTTACATATCATTTCGTTTTTTATTTTGATGTTCCAAATTTTCATTATTCAAAAGTATTTTTGGAGTAAAAAAAGTGTCCCGCGCGCGTTTGAATTTGACAAACTCTCATTGTCCTCAACAAGTATGGTCCTTTAAGTCGAAATTTTGAAAAATTATTTCCCTGAGAAAAAATATAGATGCTCGAGAAAAGATTGCTGACTTTGATCTCTCAAGTTACTGGATAGGTCATCTGGCGGATATTTAATTTGTTTATAAGGTTTCTGTAAGCAAAATTATTTCGATCCCTTTTATACTTTAAGAAAATTTTGACGGTATCCAGATACAGTTATAAAGGTTTGGATATATATAGGACCATAGTAAAAACACTTTCTGTAAAAATAATTAGGTCTATTTATCGCAAAACCTACCTCGAATGGGCTGGAAACACTGTGCAGCTGGATGAGCCGTTGGTCGGAATGTAGCACCAGGGTTCGATAATCAGCAGCAATATTGAGACGAAATTTGCAGTACAATAAAGATACCTTAACATGTAGCCTATTAATTGTTGAAAAATTCTATTAAGAAAATACCTCAGCACCCTCCAGCCTCAGTTGCATTTGGTATGTGGGTGAGACAACTCAAAACAATAAGCTGATGTTTTTTGATAGAAATATACAGAAAAGAAGGCATAAATACCTGCAACACTCAGTTGACGTGTATTTGATGTCTCGTCCGGCACAGATGCTATGCTCAACTTAGTGCTTGTCACATTGCTGTTCTCCCTGTAAACAAATTGTTGTGAAAGATTTGAAGGAGAGTGCGGAAACGCCTTTTACCGTACACCGTATTTCCTCTAATTAAACCACCAGTGATTTTATTTTTCGACCTCCAGAAAATCCGAAAAATTGAAAGTGGATCTCGAGTTTTTCGGGTGAAAATTAAAAATTAAGAAAAAGGAACCGGTAGAGCTCATGGGAGTTAAGAAAACGCAAAAAACAGCTTTGTAAAATACGGACTCTGCCCCAAGATACAGACTCTCAAAGTTGACGGGGTGGGCTAATTATAGGAAATACGGTAACCTCTATTAATCCCCCACCCCTGACTTTGAAGACCTATATCTCAGCCTAGAGTAAATATTTTGAAAATCAGTTTTTTGCATTTTCTTAACTGCCAGCTCTACCGATTCCACTTTTTCGATTTTGGATCTTTACCCAAAAATTTTGAGATTGACCCCAAATTTTTCAGATTTTCCGGGGATTGAAAAATAATCCCCCGTGAGGGATTAAGAGAGGTTATACGGCATTTCAAGATTTGTTCTTTATTTAACACCCCCTGGTAACCTGTGGCGACGAGGTCCAAGGTCCCAGATAATCATTTGATAAAATACTTAAGTGGGCGTTGTTGATGACGGCGCTCGTACAGCGATCACTTCATTATTCCGAGCAAGACTATTGATCAATATATGATCAATAGTCTTGCTCGGAATAATGAAGTGATCGCTGTACGAGCGCCGTCACAACGCCCTCAAGTCCCTTATTGAATGATAATGTAGGACATTGGATCTACTGGAATATATCTCGTCACCACAGGTCCCGTTCCCGTGTTAAGAACCGACATCTTTAGAATTTTGGGGACTTTACATCAAATTCTCGACAACATCAACGAGATCAAATTTTAATGAAGCCCAAACAACAATCTCAAATAGAAAATGAATTTTTAAAGATTTAGTACCACAAGGGCTGTCAGGGTTGGCACTTTCAGCACCCAAAAAAAGTACCAGGTTTGTGCGAATCCGCCGACCATTGTGCCTTGCGATGCCTCGAGCACTACCGGATAAGCCAACGAGTCATCAGTCATGCTAACATTTACGTTGCCGACAAGTGCTAGGTTGAGTCTGGACTGACCACTCCCATCCCTTTCTGTGGTCGTGTTCAACTATAATTTGATGCTTTAATAAGAACTATTTATTAGGCCCTACCTCTAGTCCATTGGATACAGCTTGTAGATGGGCAGTATTTAGCCTGAGCGCAGCAATGGTGGTATTAGTAGTCCTGAGGGCAACACTCTCCTGACTGGCTCCATCAAAGGCAAGCAAAGAGGCGTTGGACCAGATTGTACTGTTAAGATGTGTCTCCCTAAGCTCTATTCTGGACTGAGAAGACAACACCATCAGCTGTTTAGAGATGGAGATGTTGGAGTCCATTGAATGCACCTAAACAAGTAACTACTTTTATATTCAATATTTACCTGAGTTATTTGTACAAGTTTGTAAGAGGGTTATTGAAGAGCAAACAGCATTTACGAAATCTTTTAGACAATACCGTCGAGTCGCATCACAGTGCGACTTATTTCCGGTCCCCTAAATCACACAATAACTAGACTCGACTGCACATAGAAAAAAGCGCTCCCTAAAAGGTTCAAAAACATGAAAAAGCTGCTGTTGAGTACCATATTACTTAATTTACAAGGAGGGGACCATGACTTGGGCAAACTTGAACGGAAGATTTTGTAGAGCCACCACCCATGTTCTTTCTGAATTTGGCCCCCTAACTCTGAAGCCATACAATAACAGGGATTGGACGAAATTTTGATTTCCGGTTTCCGGAACTTTTTCCCTTCCGATTTCCGACTTCTGGTTTTGAAGTTTTTTACTTCCGGTTCCGATTATTGTTCCGACTTTTTTGCTCTTCCGTACTTTCCCTGTCTTAGGACCCTGCCTTAGTTTTTTAGTTTTTTATTATTTTATTATAGTTTTTTTCACTGTTCTAATTTTTGTTGGTGTTTAGAAAGGAGCCTCAGCCTGAGGAACCAAATGAGGAGGCACGAACAAGAATGCCCAAAAAAAGTTTTTCGTCGGAGCTCTCTCAGGTCATAGCCAGGGTACGTCCCTTGTTAGTTTGAATCAGAGTTGGCAAGAGGTGGCTTTTCAGGCCACCTTGCCAAGGCTTCAAAATTTAAAAGCCACCTCGGATGGCCTAGCAAGCCACCCCGAAAGCCACCCCATTTTGAGCAATTCTCGGAGGCCACACCGGGTGGCTTTTTATTTGCAGTTCAATTATTTCATTCCATCAAGTTTATTTTTATCTTCTCTTTTAAGTTGCTCCCGAATTCGCTATAGAAACACCCTCGCTACAGTGACACATTGCAGGCGATTTGGTTGGTTTTGTCTAAAATGCCTTAGACTAGACCCCCGCTATGGTGACACCCCGTTATAGTGACACACCAAGGCCAGTCTCGAGGGGTGTCACTATAGCGAGGGTTGACTATAGTTTAAAATGATTTGAGATTGTTGAGGTACCTTGTACATAAACCAAAACAATTGTCCCTATCCTCTTAAATCAAGAACCTGAGACCAAGAAATTTTATACCCGAATATACCACGACGAAATTTCATAATTCTAAAACTAAGATCTCGTACTGATATACTAGCTAAAAAATACCCAAGATGTTAGCCCGGACCAAGGTCACTAAAATTGAAAAGGAAAAAAAAGGAAACTAAAATTAGAAATTGATGAAATGAAAATGTACAGTTAGTAGATGTCGCATGACGCTAGAAAACATATGGTCATTAATATATCTGAGATTGTTGGCTAATGGAGTCATACCGCTTAATAATCAATTAAAAAAAAATTAACATTTTTCCAAATACATATGCCAATAGTTCATCTGCAAACAAAAGGCCATCGCGAGCATGCAAAAAGCCACCCGGTGTGGCCTCTGAAAATTTCTCATGATGGGGTGGCTTTCGGGGTAGCTTGCTAGGCCACCCGAACTGGCCTCCAAATTTTAAAAAATTTAAAAAAGCCACCTCTTGCCAACCCTGGTTTTAATAGAGATTTTTCAAATAAAAACGCCGATAACAAATATTGCAATTGGCAGAATCCCCTATGTAAAATAATCTAGATCTAAATAAATATCAATAAAATACAAGAAAATTTGGTGGGTTTCATCACACGGATCAAAAACTATTTTTTCCGAAAAAATGAAATCCGTAAGTTTTTTGCGCAAATCCTTTTTCTTGCATCAGATATACTTTTTTTGCATCAGATATACTTTTTTTTTCATCAGATATACTTTTTTTGCATCAGATCAGTTTTTGTATCAGAAATTCTTCTTTTTGCGTCAGACTCACTTTTTTGCATCAAATATGGTGTTGTGCAGTGTTTCTCCAATAATGGCCTCATTTTTCAGTGCCAAGATGGATTTTTCAAATTTGGATGATGCCAGTATTCTGTTCAGCAAAGGTCGTTGATAAGTGCTAAGAGAGTTGATAAGAAAGTCGAAAAATTCTCTTACCAAGCATCGTTTTTAACTTGGTTTGAAGGTGAAAAAGCGAAGTGGAAGCTGTAAGTTGTCCTTGCTTAGAATTTTCAATTATAAATTTAAACCTCAGTGTTGTGAGTCATTCAATGAATCAGTGAAGATGGACACTTACGTTTGCAAGTTCAGCCGCAAGAAAGGTTACGTTTGCCCAATGAAATGCCACGTTATTTTTGAAAATGATTCAATGGCTGTAAGGGTTGAAGCGTCTATTGTAGAACATCGTGACGGAGAGGGGGAAAAAGACAGTACACTTTCTGAGCAAGTCAAAATTCGAATCCAAGAAGGTCTGGCCAACAAGCAGACAGCACTTCAAATATCGAAAAAGATGGCTGATGTAAGAAGATTGAATTTTTTCAGCATTTTATTCACATTTTAATTTTCAAGGATGGGTGGTAAACTATTTCTACTCAAAAGCAGGTCGAAAATCTTTTGTGGCGAGAGCGTAGAAAGCAGCATCCAGAGATGGAAAAGATGACAGCTGAAGATCTCAAACAATACGCTCTGAGAATGAATCGTGTTCCAGTGGATCTGGATGAAGTATACGTCGTCGGATTTTATGTTTCAGAATTTCCTGCGCAAAAGCTGAGCTGGTCTACTCCACGTCTTATGAAAAGGCTTAAAAATCAGACTCTCTTCCAAGTAATTTTTTTTATCATATCAAAAGTTTTTTGGATTCTCATTTTCAGATGGATTCTACGTATAAATTGATCTGGGCTGGCTTTCCTGTACAAGTTTTTGGGGTTTCTGATGTCGAAAAGAAGTTTTTTGTGTTTCTAATTTATGTGTTCAGCTATGGTGTTGGATAAGCGCATCCAGGTGCCGCAAGAGCTTTGAAGTCAAAATATGGATCAAAGAAAGCAAGTTAGAAGACCAAAGAAAGCTAGAAACATGCCGAGATATTGAATTTATAGAATTTTCATTTTTCGCCATTGTTATTTTTTTTTGTCGTCAATAAAAAAATTGGTTTCCTCAACCTAACTTCGAAAAAAGACCACCTGAGCAACTCCTAGAGATTGGACTGAACGTGGCCTTACATTAAGATCAAAATTTTGCTTGATGGTCTTGCTAGATGTATGTTAGTGTAGTTTTGTATAGATGCATTGGTGACGTTATACGGACAGACACGAGGTTTTTTTTGAAACTGTTGATATCTTATTAATGCCTTTTATTGGAATGTCTTTATATCGAGGTGAGACTGTGACACTCATCTTGTGGTTTTAAAATTTTCTGAAATAATAAATCCAGTAGATTTTAATGTTTGCAAAAGCCTAATTTAATAAATCCGAAATAAGAGATCGATATATCGATGGCGTCGAATAGTTGCAACATCACATCATTAAAATCCTCTTTGCTAAAAAAAGTTATATGGTGCTAAACAGTATCTGATGCAAGAGATTGAATTTCATGCAAAACAAAGTGAATCTGATGCAAAAAGAAGAATTTCTGATACAAAAACTGATCTGATGCAAGAATAAGTAAATCTGATGCAAAAAAAAGCCTAAGCGACGACGAAACCATGACCTAAGCGCTAAGCCTAAACTTGTTGTTCCAAAGGGGAGTTACAGCGGTATTGGGAAAGTAAGATTTAGGGGGTGGGTGAGGTATTCGCTACTAGCGCCAGTATTTCAACTAATTTTTGTAATCATCAGACTCAAGAAAATTTCACTTACATCCACGTGTTCATTGAACAAAGCTTGCCGTCGCCACCTTCTGCCATTGCGCCAAGGTATTTCCTCATCCAGCTTGCGCCCTCTTTCTTCACTTAATAAAGCATCCAATTTCTGGTATGGAGGCATTTCATGTGTGGGCATGACCATTCCACCAACTAGGACCAAATTAAGCCAGATGATGACCAGCAAAAGGGTACTCCACCTGCTGTTGCAGTCAATTACACTAATTGACATGCTCCCCTACCATCCACTATACCATCGATTGCAGGAATTTGTCAAACATTACATTGCATAAATTTGTGGCTGGTCAAAAATGTATATGAAAGACTGTTAGTAATGATGATGAAGTGTTTGTTGCCTTTGTCTCCTTGGCCAGAGTAGCCACTGGCCAGTATTTATGTTGTGTGCTGGGTGGAGTATCCATGGAGATGTAGTAAGAAGTATAGTCAAGAAAGTAGTAATAATAGTAGTAAAACAAACGTTTTAGTAAATAAGAAAATGTTCAGCTAAAACAAAAGTTTGTTTATTTTTGATTGTTAGAGTCAGAATACACTGTATACACTATCAGAAAATATGAAGGGTGTTCCACGAATTTCTGACGATTTCAAACGCCTGTAACTTTTTTCCAGTACGACATTTCTGTAAACTAATATTTGCAATCCCCTTAGAAAAGATCTACACATTGTTTAGTATATACTAAACAAAATACGCTATTCTCTCTAATTATACACCATGGTGTGAAATTTTTCAACCCCTCCTCGAGGGTGGTGTATAATTAGAGAGTGGTGTAAAATTAGAGAGTGGTGTAAAATTTTTCAACCACTCAAGCGACTAGCTAATAACAGATTTAACAAACATTTTATTCGCCACCACGGGCATAAATGAAAATGAACAAAAAGACGAAATTAACAATCAATAGAACAATCACTTTCATATCCATTGAGCTGATCTTCTTCCCCGTCGATTTCATCCACCAGCACAAGACCAAGCAGTTCTTCCACAAGCGGGGTTTCAATAGAAGCCAATTCACGTGCATTCTTCTTAAAATCGCTTTTTTGTAATTACCTAGTATTAGCTTTTTGAAGGTGGTGTAAAATTAGAGAGTGGTGTAAAATTTTTGAACCCCTCCTCGAGGGTGGTGTATAATTAGAGAGTATTGTATAATTAGAGAGTGTTGTATAATTAGAGAGAATACGGTGATATATTTAGTATAATAGGGTTGCGCATTGCCAATATTGACTTGAAAATTGGGCCAATATTGGACAAGATTGGCAATCTTGGCAATTTTAGTTAAGAAATTGCCAAGATTGAACATAAAAAGGCAAAAAAAGATTTTTGTTTGAAAGTTTAAATTTTTCTGTTTCATTAACGATATTTCACTGTTTCCTAGTCGCTTTCTCGTAGCGTGAGAACACTATTTTTGAAGAATCGGTGTAATAGCAGGACGTTTACATGATGTCTTTCAGGAGCGAAATGGTTACAGCAAAATATTGGTGCTGGCAATTTTTGGATACGAGCGAACAAGTGGTGAATGGTAAGCAAGCAATTGTTGCGACCTGCAAGTTTTGTCCGGCTCATATTCGTGAGAATGCAACAGATATGGCGTATCATCGACAAATATGCAGGGATCAAGAAGGAGCCGGAAGAGCCTTCATCGAACAAGGTTGCAAAGCGGGCAGGGTCGTCGTTCTCTTCTTTCCAGCCTATCGCCAGCTACTTTAACAAGATCTCAGATTCGGAACAAGTGAAGTTTGACGTGTTGTTAACAAGGTAAGCGTTTCAGCGGTTCTTGCTTGTTCATGCACGATTGGCTGTCGTACAATTGGCTGTCGTACAAGATACCATCGCGCAGATATAAATATCCAAAGGTTTTGGTTCCGGCGGAGTTCGAGTGAGTGAAGGCCTAATTTACAAAAAAAATTCAATCTTGGCCAATATTGCCAATACTGTCCCCATATTGGCGCCAAATTTGGTTAAACCTAGTTTCCCAACCCTAGTATATAATATCAAAAACAAGATTTTTGATTATAAACCCCCCACCCCTGTGATCTAGGATTTAGATTGAAGACTGGTTGCTGATTTCCTTGGCTGGCTTAGATACCAGATATTCGCTCTGTTCTCTCCCACTTCTCGACCCAATGCCGACACAGCGATCTAGCTCTTGAAAATTACTCTTTTTATTAATATAGAACAATGAATACCGAATTTGTGAACACACCGATAACAAATTCCCTATCAGAGAGTGCTCGGGCAAGTAGACGTACGTCTTCCTGAATCTCCACAACCCGAATTTAGGCCGGGCAACTGTACACTCCAGGATGCGCGTGGTCAGAGAACTTGCAGACAAATTCCTCAGTGGTCCACTTCTTGCCAGGTCTCTCATGAAGCCTATAATCAAAGAGACATAGAGCTGAATTAATTGTGAATTTCTTACTTCTGCCAACGTGATCCATGTTCCACCATTTATTCTCGGTGCTCTTCTTCTGTCGAGCACTTTGCTTGCGTTTGCCAGTCAAGTGCGGTTCCACGAATCATCTTATCTTGCAATTTATTATCTAAATATTTTTCGTTTACTTGACCTGATGAAGGAAAGGAAGAGGTTGCTAGAGCACATAAAAAGGAAGAACAGTGGGAAAATAGCAATTAGTTGCGATAAAAGAGTGATTTATTGCAGGAAAAAAGATTTTTGTAGCAGAAAAAGAGACTTTTGTAGCCGGATAGGAGAATTTTGTAGCTCGAAAAGAGTAAGGGCCCGGCCATACTTACCTGCAATTTGCAAATAAATTGCAAGTTTGTTGGGAAACTTGCAATATGCAATAATTTGCGGCAATTTATTGCATATTGCGTCTATACTTTTTGCATATTGCATTGCAATAAAATTGCGCAATTAGATTGCCGCAATTTATTTGCATGTTGCGTCTATACTTTTTGCATATTGCTGCAATTTATTTGCAGATTGCAGATTGCATGTTCAACATGCAATTTTTTTTTTGCATCTTTGTTTATGGTGTACTTTTGTACTTTTTCGTTCAGTTTTTACTTATTCTACATTTTTCTTTCTTTAGATTCAATTCGTGCACAAAGAGATATAAGAAATGCCGTCCGCGCTTGAGGATGCTAATGCTCTGTTCGGAGTATGTTATTGCTTTTAGTGATTCCTGTTTTTATATTACTGTTTCAGTTTGCTCACGCGACCTATGATGCTGGTGAGGATATTGGGAATAAGCTTGGGAATAAGCCGTGCACCGTGCTCGCCTATCGTATGTCGGAGACCGTCACAGAAGCAATGGTTGGTTATTATTGGTCGTCAATTAACGGACTCATTCGAAGTTAATATTTAGCTTCGCTTTGCATTCGGAACGTTGGATATTGAAACCGTTCTATTTCTGTGCACCAAAGCGATGTCGACAAGTTCGCCTTCGTTTGCCTAAGCAGTACCGAAGAAGCTCGAGAGGTCTTGAAGTGCTCTGGCAAAACATTCACGACGAATATGGAGCCGATCACGGTGAAATCAAATTGATCCTCCGCTTTGCCAGTCGAAATATTCCGCCTTCTAAGACAGTGCACCTGGCTGGATTGCCAACTAACCAAGACCGAAGTTATTTGCACTTTAAAACAGAACATATCAACTAAATGGGCCATATAAGCTAAATTAAACTTCCGATAGGGTTTCTCTTCATGAGTTGGTGCACCGATTAGCTAAAGCATACTTCAGCTTACCCAGGAGATTGCACCGATTCCGCTTCACTTCCTGGGAGATTCGTCCGCAGCAAGTCCAGTGGAAGTAATGAGTTTTCTCTTAGACGAGTCGAAAGTCGTTTTCAAGTTTCGCCACGCTTTCTTTGCTGTTTCTCCTAAAACAAACAAAGAAAATGATCTAAATAAAGAAAAAGCAAAAAAATTAACCATTTACACTGTGATCCGGAATAGTAATTGCCGATCCAATTTCCGTCCACAATGTATTGACGACATCCCGCTTGCAGTGGCTCGCATCCTTCGGATTCCAAACTGGTGCACGTATACGAACTTCCTCAATCAATTTTTCCTTCTGAGCTTCAGTTACTTTCTCAAAATCCATCGGGAAAATGCAATCTGCATGTAGTAAATGTAGAATAAGTAAAAACTGAACGAAAAAGTACAAAAGTACACCATAAACAAAGATGCAAAAAAAAAATTGCATGTTGAACATGCAATCTGCAATCTGCAAATAAATTGCAGCAATATGCAAAAAGTATAGACGCAACATGCAAATAAATTGCGGCAATCTAATTGCGCAATTTTATTGCAATGCAATATGCAAAAAAGTATAGACGCGACATGCAAACAAATTATGGCAATTTAATTGCGCAATTTTATTGCAAATTGCAGATTGCATGCAAAAAGTATGGCCGGGCCCTAACAACCATTAAAAGTATTTGAGTATCAAGAAGGCGCCGGTAAATATAGTTAGATAAATATCTTATTCTCTCTAATAAAACGCCACCTCCAAGGAAAGGTTGAAAAATAGTAGAGATGATGACGGGACGGGACAATTCCGTCCCGTCCCGTTAATTTTAGAGAATCGTCCCGTCCCGGAATCCCGCCTGGAAATTTTTTGGCACCTGTCCCGTTCCGGTGTCCCGTCCCGAAAAAAAATTATTTAAATTCCGTCTCGTCCCGTCCCGAAAAAATTCAATTTTTCAACAACTACCTTCAACTTGTAATTACAGTCAACCCTCGATATAACGGACCCTCGGTATAACGTCCCTACACGGCCGGTCACACTGCGGGCCGTTATATTGAGGGTTGACTGTACCATGAATCAGATCTTACAGGAAGCCCAACAAACGTGAATCAATCGGAAGAATGTCAAACGTCTGGAAATTGAAGCATGAATAAAGCATATAGGATTGAAACTCCCGATCGGAAATTTTTATGACCGTCCCGAAAATCTTCCCTGTCCCGGGGTCCCGTCCCGATATAACTTTTTGACCTGTCCCATCCCGCGTCCCGTCCCGAAATTTTTAAATTTGAATTCTGACCCGTCCCGTCCCGAAATGGTCAAGCCGTCATCTCTAAAAAATAGGACGCCATGGCGTTTTATTAGAGAGAATACGGTATTCAAAACTGAACTATTTTCGTTTCCATGCCTTTGCAAACTATTTGCAAACCAAACCTAATTTGCAAACTAAAACTGGCATTAAAGAAAGAAATTACTTGATAATATTTATTAGCTACTATGGCATTAACAATAAAAACAATTTTCTAATAGATTAAAAAGATATTAAATCAAATGAGCTTGCATAAAACACACCTGATTATTTCTTTTTCGAGGTACATATGCAATTTTTTTGAAAAAGTTTCGAAAGGCTTTGTTGTGTTCACTGCTGAAAAATAACAACCTTATTAAAAACGATAAAATAATTACAAATGATTACCTAAACCAAAATAATATTGGAGCATCAGCAACTGAAGCGAAAATAACCCCATAGTTGAACACTACCCTGATGTACCATTGATTAATAAGACTGAGAGCCATGGATCCTGTGATGTAAAGGGCAATTGCAGTGGAAAACCAGGGAACAAAACAAGCAATAAAAATAGCTAGAAGTGACTTGAAAATGCGTTTGGTGGATTTGTCAGCTTTATTTGCTGAAGTCTTGAGAATAAATGAGATTATGGCATATAGGACACAGGTGCTCAGCAGCCATATTAGAGTGAATACAGGCGCTTCTGGTGCTAAACAGTCCACCATACTGCATAATACTTGTCTGCAAATAGTAATTTTAGTTAGAAAGTCAAACACAATTATTATTTTAAATGGTAGTTACCTTTCGCTGATCTTCATAGCCATAATAAAACATAAGTAAAAGACGTAAGCACCATATGTTGTGACCAACAAAACAACAGTGCTTAGATACAGCTTTGTGTTCAGTTTATAATACCTAAATTTTGGGGATGAAATAAACTTCTAATTAAATAAAGTCTTTTTTGCTAATTTATTTTTGATTCTGGGACATTTTATGTTATTTTTTTTTCGAAATATTGATCTATATTCTAAGTTTGCAGCACTATCACAATGTGGTTCCATGGTGTAATGGTTAGCACTCAGGACTCTGAATCCTGCGATCCGAGTTCAAATCTCGGTGGAACCTGCTCACTTTTTTCTGTTTTTAATCATCCTCTCATAATTTTTCTATGTTTCGAACAGTATCATCATAAAAACAACTAGTCTTGCTGATTTTTCGGCGTGAACTTGATATAAAATTAAATGTCTCAACGTGGCGCATTCTTGAGTCTTAGTTTTTATTGAAAGGAGCGAGACTATCAGAAAATTTATCGTCCATTCCATTTGAAAAAGAAAAGCGAAAATACAAGTTAAAATACACAAAGATCGTTTAAAATCAAATACAATTTGTCTTGCACCGATACGTTTATTATGTGCAAGAAAACATTTTGTTAACTACCACTCTAACAATTTCAATTTTTCGATTTTAGCTTATTAACTAGTGCTTGGTGGCCCTACGGGCCGCTCTTATTTTCGATGGTGCTTTTTAAAACATTTTTCATTTCGAAGTTTCTTCCAATTTACGTGACTCAAAGTTACTTGATATCATTCCCACTGTTATTCACAAAGATAATTTTATTAACAAACAATAACGACGAAATAGCAACAGATCCAATATGTGCTGCCTTTTATATAGCCTTTTTTTGCAGGTGGTGCCTTTCTCGCTTGTTGTTTTGCAGGTGGTGCCCTTCTTGTTCATCCTGAGAGTAATCCAAGTCATCGATGATTTGATCTTGGTCCAAAATAGCTCGCGTTCTTCGCTCAGAATCGAGAAGTGTTCAAAAAAGAGACAATCATGAGAGACAAAACGTCACCTTAGAGTTTTAAATTGCGAAACGCTATTTTTAGTAGTTAAACAAACCTGTCTACTCGATGAAAGCTCGAGTTACATCGATTTTGTCGTCTATACTGACATGCGACTTCATTTGCAAGCACAGTTGACATTTATGTGATCAATCAGTAGCTATTACCACAAAAAAGCCGGAATTCGAGCCGAATGGCACAATGTCTGTGATAATCAGAAGTCGGAGCATGCTATTACCACAAAAAAGCCGGAATTCGAGCCGAATGGCACAATGTCTGTGATAATCAGAAGTCGGAGCATGACTTAACCAACAAAATGACCGAAAAATTTCAAAAACTCGTAGTGTACCTTTTTCCATACTACAGAGACCACCGAATTTGCTATGAGTATGAGGAGCAGGACCAGAAAAGTGCACGGTACGAGGACGAGTACGAAGTACAAAAATTTTTGGTACGAAGTACGAGGACGAGAAAATCGAAAATTCCCTGCACTGCTCTCCACACCAAGCAACTTAACCATTGAGCTTGGAGAGGAAAGAGCACACACGACCGCAAGTGACAGCTCAAAACCTAATAATGAATGTAATGACTAAAAGATTTGATTATATAGCCAGATTGACTGAGAAAAGAAATGTTTGGTCTCGAAAGGAAACACGTTTGTATGCAATACGAACAGACAGACAGACACACACGCTCCAGTAGTAGAGGGGGATGAGCACTGGATAAAATAGCATATTTCACTAAAATAATTATTTTTAGCAAATGTTCGTATTTTTAAAATTTTGAGATCCGATCCCTGGGAAAAATGAAAAAACTTTCCAGGTTCCACCGAGATTTGCGCACTTAAGCGTAAAGAATTTTGAGATCCGATCCCTGGAAAAAATGAAAAAATGAAAAAACTTTCCAGGTTCCACCGAGATTTGAACTCGGATCGCAGGATTCAAAGTCCTGAGTGCTAACCATTACACCATGGAACCACATGTTGGTTCCCGAGCAAATGAACTATACATCAAAAATATAGCTTGATTACTAGTCCACCTTGCTATGCTGAATCTATCGCACTAGTCTTTTTTGCTTTTTGCATTACTATATGAAGAACCATTTCTAAATTTTTTCAAGTTATTAACGAACCTAATAGGCATGCAAATACACATTAGACGATCAAAAGCAATAAAAAATAGAAAAGCAGCTACCATGGCTGCTCCGAACGCAGAAAATATCTGGAGGAAAACGCATTGTCTTGCAAGAATAAACCTTTTGCCGGATATTTGCAAATAAGGTGTGACTAAAAATCCGGAATTATAAAGAAAATTAGAAAGTGCGTTCATAGCAATAAGGATGTTGCAAGTACTATTTAAAGATCTGAAAAATATTTTTAAATATTTTTAAATATTTTTAAAAAATGTTTTTATGTAGACATACTTGGTCTTGTATGTGACCAAAACCAGAATCCCACTGAAGATCATTCCAGCAGATGCCAGAAAAGTTCTGATTGCTATGAGAATGATCATAGTAGTTGGCAAGCCTGTGTGTTTGTATAACATGTAGAACTAAAAATAAAGTAAAAATCAATTTCCTTTATATTAGGTTAACAAACAGCTTAATTTTGGTCCTAGTCTTCAATGGGTACCCAATTTTTGACTTAGTACCTCTTGTTGATTTTTTTGGAAATTTTGAGGCTTAGGCAAGGGTTGGCCAGCGTATGTTAGCACGGACTCATACATGAGTCTGAGAATTTTGAGTCCGTCCTAGCATACGCTTGCCAACCCTTGCCTAAACCTCAAAAGTCACGAAAAAACAACAGGGGACCGAGTAAAAAAGTCGGTACTCATTCAGGGATAAGGCCAAATTTTTTTAATATGTATAGCCCCGCTAGAAATTGGAATTTTCTAAGAATTGGAATCCTGTCAATTTTTTGGAATAGACTGTTTCATTAAATTTTGGCATAAAACTTCAAAAATTTGAGGCAATAATTTTGGTGGTGGTGTTATATCGGGAATCGTCTTTAAGTACAATTGACTCTCGGTATAAACATCACCCCTCAAGTTCGTTCCCGCTGGGTCGGGAGTAGAGATGATGGCTTGACCTTTTCGGGACGGCACGGGTCAGAATTCAAATTTAAAAATTTCGGGACGGGACACCGGGACGGGACAGGTGCCAAAAAATTTCCGGGCGGGATTCCGGGACGGGACGATTCTCTGAAATTAACGGGACGGGACGGAATTGTCCCGTCCCGTCATCATCTCTAGTCGGGAGCCTTTTTTAACCCAAGATTTTTGAAATCACACTGGCATTGTTTGAAGTTTTTGATTTTTTGAAAAATATCTTATATTTAACCAGCAAAACTATTAAAATTGGAATTCTTGCGGTATTCGGAACGTGACTGTGAAAAGGAATCGGCAAAACATTTCAAGGGCGCTAGTGAAGAATAGAGTTGGACCAAACTAGTTCCAAAAATCAGCTTGGTCCCCCCTGTTGTTTTATTTGTAAAAACAACAGGAGGGACCAAGCTGTTTTTTATTAAAATTTATAGGACCAAACTAGTTTCTACGAAAAACAGCAGGGGGGACCAAGCTGATTTTTGGAACCCTATTCTTCACTATAGCCCATTTCAAAAATCGAGCTAAAAAAGGGTCGGACCGTAGGCGGGAACGAACTTTTGGAAATGGCGTAATATTGGAAGTGGACTGTAAGCACCGTTTTCAAATTATAACGAAGCTAAAATAAATTCTTACCTCATTTCCTTCAATGGGATCCATCCTTATGATCAATTAACTACAAATACTTTTGAGCTGTAGATCAAGACATGTAATCAACGTCAAGTTTAAAAGAGGTCTGTTGTTGACTGTATATACTATTGTGTTGGTCAAAGGAGGACACAAAATATAGAAAGCTATGTTCACACTAGAAACGGCGTGTGTTTATTTTTTTGGATATTCAGCTAATTCAACTCATGAGTAATCATTAATCTGATGAGGTTCAACATCAGGTCCATGGCAGTGGTTATAACAACTTTAAAACCACTAAAATTTTCAAAGGTTATAATTGCCGCATATCTTCAAATAAAACATCCCGGATCTTTTTTTGAGATCTATAAACCTTAAAATGGACTGAAATTCTTCTTTTTCTAAACTTCTCGATCCCTATAAAAAGCCCCTGATAGATATTTAAAAAATTTAAAAAACGACAGTTTCATTCCATTTTAAATCTGACATGGGGTTTTAATGAGAAGGTGGCGCTTTACGCCCTGGCGGGGGTTAGTTGGTCGAATCCACTCCTCCCCTCTGATTTAATTACTCTCTAGGCCAGTTCTGAAAGTATTTTAACGCCAGTATTCATCAAACGAATGATTTCAAATCCCAAATTGCTGCAGTTAAAGTCGGGACATTCGTATTTCTGCCTACCGCCCTTATTTTAGTCACTAGAGCTGGGCAAAAAAGACTTTCATATCAGGGATGAGCAAAAATTCTTTACACGTGTAAGATTTTTTAAATTGACTATCGACATGTCGATAGATGATAATTTGACATTTAGAGGGTGGTGAATTCCTAACGCTTTTCTTAGCGGCTAGTTTAGACGGTTTTTTTACCTTTGCAGTTAAAACTCTGTTAAACATAGGCTTGGGGACTTGAGAGTGAGACATGATTCCCAACAAGACTCATGATTAAAAATGTAGAGACATATAGAGACTCTTTTTGCTCAGATCCAGGGACCAAAACAGGGTAAAATACCGAAAATGACCAAAAACTATAGGTGGGTCCAAGACAAAAATGCCCAAAAACAACATGGGACCAAGGCAAACAAATTTTTTTTCCAAAATGTCCTTTCCACACCTAAAAACGTGTTTGCTATCTGTTTTACAGCATAAAAATGGCTTGTAGACCGCATTTTTGGATTTCGGATTATGGTGAAGTGTAATCCGGCCTCAAAATGTTTTACTTTGTATTGAAATTTTGAGGTTTTTATGAGGTACACGATACTAGCTTTGGTAGGGGGGCGGATGGCGATTGGAGTGTATACTGCAGTAGCGTCCAGTCTTCTAAGGGTCAAAAAGACAGCACGACAAAAGGAAAATCGTATTTCATGTTTTAAAGGGGCATACTCACGCCCGATTAAATGATTCTTGCATTTCAAATGCGCGGGTACCAGGCACGCCAGAGATTTGAGTTTCAAAATTGAATTTGAAATCATTTCGAACGTTTTGGTGTGTCTATGTTTTTGCTTGTGTTTTTTCGATTTACTCAATCGAATATGCCTAATTTTGATTACTAGCCGTATATAAAAGTAATCGTCACTTATTTTCAGCCTCTATCGGATAATTGTATTAGATAAGTTTTTCTCATATTTTCTACCGTCTTTTGCTTTTTTTCTCTTGTATGTTTTAGGTGTCTGCAGAAATACTAAAATACACAAAAGAAAAAAAGCAATAGACGGCAGAAAATATGAGACAATCTTATCTAATAAAGGTCGTTCCGAGTCAGCGATATTGAACCTCTTCTTTGTGATGCACTGATGCATAAACAGACGTCCTTCCATGTAGAGTCACAGATGCAAAGCACAACCTTGAATTTAGCCCACCAAAGTCTCACTTTATCTACTACTTTTCGCACGTTGACAACAGCTCGGCAGATATAGTTTCGCGGCTAATCACACTGCTCGCTGAAGATAGCCATGAGCAATTCCAGACAGAAAGAGGCCAGCTTCGAAGAGCGCTTGCTTTTTTAGGTTACCATCAATTCCTTACTCTTGCTTCTCGCATCTGCAGACACCTAAGAAATACAAGAGAAAAAAAGCAAAAGAAAGCAGAAAATATGAAAAAAAGGGCGCTAGTATAGAATACTCCCCCCCCCCAAATCAGACCTTCTAAAAATCGTTGTCACTACCCCTTGGAACAACAAGTTTAGGCTTAGCCTTTAGGCTTAGGCTTAGGGGTAGGCCATCGTATGGAAGTTGTGACTAATAAGTGTTTTACGCACTTTTCTGGGGTCTGCAACATATATTTGGGTGCTCTTTACTTAGGCTTAGGGTAGGCCATCGTATGGAAGTTGTGACTAATAAGTGTTTACGCACTTTTCTGGGGTCTGGAACATATATTTGGGTGCTCTTTACTTAGGCTTAGGGGTAGGCCAGCGTATGGAAGTTGTGACTAATAAGTGTTTTACGCACTTTTCTGGGGTCTGCAACATATATTTGGGTGCTCTTTACTTAGGCTTAGGGTAGGCCAGCGTATGGAAGTTGTGACTAATAAGTGTTTTACGCACTTTTCTGGGGTCTGCAACATATATTTGGGTGCTCTTTACTTAGGCTTAGGGGTAGGCCAGCGTATGGAAGTTGTGACTAATAAGTGTTTTACGCACTTTTCTGGGGTCTGGAACATATATTTGGGTGCTCTTTACTTAGGCTTAGGGGTAGGCCAGCGTATGGAAGTTGTGACTAATAAGTGTTTTACGCACTTTTTCTGGGGTCTGGAACATATATTTGGGTGCTCTTTACATAAGTTTTAGAAGGCATAAGTTTGGGGGTATTCTATACTAGGGTCAAAAAAACTTATTTAATACAAAAGTCGTGTTCTCAATTACCCGGCAGAGGCTGAAAAGGAGTGAGAATTATTAATTGTGCGTATAGTAATCAAAGTTAGGTTAATTCGATTGAATAAATGGAAGAAAAAACGCAAGCGAAAATATATACACACCAAAACAAAACGTTCGAAATAATTTCAAATTCAATTTTTGAACTCAAATCTCTGGCGTACCTGGTGACGCGTGTTTGAAATGCAAGAATTATTTTATCGGGCGCGAGCATGCCTCTTTAACACTCCGATGACCATGCGTGACCTTTGTTCCTACAGGTGCAGAAGTTCATGCTGAATACGATGGTCTTAAAAAATTGAAAAAAACTCAATATTTGGGGTCAGCTGCCCTTCAGATTTAGAGCTCAAAAGAAAGCGCAGATTGCGGGTTTTCTATGACATACTGCTGAGATACTTATGACAATTAAATGCACAAGTTTTAATTTAATTTTTTTAGAAACCCATATTATAAAAAAAATTCATACCATTTAAAGGAGCAGAAAAATTAGCACTGGAATATGCGTCGAAATACAATAAGAATATTCTTCTAGTGTGTTTAGCAAGGCTCTCAAAAACATTCAAAAAAGATGTTGACGTGAAACTTTTATTTTGCCGAAGAAACTTAGAATTCTGACACCGGATTCCTGTTCAGCGTGATCGCTTTGCTAAGAAAAACTACCCTTCAAACTAGGGCTGGGTGTTGGGCTAAATGCGGTTGTGCGGTTGCGGTTATTTTTGAAAAATCGAATGCGGTTGCGGTTATTTTGAAATCAACTACGCGGTTTAACCGCGCAATTTTTGCGGTTATTTAACTCCATAGTTGCACGTAGATACTATCTACAAGATAGCCGGGGAATTAAAAAAATTCGAAACAAGCTTCATTCGATGCAAATCCCAACAAACATAACACCACTAATAACTAAAGTTGATCGCGGGAAGAGCTTCATGTAGAAAGATGATCATCTCGACATTCTCAGGCGATAGACTGCATCTTTTGTAGTCGTAGACATCACGCGCCAGGGAGAAAAGGCTCTCACTTGTCACAGATGTTACTTGGGGTGATAGGTAACGGCGAGCCAACTTTGACAGCGTGGGGTAATTGCTCTCACTTGCCTAAAACTGCTTTCAAACTCTGAAGGAAGCAAGGTTGTTGATTCACGTTTTGAAAAGGCGGGAGTATGGAATTTATTTTTGACCTACACATTTATGAGTTTGCGGTTTTTTGAAAATTTGCGGTTGCGGTTGCGGTTATTAGATAAGTGAGCATGCGGTTATGCGGTTGCGGTTATTTTCTGAAAAACAGATGCGGTTATGCGGTTTGCGGTTGCGGTTAACCGCAACCGCGCCCGGCCCTACTTCAAACCCTACAACTCACTGTCGAATTTTGAATTCCGCTCAAGACAATAAACATTTAAAATTTGAAAAAATTCGTATTTGAATAATTTGTTGTCTCGAGCGGAATTCAAACTTTGACAGTGGGTTATAAGGTTTGAGAGTAGTTTTCCAGGTTTCCTCAGCAAAATAAAAGTTTTACGTCAACATCTTTTTTTGAATGTTTTTGACAGCCTTGCTAAACACACTAGAAGAATGTGTTTATTGTAATTCGATGCATATTCCAGTGCAAATTTTTCTGCTCTTTAAATGATATAAAATTTTATTTAAAGGAACAAAGGTTACGCATGGTCATCGGAGTGTTAAAGCATTAAAAAAATATAGCACAAAAAGATTAAAAGATTTGAATAAAATATTGTCAAAAACATTTGCACAGCTATAAAGGTGCAACCTTAAAGTGCTATGCCTTGCCAAGGTTCAGTGTGTTTTCAGTGGTTCTGAAAGGTGAAACTATTATTTGCTGTTTATTGACACAGTAAAACAATCTGAGATAAAGTAAGTGTTATAGCAACCAATTATTTGCACCCAATTTGCGCAAATATAATTAAACTTTGAATGAAAATAAGTGAATTTAGTACTTTAATGCTTTAATTTGATTTGACTTGAATAGTTAATACAGAAGTACACTTTAGATACTTTTCTGCAGGTTTTTTAGGCTAAAGTACACAATCCCCCTGGCCCAAAAATGGCTAAAGTGATATCCTAATGCCGTTTCAGCTGCTTTTAACGTAAAAAAGCAACAAAAAAATAGTGGGAAGACACTTTTTAGCACTTTTAGAACAATAATTTTTTTGCCTTTTTTTCCTTGGGGGACCAAGGTATACCAGTTCTGAGGGATACCTAGATACGTGTCACAGACAAATTTTTTTAAACAACGAGTTAAAATCATCCATTTGAACAACGACTTTATTTTCAATTAATAACAACAACATTTCAAATAGCAAGAAAAGTAAAGATGTTGAACATAGTTTTGAATACTGGGGTCTACCGCATATAGAAACTCTGGTATGCATTCATTTTTCATGCATCCATAGTCACTTTCGAGTGATTTGTGTCTGAGGTATGTGGGTGTGCGCATCTCAACTCCAAGCCCCCTCCATGCATCCATAGTCACTTTCGAGTGATTTGTGTCTAAGGTGTGTGGGTGTGCGCATCTCAACTCCAAGCCCCCTCCATGCATCCAGAGTCACTTTAAAGTGATATGTGTCTAAGGTATGTGGGTGTGCGCATCTCAACCGCAAGCCCCCTCCATGCATCCAGAGTCACTTTCGAGTGATTTGTGTCTGAGGTATGTGGGTGTGCGCATCTCAACTCCAAGCCCCTCCATGCATCCAGAGTCACTTTAAAGTGATATGTGTCTAAGGTATGTGGGTGTGCGCATCTCAACCGCAAGCCCCTCCATGCATCCAGAGTCACTTTCGAGTGATTTGTGTCTGAGGTATGTGGGTGTGCGCATCTCAACTCCAAGCCCCCTCCATGCATCCAGAGTCACTTTCGAGTGATTTGTGTCTGAGGTATGTGGGTGTGCGCATCTCAACCGCAAGCCCCTCCATGCATCCAGAGTCACTTTCGAGTGATTTGTGTCTGAGGTATGTGGGTGTGCGCATCTCAACTCCAAGCCCCTCCATGCATCCAGAGTCACTTTAAAGTGATATGTGTCTAAGGTATGTGGGTGTGCGCATCTCAACCGCAAGCCCCCTCCATGCATCCAGAGTCACTTTCGAGTGATTTGTGTCTGAGGTATGTGGGTGTGCGCATCTCAACTCCAAGCCCTCCATGCATCCAGAGTCACTTTTCTGTATGTCAAATGTGGTGTGCGCACTCAAAAAGATGTTTAAACCGGTTTTTTGAGCCAGGGGGGATTCTGTACTCCGGCCTTTTTATTATTTGTTGCAAAAAATTTAACAATAAAAAATTTTGCAGACTTTTTTGCGAAAAATGATGAGAAAGTGTTTTTTACTGTGGGCAATCCCGTGTGTGTAGTTAGCTTATTTACTTAGGCGAAGCCTTAGTAGGATGATCATTTTGCCTTTTTTAAAATAACAAAAGAAAAATAGATCAAAATGCCTTTTTAGGTTGAATCCACCATATCTGAAAAGAGCGGTTCGCCCTTTTTCAGTATGATTTGTTTAAAAAAAGTGTTGCTATTATCGGTTACTCCTCGTCGGTTACTATTTCCCTAATACCAGATGCGGCGAAAATCCCGATGCTTTTTAAAGCAGCTGGTTAGGTATAAAATCTATGTAATTTTATTCTTAATATATTATTCAGTGGCCCTGAATCACCTCTTCAAAACAGTATATTATTATTTTCAATTCAAATAAAAAAATCGCAGAATTTATTTTTGGTTACACATCACTGAGATATAATAGTTTTAAAAAATTAAAAAATTTGAAAAACTGAAAATCTTATCCTTTATAGCCACTATTTTTGAAAATTGGGTACCATATATTCGGCGCTAGTGAAGAATAGGGTTCCAAAAATCAGCTTGGTACCCCCTGTTGTTTTATTTGTAAAAACAACAGGGGGGAACAAGCTGGAACCCTGGAACCCTTTGGAACCCTATTCTTCACAATAGCCTACTCCTCTTTCTAACTCCACAGCCTAACTCCGCCTATACCTCATCTATACCAAAAAAAAACTCCGCAGTCTATCCCTCTTTGGCTAATAAGATTTATCTGATTCCAACGCAACAACAACACATATCTTATATAGTATTTGGCATGTGTGGGTGGGTGGGTAACGCTTTTTTACTTCGAAGGCCAGAACGGGTCGTAGATAGCGAAATCACTTTTGTCGCTAATACCATCGTGTTCCCCAGAATGTCAGCTTTCGTTTAAAAAAAAGAACAGGCGAAAAAAAGGAGTTCTAATAGGGGATATATCTATTTTTATGAATGAAGTCATAGCCCCTCATTGAAATTTCGAAATAACTGTACTATACAAATAACGGCACTATTCTTGTTGGTACCCCCCCAAATCATAGGATTTTTTTTCAAAATTTTTTAAGCTATTTTTTGAATTTTTTTGAACTGAAAATCATTATTAATGCTTTTTCTCATGGTATGTTTGTAAACGCTAACATTTTATTTCATTTTTCTGTCACAATTCACTGCGTATTCAACAGCTATTTGGCTCCATAAGTTGTACATAATATCAGGACCCGCATATTTCTGACGCCAGCAGAATTGTTCAACATAGGAAGACAAGAGAGTTCTAGCGGTACCATAATGTTTCTTGTGACGTTGCTTAAATTTTTGCCACGTGCTTTCAATGGAGTTTGTGCAACAACCTGTGTCCGGATCAACGAAATTTTGGCTATGATTAACAGTGTAATGTCCGTAACCTTCAGGTAGCTTTGGGATTCCATGCACATATGAACTCCAGCAATCCGAATAAATAATAGTGCCTAAACTTATGATCAAAAAATACGTTTGAGATCGGTTATTGTTCAAAAAAAAAATTATTGTTCAAAAAAAATCCTATGATTTGGGTACCAACAAGAATAGTGCCCAAATAACTGTACTGTACTTTACTATAGAGGCGCCGATAGGCGCCTGTGGTCCCTTGTCTTATATAATATTGGGCATGTGTGGGTGGGTAACGCTTTTTTACTTCGAAGGCCAGAACGGGTCGTAGATAGCGAAATCACTTTTGTCGCTAATACCATCGTGTTCCCAGAATGTCAGCTTTCGTTTTAAAAAAGAACAGGCGAAAAAAATGAGTTCTAATAGGGGATATACCTATTTTTATGAATGAAGTCATAGCCCCTCATTGAAATTTCGAAATACTATAGAGGCGCTGATAGGCGCCTGTGGTCCCTTGTTAGTAGATAGTGATAATTAGTAGCGATAATTAGATAATTAGTAGCGCTAAATCTCGGTAGAGCTGCTTTTTTCTGGTAGAACTGCTTTTTTCTTGGCAGCAATGAAGCAAGAAATGTGCCAGTGGGGGATTGCCATCAAATTAGCTCACTTTGAAAACTACTGACCCAGTAGGCTCACTGTCAAAAACTGAGCAACAGAAGGGCTCCAGATAACTGGAATTGTCACTTAGCTGGCCGAAGATGGCTTCCTTCGCACTCTTGGTTAGGTCGTCAATGTGAAATTACGAATCAAAAATAAAGAACACATCGATAGCTGAGAAAGATGATCAATAGTTTTTCAGGAATTTTTTTCTTTAAATTACTGTTTGTATCTAAATCATAGATGTCAAAAGCGATAAAAAAATTAACGCTAGAATTCCCGACTGTAACGTTTGGGACGGGGCTTCCCGTCACGGTTTTCGCCGTTGAAAAAATTCGCCGTCAGCTTAATTTGCCGTTGCATGACAGATGTTTTAAAAAAATGGCCCAAAACAGAATGCCACAAACACGTTTTTTGAATTTAGGGGGGGGGCGCCTTATTAGAAGAAATACGGTAGTTATCATTCGTTGCGTTACTAATATTTCAGGTGAAGTGTGAAATCAACGAGAACAGCGATCAAGTCATGCGCTCGCAAATTTCCAAAAGAGTTCTTCTTGGCAGTGGCAGCGAATTTTAAATGAATTATAATAAAAATTCATTTTTATTTAATTTTTTTTATTGATCCCCTAATTTCAAATTGCCACGCACTGGTATGACCCATTGCATTCCTTATTAGGTCTTATTGATGGTGGTAGGAGAAAAAATAACATTTGACCGCACATCAGATTTACAATTTTTTTAGGAAATTGATTGTCCTCTCGGCGAAAGTCTAGATTTAACTTTAAATCAAATAAAAAACTTCAATCGTATCGAACATATTGAAAATTGCATTCTTTATAGCGATTCAGTGCCAAAATGTAGCCCTGGATTTCTTCTGCAAATTTAGAGAAATTCTTTTCCAGGTCTAAGTCGGTAACTTATTTTTCTAGTCAAATTTTAATAGTTTTTAAATTTCCCGCAAACTCAAAATGACCTGGGGCTGTAATTAGAACGGTATTTACTTTTTCAGAAATTGCAACCCACTCGCCGGAATATTTAGAGCTTCCGTGCAAGCTTGATTTTTGAAAAAAAAAACGGAAAAACTACTTTGAAAGATTTGAAAAATTGAGGTTGTATTCTTATAATGTCTAGGATCAAGACATTTCCTACCTTTACTCTTTTCGATTAAGATCCATCATATGGTTCCATGGTGTAATGGTTAGCACTCAGGACTTTGAATCCTGCGATCCGAGTTCAAATCTCGGTGGAACCTGGCAACTTTTTTCAGTTTTACAATTTCCATAAAAGCAATGTAGAATACCGTAAATTCTCTAATAAACGGACCCCCCTACAGTTAACTATTTTCAAATTTGTTTTGCCTTTTTAACCCCAACGATGTTTACTTTTTAAAACGTACGACCACTCATTTTGTAGAGTTTGGAAAGATCTACAAAATGAGTTGTCGTACATTTTAAAAAATAAACAATGTTAGGGTTAAAAAAGCAAAACAAATTTGAAAATAGTTAACTGTAGGGGGGTCCGTTTATTAGAGAATTTACGGTACTGTATTTCCTGCAATTAACGCGCCGTCGCGTTTATTTTTTGGATCCCCAAAAGTCCGAAGAATTGGAGGTCTGTCTTTATCTTTTTTGGCAAAAATTAGAAATCTAAAAAGAAGAATCAGTAGATCTCACGGTATTTACGAAAATGCAAAAAAAGAACAGATCGAAAAAAATTCTGCTCCGATAAACAAACCCTCAAAGTCAAGGGTGCGCGTTAATTAGATGAAATACGTTTCTCTATTAATACGCCTCTCCAAAATACCAAAAAGTAAAACAGAAAACATAAATAAAAAAAAAAACAGCGGATTTTGGAAAATTTTATTTGTAGAAGTATCACAGCACGCATGTTTCATAGCAATTTTTAAAAATCATATTTTTGTTAATTTGTAAAAATTTACGAAAAAAATGATTTTTGACCTTTCCATTAGGGTGGTGCACGGTCGGTTAACCGACCCGGACCAGTTTTTGCCCAATTAACCGAAACCGAAAACCGGGTACGAAAAAATGCGGTTAACCGAAAACCGGGTACAACAAAATTCCGGTTAATTTACGACAAAAATAACCGAAACCGAATTTTTTTCCGGTTAACCGACCGAAGCGAAACTAAAAAACCGTAACCGAAAACCGGGTACGCCAAAATGCGGTTAACCGAAAACCGGGTAGTGATAAATTAACCGTAACCGCACCACCCTACTTTCCATCAACCGAAGTGTGCCTAATTTATTTCCTTGAGATCAATAACTATAAAATAGATTTGTGTTTATCGTGGTTGATATTCTACCTGAAATCCCATTATTTTTAAAACGTCCTGAAATGTTTCTTTTAGCTTTTGGAAGGAATTTTGTGGAAAATGGAAAATTTTTGGCGCTAGTGTCATATAACTACGACTTTGTAAGTTGTTCGATTGGGAATTTATCACTCAAACTTGGTAAAGGACCGGTAAAGCGTTGGATAGGCCACAAATTCTAATTTGCTTAGGCTTAGGACTTTTATTTTTTTGTCGTTTTGACACTTTAACCCTTGAACTACGGCAAGGTGTTTTTGCAGTAGAACAAACTTTGCGTTTTTACTCAATAAACTACAAACTAATGACCCTTTTTGATATTTATCTTTATATACCAATTTTTCGTACTCTTTTCAGATTTTTATTTTTTCGAACATGTTTGGAATTGCACTTACAGTTGGCTATACTAACTTAATATGGTTGGCTATACGTTGACTATGCTTGCTATACGGGCCGTCCAGGCCCAAATAAAAAGTTAAGCTCCGGGCCAGGCTGGACCGGGCCCAGAAAAGAAATGTGCGCGCCGGGCCGTGAAATAGTGGGCCCTTGCACAGGCCTGACTCTAACACCAGATTCATGTTCAGCATAGTCGTTTTGCAAACACTTTTTTTTTAAATTTAAATTTACTGTCAAATTTAAATTCCTTTCAACACAAAAACATTTGAAAAATTCAAATTATTTTAATGATCATAAAATGTAATCACACAGAGCGAACCAGCAGAAAGACAATGAACATAGTTTTGAATACTGGGGTCTACCGCATATAGAAACTCTGGTATGCACACATTTTTCATGCAACTAGAGTCAATTTCGAGTGATTAGTGTCTAAGGTGTGTGGGTGTGCGCATCTCAACTTCCAACCCCCCAGGGAGCTTGAAAGTTATTTTTTTTATTCAGTTTTTCACTTGCTGGTGCCTACGTCTTTTTTTAATTTGCCGAGCGATTATATTTAAGTGTCAATAGCTTTATATAAAAAGTAAACTTAAAAAGCTGTAAAATAGAATTTTATAAATGCATCCAAAGTCACTTTCGAGTTGAAAAAAGTTAAGTTGAAAAAAAAAAGTGACCAGGTTCCACCGAGATTTGAACTCGGATCGCAGGATTCAGAGTCCTGAGTGCTAACCATTACACCATGGAACCACATGTCGGGTATATGATAAACAAAATACATTATTTAAACCGAAAAACTGCAATTATATTTTTTGCGCAAAAAGCAAAGATTTCTATGTACAATTCATGGTGTGTAAAAAGACTAAAATACAAAAAAAAGACTAAAATTTAAAATCGTATTAAAATTTTGCTGTAGACTAAAATCACAGTCAAAATTTTAGTCTTATTTAGTCTTCCTTTTAATCTATTTTTAGTTCTATTTTAGTCGTCTTTTAGTCTTTTTTAAAAATTTTAGTCTTCCTTTAGTGGTCTGAATGTTCTATGTTAAGGTGATCTTAAGATGCAGGAAAGCTCAAGTATTCAAGCGATGGTAGTTCAGAGCCATAATCAAAGGCGTTCAAAGGTTACTTCTAATCTTTTTACACTTCAAAAGCTCATAATCTCTTCTTCTCCAGATTGTGTTCGATGAGCGTGTTCATTCGGAAGAGCACTGGTCGTCAAGCAAGCAGTACGGCTATCGCTTCAATTTGCTGTTGGAAAAAGGGCAGGAAACAGAATTCGTTCGATGCAACGTTCCCGACTGCAAGAAAATCCTCAACAAGAACAGATACTCTCTACGGCAACTTTTTAATTATCAAATATAATTTTTTTCGTCAATTTCACATTTCAGATATCATTGTAATCTTCACAAAGGGGCGAACACAGGTTGTGAAACAGCGTTAGAGAAAGCGTTAATGAAGTTTGCAGTGGTTTCTAATCAATCGATGAACCTTGTCCAAAATAAAAGCTTTATCTTATTTTTGGAGGAATACAGGAAACTTGTGTATGGCTATCAAAATTCTGTCTAAAGAAAGTTAAATGTATGTATTTCAGGATCCAAAACGCTGAAAATGACGTCAACAAGCAAGCTAAAGATTTTCTTCCATCGCCCTCCACACTCAGCAGGCGTTTCGACGATGAATTGGAATCAGTTAAAGATGCTATGGTGGACAAACTATCTTGTTTGAAGCGATTCGGAGGTGGACTGACTTTGGATTTTGCTAAGCGGCAGGTGGACTTTAGTGCTGTGACTGCCCATTTTCTGGATTCTAACTGGTGGAATTTTATTGCAATGACATTTAGAAATACACTTTACAATTTTAGGGTTAAAAATGACTTCGTTGCACTTTTCTCTCCTTTGCCAATTGGGATGATTAAGACTAGCGAAAATGTCAAAATGTTGGTCAACCAAGAGCTTGGATGAGCCAGCCCAAGAGCCAGGATGATGCTTGCAGTTCAGGGATCAAGCTCAGCTAGTGAGAGGGCATTCAAGGATCTGCGATGTGTGCTTGGCGATTTCACTCGGAACAGATTAAATCCAAAGAAGACGGCTACACTCATCCATCTAAGAAACTTGTATTTGAAAGAAATCGGTTAATGTTCGGTTTTGTTTGTTGTCTTCAAGCCTTGGAAATAAAGTTGGAATTACGGTTAGCAGAGGAGTAGTAATATTCCTAAATCTCATAATCTTATACATTTAATGAAAAAAAAAAACTGAAAAAATTTTTTTCAAACTAAAAGTATGGCAGTATTTACTTCACACTGCGATATAAAAACATTTAACAAGGAAGATGAGAAAAATAGTATGAGACCAATAAAATTTTCCAAAAACACTAAAAAGACAGATGAACACTATCAGGACAGTGGAGAGTGGATCAAGACCATTGAAAGTGAATCAGGGCCATTATGGGTAGATATAGAGCATTAAATTGGATCTGGACCAAAATGGTGGACTTCGACTAATAATAGTAGTTGAGGAGCATTAAGAGTGAACCTAGACCACTAAAAGTATATCAGGACCAGGATACAACGACACCACGATATAACGGCACCCACGACATAAAAACACCACCAGCTGGTGCTTATGGGTACCAAAATATCAAGGACCCTAATATTTTTCAAAAAGACTAAAAGAGGACTAAAAGAAGACTAAAATAAAGACTAAAATTTCGACTGCGATTTTAGTCTTTTCATTTTGAACGTAACGCCACAAGCTTTTAGTCCTTTTTTTGTATTTTAGTCTTTTTACACACCATGGTACAATTTGATAAACCGGAAAACTTTTAAAAGTTAGCAAGACTTGAATATTTGCACAGTTTTCTATTAGTAACAAAAATCACACTGGGCACCCAATTTTCGCCTCTTGTTAACTTCGAAAGCCTTTTTTCACTTTTCTTGCAGACATTTTTTAATTGTTTTGGGACAGGGTTGTAGCAGAAAAAATTTTCTACAAGGTGGAAATGTCCGAATCGTTTTCGGTGAATCTGTGGTCAAGGTATAAAAGCTTTTCGAAAAAACATTTTTTGGTAGTGAAGAGCCGAAAAACAGACATATTTTTTGAGATATTTTCAACGTTTCTTGAACAATTTCTCGAACATATGCAAATGGTTTTTTCTAGTCTTGTAATTCATCTATTTACCCACCGTTTCAGCACAAAAATGTCTAGAGCATACTTGCACGTTTGGGAAAAACGGCGCCGGCGCCGGCGCCAGGCTTTTCAAAATTTCGGCGCCGGCGCCGCAAGCGGCGCCGGGCATTTTCAAATTTCGGCGCCGGCGCCGCAAGCGGCGCCGGGCATTTTCAAATTTCGGCGCCGGCGCCGCAAGCGGCGCCGGGCATTTTCAAATTTCGGCGCCGGCGCCGCAAGCGCGCCGGCGCCAGGGCGCCAGGGTGTAATTAGGGCGCCGGCGCCGACGCCGGCGCCAGGCTTTTCAAAATTTCGGCGCCGGCGCCAGGGTATAATTAAGGCGCCGGCGCCGGCGCCAGATTGGGTTTTATTCTATTAATAAATCAAACAAAGCAAATTTTTTATTTTAAAAGATTTTCACTTTTACGGACAAAAATATGGTACAGATTTTGTGCTATAAACGAGCTGAGGTATAACTGTATAATACAGTTATACCTCAGCTCGTTTATACAGTCTGTATTTAAAAACAATCGCATAAAACATAATTTAAAACAGATTACGTGCTCTTGTTTCTGAACTCAGCAGCCAGCTCTTTAAGATAAAGTTGTACTTCTTCTTTTGATCTTTCTTTTTCGTCGCCCACTAATAAGTCCATGGTTTCATCAACTACAATTGAAATGCCGACCATGCTAGCGGCTTCTACAAACAATTTCCAGAACAGACCTTTAGCAGACCTTACACCTACCCATTTCAAAAAAAGCAAATAACAACAGATAGAGAGTAATAAATATACTGTATTACTCCGTCTGTATATATAAAAAATGTACTGTATTATACAGTCTGTATATATAAAAAATATAAATTTTAAAAAATAAAAAAATAGGTGTATTTTTAACAAATTAAGGGCGCCGGCGCCGGCGCCAGCCATGAAAAACACGGGCGCCGGCGCCGGCGCCGGTTTTGTAAATACACAAGGGCGCCGGCGCCGGCGCCGGGCTAAAAATCGGCGCCGGCGCCGGCCTCGGCGCCCGGCGCCCGGCGCCGGCCTCGGGCGCCCGGCGCCCGGCGCCGGCGCCCGTGCAAGTATGGTCTAGAGAAGGTTTGGTCACAAAAAAGTTCTAGGCTTAGGACCCAAAACTTGGTGTTTTTGCGAGCCCAAAAATGTTTTGGCTCCTAAGCCTAGAACTTTTTTGTTGCTTGCTGATATATAGATAAATAGATGAACTACAAGACTAAAAAAATCATTTGCATATGTTCGAAAAATTGTTCAAAAAACGTTGAAAATATCCCAAAAAATATGTCTGTTTTTGGCTCTGGGCTCCTAAAAAATGTTTTTTCGAAAATCTTTTATATCTTGGCCCCAGATTCACCGAGAACGATTCGGACAATTTCACCTTGTAGAAAAATTCCTCAGCTACAAACCTGTCCCAATACAATTGGGAAATGAAAACAAGGCTTTCGAAGTTAACAAGAGGCGAAAATGAGATGCCCAGCAGTGTTCTAAATCTGAGATTTTCCGCACCGGCATTTTGCCTGAGCCTGCACCTGCACTTGCACGGGCACTGACCCCTTGCAATTTTCCGCACCGGCACCGAACCGGCCGGAAAAATCGAATAAATAAAACAAATTTTTAAATTCGAGTTACATTTTACATAAGGGACATGTGGAGGCCGATTTATTGTCCATTATATAGAGCGTATATTGAGGGCAATTTATACCTACCGTATATTCTCTGTTAAAGGCCCCAGGGCCTTTTGTCTACCCTAAAAAAATCGGAAAAAGTTTGGGTCGATTTTGAGATTTTCGGGTGCTCAACCGGAATCTGAAAAGTGGAATTAGGTGAACTCGTGCTAACTAAGATAACGTAAAAAAACAGATTTGCAAAATTATTTTCCTGAGACATAGGTCATTGACGGGGCCTTTATTAGAGAGGGGGCCTTTAATAGAGATTATACGGTACTCTAGCCAAATCAGCTATATTATATTTTATTTGAATCGATCGTTGTAGAAATCGACATTTACATGATGAGAAGATTTCAGCGACTCAGGTGTGGATCAATTCAATTGATAATAGATCAATCTAGTTGTTCGGATCGCTTCAAAGGCTGTCACGCGAAGAATCAAAAGTAGAGAATCAAAAAAGCAAAACGTAGGTATAATTCTTTGTGTTTCTTTGCCTGCCAGCCAACCAAATGAACCAACCAAAGAACCGAGAGTCCACTGTATTTAAATTGAAATTCATACGTTGGTCTACAACTCCGCAGCCGTTATTTCCTAGCTAAGCAGTTTACAGAGAAAATATACAAACAAAAAAAGAACAGAGCAAATAGTTGCCACTCTGTAAGTGGCTGCAAGAACAGTGACACTAACAGACTGTATGTGTGTGGGGTATTAAAGCAGTCTTTGTTGGAACACAAACATATTTAGACATCTTACTTTTTGATAAATTAGAATGAGAAAGAGTTGGATATTATTTACTTGACGCTTTTTGCATTGCTTCTGCCCACCCTTGGTCTCCTCAGCTTGGAGACGGTGGTTGAAGTCTTGTTGTGAACAACCACATTTTCCTGTTTGCCATACATTTTAGACTTCACCTGGCTTTCAGCTAAGTTGGACAGATGTGCTTCCTGTTTGACCCTCTCGAACTCCACTAAAAGTAATTTTTTTAACTCAGAAAGGAGTGATCGGCTATAGTGAAGAATAGGGTTCCAAAAATCAGCTTGGTACCCCCTGTTGTTTTTCGTAGAAACTAGTTTGGTCCTATAAATTTTAATAAAAAACAACTTGGTCCCCCCTGATGTTTTTACAAATAAAACAACAGGGGGCACCAAGCTGATTTTTGGAACCCTATTCTTCACTAGCGCCGGAGTGATCTCTACTGGCATGACACATATTTATACCTAACTTTTCTATAATTTGTATTTTGGTCCGAGTGCAAAATTTAAATTTCGTCATAAAGATCCGCGAACCTCGGTTATCCGGCACCCCTTTTTGAAAATCAGGTGCCGGATAACCGAGGTCCTCTGGGTCTTTATAGCGCAATTTAAAGATAAAACAGAATCCTTGCGATATTTCGGACTAGACTGGCGAATCACATTTAGCAAAAGACTTCGAAAATTGAGCTGAAAGAAAGTGTCGCACCCAAGGCGGGAATGAACTTTTGGGGGTGCCGGATCTAACTGTTTCTAACTGTAGTTAGAAAGATTAAAAAGTTACAGAAAAAACAGCGTTACAAAATGTTACAAAATTGATCAATTTTTTCATTGGTCTTTGTTTCGGCACAAAGTTCAGACGGGCTCCCCGACGACCCAGGATTAGGCAAATTCTGATTCCAGGATTTATTAAAAGTTGACTTTTGGTGTGGAGTGAATATTTTGATTGAGAAAAAAATTCCACCTATTTTGCTGCGACTATCATATTCCGGCTCAAAAGTTTCGTCAACTGGGAGGTTTTCTCGTTGGAGCTGTTGTCTTTGACCTTCCTGTACTTGGTTTTGGAACTGTTTGTAGCTGTTGTCTTGGATTATCTGGCTGTAGTTGGTGGGCACTCTTAACTGCAACCCGTCAGCTGTAGCCACCAGGGTCAGCACGTTGTCCGGGTTGACCATTGAAGAGCCAGAAATTGTGCAATTTAGTATACTAACCAGATGAATTCGAGTTACCTTTGTGACCAGCAAGTTGACCCCAAGCGCCAAACACGTGGTTGGTGTTCCTGCGACAGCATATCAAATTGATGAATTTGGTCCAAATGTCATGGCAATTGCCGAGAATCTGAATGTAGTAAGTACAAAATGATGATAGCTATTTTCTTGTAATGCAGTTTTTTAGTAACATCTGTTGGTACTTATTTAGTTGGACCCCCTCCTCCCCCCAAAAGGTCATTTTCAGTACTGAATTTTTTTGTGCTTGTTTGAATTTTTTGCCCCATTCAACATTTTATTCGACAAGGTTTTATAACTTTTTTATTCCGCCAAAAAATTTAAAACTAAGGTTCAATTATTTATTCGGATTGCTGGAGCTCTTATATTCACGGGATCCCTAAACTACCAGAAGGCTATAGGCAGTAAATGACATTATGTTTCATCTCTGGTCCCAAATTGCTGATCAATATGTTTGCATTTAATATGCATCTCGGTTATGGTAGTCGTCGTTATTGCAATAAAACTTGATTTTGGGTCCAAAAAACCAAACTGTTACAAAATCTAAAAATGACCTTTTGGAGGAGGGGGGCCCAACTAAATAAGTACCTATCTGTTTTTTCCTGACCATAATCAGTGATTGCTTGGGTGCCGGATCGGAACCCGGTCGTGATTTTTTCCGGATTTTTTGTTGCAGCCTCCACTCATAACTCAACACCCGCTTCACATATCTCTCGGATCTTTTTATCAACGTGTAGTTCGTGGTTTTTTATACAAAATAAATATAAACATTCGACGTTCACACCTTAAAATTTAATTTTTCTACTATTTTCTTGAAAATCCGGAATACAGACCGGATTTTAATCCGGTATGCCGTCATCCCGATTTGCTTATCACTCAGCGACCACTGCACATATCTCTCAAATTTTTTTATAAACGTGTAGCCAATGACATCCCCTGCAAAATAATTAAAAACATTCATTAGACATTAAAATATACTGTTGCTACTGTTTTTCGTAAAAATTCGGAGCCGGATTCCGATCCGGCGCCCAAGCCTAATAATCACCCTCAATATAAATTATACAATTACTTATAAACTATTCATACATACATATTCACCCCCCCCCCTAAATTACATAAGGTGCGCAAATTTTTTATCCTTGCAAAGAACATCAGTGGAACCAAGGCAAGTTTTTTATAGAACCGCTTGTTTCATACCTTAGACACAAATCACTCGAAAATGACTGTGGATGCATGAAAAAAGCATGCATACCAGTGTTTTTTTATGCGGTAGGCTCCAGTATTCAAAACTATGTTCGAATCCCATTTTGTGGTTGTACTAACAAAGCTCAACAATTCAAAAATCTTGCAAGTACCAAGAACAATAATAAAAAATAATTTTCTAATAAGTTTCTTGCTCCAGGAAGTTCAGAAGTCACGACTTTTCAAAAGTGCATTTTGGAGTTTTAGAAGTGTTTGGATGGCGCAGCGGGTAAAGCTTTTTGTCACACCATTTTACATAGCAATTAAGGCATGAAACTTCAACCGTATCGAAAATAGCGAAAATCGTATTCTCGGTAACAATTCATATACCAAAATGTAGCCCTGGATCTCCTCTAAAAAATGGAAGGAGATCGTTGCTGTAAAAGTAAAAGCCATTTTAAGTAAGGAATTCATTTTTCTAGTCAAATTAGAGGCGACCGGACATTTAGCAGAATTTTTGAAATTTGTCCGCGGATATTTAGCATAATTATGCAATTTGTCCGCGGACGTGTGAGTTATTAGAGCAAGGAGAGCTATTAGAGGTAATACGGTAATTGCTTTTCTGCTTATTGAAAATCTAACTGTTATTTAATTATTGCAGAAAAACGTAAATCAATCAATAACTTAAAAAATTTCAAAATTCTGCTAAATGTCCGCGGACAAATTTCACTAATTATGCTAAATTGCACTATCACATTGGCTTACTCTATAAAGGCCCCAAAAAGCAGGTTTAGTTGCAACTCTTACAAACCGACGTTCTCGTGCTCGCCAAGGCATGTAAAAAAGCACGACTCACCAAAAGTGGAGTTATGAGCGGGAAGAAAAACCTAAATAATAATTTTTCTTTACGTTTCAGTTCTACATGAAACCAACAAAAAATTCCACTTACCTCAAATAGGTGATGGTAGTGTCGAATTCTTGAGGAATTTCAAACTCTACACCATCATACTGGGCCAACAGTTCTCCGCTGTTTCGGATCTGACAAATGTGTAAAAAATATGAAAAATGTATAATTTTAATTCATACTTGGACAAAGAAACTCATGCAGATGTAAGGTCCTTCAATGAAAAGGTAGGCCTGAAAATATGTTACAAATTTCGGCTAAACTACACTATTTGCGCTTCGCCCGAAATCGCGTTTTAAGCATTTTTATGGCAATATTGTGTCGTAAAAACGATAGAAATCATGATTTTTTCGTTGGGAAAGCACTTTTAGGAAAAAAAATATTTTTGACTAAAAATGACTTTTTTGCCTTAGTCTCCCCTGTGGTACCAAAAATCGAATTTTTTTGTCCAAAAATCAATTTTAAGTGTCTTCTAGACCCAATTATAGCCAACTACAGGGTGGGCCATCCTTCCTGCCCCTTTTGTTTCGGCCGTAACTTTTTTATTTTTGGTTTGTTGGTTGAGATCTTTGTTGCATTAGAAAGAGGAAGCTTTAGGCTTTTGTTTGGTACCAAATTTATTTCAAGATCATTGAAAAAAATGCTGCGCTTTGACTGTTAAACATTTGGTTTATTTCAGGCTCCAAATGGTGGAATTTTGGATCTCTCAAAAAGTGTGGACTGTCATTTAGATTGGAAAGCATGACTCGCCGAAGAAGGTTCAAGTCGAATACCGCAAGAAGTTCGGGAGGAATGCAACAGCGCCAGATAAGAGATCAATCAAGCGATGGTGGCAGAAGATCTTCGAGACTGGCAGTGTGAACAAAAAGAAAAAGACAATGCCAAGGTTTGTTTCACTTTTTTCTTTCTTTTGTTGCATGTTTTGTTTCAGTTGGATCCGAACTGAATTGACTGAGCAAGAAGTGATCGCCAAGTTCCGAGAAGATGTGAATGCAAGCACCAGAAGTGTGGCAGGGCAAGAAGGAACACCGTCAAGAACAACAATCAGAAGAATCCTCAAGGTTTGATTGATTTTGGTTGATTTGGTGCGATTTGTTACAATTTCTTTCAGGTGATCTCTTATCTGGCGCTGAACTTGAATGAACTTGAAATAAATTTGGTACCAAACAAAAGCCTAAAGCTTCCTCTTTCTAATGCAACAAAGATCTCAACCAACAAACCAAAAATAAAAAAGTTACGGCCGAAACAAAAAGGGCAGGAAGGATGGCCCACCCTGTATAACTATGACTAGGCCAACTATGACTATGGCTATAACAATTTGCATACTGTTTCCATTTATCTTGAAGATGAAAATGGTGACTTGCAACTCTTACCCGGACTTTTACATTAAAAGCTGGGTGAGCCCTTGATCCGGACATGTCAACTCCACGGCTTTCTTTTTTAAGCAGCGTTTTTAAGTAACCGTTAGGCTTAGGCTTAGGGCATATGAATTTTTTTTAACAAGAACACTGCTAAATAGATATAGATAAATTATTTAAATAGTTATTAACAAAATATTTAAGCCAATAGAAAAACTTTTTTGGACAAAAATAAATTCGATTTTTGGTACCACAGGTGGACCAAGGCAAAAAAGTCATTTTTGGTCAAAAATATCTTTTTTCCTAAAAGCACTTTCCCAATGAAAAAATCATGTTTTGTACCGTTTTCACGATGTAATATTGCCATAAAAATGCTTAAAACCCGATTTCGGGCGAAGCACAAATTTTTTAGGGTTGTCGGGTGTAGTGTTATTTCGAGCCGGCGACTAATTGCTGGGTTTGTGAGCACTTTTTCAGCAGGCTGTAAAATCTTAATTTTTTGCGTTTCAAACATTTTTTTTTAATCGTTTCACGCAGAAAAGCAAAATTAAAAAGCTACAGTTCAAAAAATTTCTGAAATGCAGCCTTTTACAACCTGTTGAGAAAGTGCTCACAAACCCAGCAATTAGTCGCCGGCTCGAAATACCACTATCCCTGACAACCCTGCAAATTTCAGATAATCAAATCGGCGAGATTCTAACCAACCAAAGTCATGAACAGCACCAATCTTCCCAAGACTAAGTGGTCTTGCAGGGCTCTCGACTCCATTATAAATGAACCTGAGACACACAAATTTAGTGCTCCGATTATAAAGCATCAAAACTGACTATAGTCCTGTGGTTTATTAGGTAGGGAGCGAGTGTCAATTCTGTAGGTTAGCAAAGACCCAAAACAAACCAGCAACACAAACAGACAGCCTCCGTAGATTAATATTTGGACAAGGGAGTAGATAATGGGCGACTTGCTGCCAATAGCGCATAGGTACCGGAAGCGGTATACATGCGTGTAGAAGTTAGGTAAGAATGCTGGCGACGCTTAAAATATTTCTGCATGTAAAATATTGCTAAATATAAAATTTTCCACTAATTAATTAAATACGAGTAACATTTTAAAATACGCATTTTATGGAATTTTCAATCGAGCAACGCAAAGGTGTCGTAGCACGGTTCATCGCTCGCGTAGTTCTATCATGGGCTTATCCTAACAATTGAAAGTGTTCTAACAGTGGAAAGTTGAAAGTGAAAGTTGAAGGTGTTCTAATAACTGTAAGTGGGTCACTTTCAGCTTTCAATTGTTAGAACACTTTCAACTTTCATTACGCAACTTTATAATTTTTATTGCCCACTTTCAGATTTCATGTGATTATACCTAACACTATTCGAAACCACCCCTAAGTACTTGAAACAACCCAAATCATATCAAACGACTTCAAACCACCCAAATCTTCTTAAACCACCCAAATAATTTTAAACCACCCTAAACCCCCTAAAATCAACCCACAATACCCGCAACAACCCTTAACCATCCCAAAATACTGATTTAGATTGGTTTGAGTGATTTTTGTTGGTTGGGGGCAGTTGAGAATGGTTTGGGAGGTTAAAACGTGTTAGTGATAATTCGGGGTGGCTTGAAGTGGTTTGATGGGGTTCGGGCTAGCTTGGGCTGGTTTAAGCTGGTTTGGGCTATTTCGATGTTTTTGTCACCCGAGTACCGCAACGTGGGTAACATTTTCTCAGTACTTCATATTGCCTACCCACACCTAGATACCACCACCTGGGTACCAATGAACTAGACATAAACTGGGAACCACCACCTTGGACATCATGGTTACTGATGATAGATTGGGACCACTGAGAATAAATTGATATCCGAAAAGATGCGTGAATACCACTGATTAGGTATAATTCTGTATTACCACCCGAGGTTTTAAAACAGTCCATATGTGACGATTACTTTATGAAATCGTATAAAATACCCGAAAATTTAAATTCTACGCGAAAATTTGCATATAGGAATGACGAAAAATAAAAAATAATTTTCACTTTCAACTTTAAAAAAAAAATCGGACCACCTATCTTTACCCACCGATTTTCACTGTGCACTTTCAACTTTCAACTTTACAAACTCGATTGTTTGGAAACCTTCAATCTCAACTTTAAACTGTTAGGATGGGCCCGAGGTTGTCCAAAAAGTCTTGTATCGACCCTAAAATGACGAGTACTTTTTGATGGGTTGCAAAATTTATTCTTTCAAAGGAAAAATTTGGTATGTGAAACCCATGAAAAAAAATTTCAAATTTTTATAAATCAAAAAATCGCAATTTATCAGAAAGTGCGCGTCACTTTAGGGCAGGATTATGGTATACCACATGTTCCCAAAAGTAAGTTTTGACCCCTAATTCGAACGTTTCAGGTCGTAATTAGTACGAAAAACATGTTTTCCAGTGGCGGAAAGACATTTGCAAAAAAAGAATTTGACCGAAATCGACCAAAACCACAGGGTTCCCGAACAATTCAGTGCTCGCATTAGCGTTTAGGGGCCATGGCTGACCCTTTATACACACCTGCCTGCCTGCCTTCGGCAGGCACCCTAATTCAATAGGAAGCCCCTTTGGGGTACATTGTTCGGGCCAAGGCTGACCCTTTATACACACCTGCCTGCCTTCGGCAGGCACCCTAATTCAACAGGAAGCCCTTGGGGGTACATTGTTCGGGCCAAGGCTGACCCTTTATACACACCTGCCTGCCTTCGGCAGGCACCCTAATTCAATAGGAAGCCCCTTTGGGGGTACATTGTTCGGGCCAAAGCTGACCCTTTATACACACCTGCCTGCCTTCGGCAGGCACCCTAATTCAATAGGAAGCCCCTTTGGGGTACATTGTTCGGGCCAAAGCTGACCCTTTATACACCTGCCTGCCTTCGGCAGGCACCCTAATTCAATAGGAAGCCCCTTTGGGGTACATTGTTCGGGCCAAGGGCTGACCCTTTATACACACCTGCCTGCCTTCGGCAGGCACTGGCATTGTTGAGGCGAAAGTGCTTTTTTATGCAAGAAACAATAACATTAGGCAGGCAGGTGTGTATAAAGGGTCAGCCTTGGCCCCTAAACGCTAATGCGAGCACTGAATTGTTCGGGAACCCTGTGGTTTTGGTCGATTTCGGTCAAATTTTTTGTTTTTGCAAATGTCTTTCCGCCACCGGAAAACATGTTTTTCGTACTAATTACGACCTGAAACGTTCGAATATGTGGTCAAACCCCAGTTTTGGGAACATGTGGTATACTATACTTTAGCCCACTTTAGGTTCAATGCAAGACTTTTTGCACAGCCCGATAGAAGCGTGAGGGGTGAGTTGTCCAATCGCTTTTTGGCCCAACTTCTTATTGAAACAATACTTTGTTTCAGCCAAAAAATTTTCAACCAACCTTGGCGTTCCGCCAATCGGGTTTCGGCCAATCCTATATTACAATATTTATATTATAATACATCGAGAAAAACGATCAAGGTCGTTTTTCTCGATTTTTTGTAAGGAAAATGGGTCTGAATTTTTTTCCCTATTCCCAAAAGTCAAGATTTTGCGCTGAACAAAACCTACTTTTCAGAATAACGATATCATTTTTGTACGATGAGATATAGCCTAAAGTCAAGGTAAAATCACCTTGATTTTACCTTGACCTTGACCCTCGGTAAAATCAAGGTGATTTTACCTTGACTTTAGGCTATATCTCATCGTACAAAAATGATATCGTTATTCTGAAAAGTACGTTTTGTTCAGCGCAAACTTTTGGGAATAGGGAAAAAAATTCAGACCCGTTTTCCTTACAAAAAATCGAGAAAAACGACCTTGATGTTTTAAAGTCAAGTTTTACCTTGACCTTGAACTTGACCTTGACTTTTGAAAACACTGAGTCCGACTGGCGGAGCGCCAAGGCTGATTGAAAAGAAGATTGCCCAAAAATCGAATTTGTCCTGAGACGAACTTTGGCCAAAAACGATTGGGCTACTCTCCCATCGCCGATACAATGCTCTTCGCCAATAGGGAAGTTCTCAAATAAACTATTTTTTTTTAATTTACTTGTTGATGGGTAGCAAGAAATTTCTCTTTGTAAATACAGTGTTAATTGTCGGCGTGTGAGTATTTTAAGTTAAAAGTCAAAAAATTTTGAAAATCGATTTTAGAAAATTGACAACTAATTCAAAAATTTTCAATGAAAATTGATAATCATTTCGTCGGACAATTACATTGACTTTTAAAAATCGACGGTGAATAATGCGAAACAGTTAAAAAATAAACTGGACGCAATTTTAATATTTTTTTTATTAGTTTTTAAATATTTACCAAAACACATGGAAGCAATGGTGAATATGAGGGAGAGGATAGTAAAGTGTCTTGAGGTAACCAGATGTCTGCCAATCAATCCAATTGCCCTTTCCATTGCCATCAACATCAACGTTAACAGTGTTTTGAGCAGGATGAACTATTAATAATACAAACACAGTCAAGTAACTAATAATATGTTTAAATTTTCTTCTACGTTTTGTGTCCAGGCATTGACTTTGCAAAAAGTTTCCCCAAAACACCACCGACCATTGGAGGTATAGAGCAGCGAGAAAAACATAACCTGAATCATAACAAGTTTTTTTTAATTTTTTTCTTTTATAAGCGCAGTTATACCAATATAACGTCGGCTAAATAAATTTTAGATTATTGACAAATCAAAAATAGCTACAGTATGGTCACATACCCAAATTGAGTAGGGCTGAAAATAAAAAGATTTGACTGATTTTTTTTTAAATGAGTGAGCTATAAGTTTTACGTCCTACTACACCATTAAAAATAGTAAAAAACGTTTAGTTGACCGTCGTAGTAAAAAGCACTACTTTGAGCGCATTTTTTGGCGCTAGTGGCTCACATCCACCCCCCCCCCCAAGTCATGTTTTTGGAGCGTCTAAAAACCATGTTTAAGTAATTATTTTGCCATAAAAATCCTAGAAAAGCAATTTAAAGAGAGACAAAGGGCTGCATAGGGAGAGGAAGGGACAAAATAGGGGCCACTTCGAATTGCCACTTTAGGGGCATTAAAGGGGGCACACTGCAAAAACATAAAGATGTTGGACATAGTTTTGAATACTGGGGTCTATCGCGTAAAGAAACTCTGGTATGCATACATTTTTCATGCATCCAGAGTCACTTTCGAGTGATTTGTGTCTAAGGTATGTGGGTGAGCGCATCTCAACCCTACGCCCCCAAACCCTCTGCGCCCCCGAAGGGGCCAGTAGCGTGCGTTTTTTTATTATTTGACCTGTTATTTCCAGGCGATATCTAGGCAGCATACCACTCAAAATGTAACTTATTGTTACAGTTACCTTCTGAGTGACAACATGTCTGAGGATTTTCCAGAAATAGTAAGTCTAAAACACAAAACCGTTTAGACAATTATAAATTTACCCTATTTCCTCTAATAAGGCCCCCTCCTCCTAAATTCAAAAAATGTGTTTGTGGCATTCTGTTTTTGTCCGATTTTTGGAAATTTTGAAAATTTCTGTTACGCAAGAGACAACTCATTTTGTAGCTCATCTCACTGGCTACAAAATGGGTGGTAACTTGCCTGAGAGAAGTCTAAAATAATTGAGTCAAAATCACAATGCCAAGAACACGATTTTGAATGCTAAGGGGGCCGCCTTATTAGAGGGAATACACTACAAGGTGTATCTGAGAAAAAAATAAGGGATGTTTTAGTCATTTTTGATGGTTTTACCAAACACCTTAATTCTAATAAGGTTTTTAGATTCCGCGTAAAATGTCGCCCAGATAATTTATTTTCGGGTGAGTTATTATTAGGTTGTCCAATAAGTTTTGAGAAAAAATACATGGATTCGCTTTAATTTTCAAAGTGCATCATTTGGCACATTTGACAATGATTTCTCTACGTGTCATGTACCATTTTGTAGCCCGTTCTCTCCTCTTTTGAATGTCGAATTAACCGGCTCTTTGTTATTAAAAAATAGGATCAAAAATAGGCAAATAAAAAATGTGCATAAATTTACCAAACTTGAGAAATTATTTGTTTTTTTATTTTTGGTCCAATTTTTTCATAACAAAGAGCCGGTTAATACGACATTCAAAAGAGGAGAGAACGGGCTACAAAATGGTATATGACACGTAGAGACATCATTGTCAAATGTGCCAAATGATGCACTTTGAAAATTAAAGCGAATCCACGTGCTTTTTCTCAAAACTTATTGGACGACCTAATACTTTGTTATTTTGAGTGAGTCGGGAATTCGAAAATTTAGCCCACCAAAATATCTTCTCACCATTTTTCAGAAATTTTAACATTTATTAGCTCCAGTTTTTCCGTGTGTATGAGTCACTAATTTACCAAAATATTTACCTTGCAAACAAAACATGAGATAGAGTATGGTATTTCTCAATTTGTAGCTAAAAATATTTTGTTTACAAAAATATGCGTGCCGAAAAAACCTTGAAAGAATGGTGGCCACCAGCATTATGTTGAAAACAAAGCACAGTAGTACTAGAACTGCCAAAAGAATAGAAGAGGTAGCTAAACCGCATTATTCTAGGTTTCTTTGTTCCAAAAAATGAAGATAATCAGCTACCTGTAATACTAGCTGATACTTTTTCCCTCAAAGCGATATCAGCAATGGTTTCGCCTATGGTGACGTACTGGACGGGCAAGGAGTCCATATGGCTAAGTTTCTACAAAAAAGAGTTTTTTATATAAAAATTTTCTGCACTTTCTTATGGGTTTCAAAAACAAAATCTGTTATTTAAAAAAAACACTACAGTCTAGTCTCGTTTATCCGACACCCCCTCAACTTCGTTCCCACCTAGGGTCCGACACTTTTTTGGTACTTATACGGTTCCCCCCCCCATATCGGAATTTTTTCAAAAACAGGTTTTAACCATTTCTAAGCAATTCTTACACGCTAAAACCGATAAAAACGTTGTTTCCGACCACTTTCCATCAAAAATTTTGACTTTTTTTAGATTTTTACCTGCCTGCCGAAGGCAAAATTTTTGATGGAAAGTGGTCGGAAACAACGTTTTATCGGTTTTAGCGTGTAAGAATTGCTTAGGTTAAAACCTGTTTTGAAAAATTCCGATATGGGGTTGGGGTATATATACTTTAAGCCAATTTTTAAATGTTTTTCCAGTTGTCTTTGGTTGTTTTAGTCCGAAATATCGCAAGGATTTCGATTTTGCCAATCGTTTCTCCCAAATCCTTTTACGTTGCCATAAAGACCTACGGCTCTCATTTATCCGACATCTGCTTTTAAAAAGAGGTGTCGGATAAACGAGAGACGCGGGTTTTTATGGCAACGTAAAAAGATTCGGGAAAAACGATCGGCAAAATCAGAATCCTTGCGATATTTCGAACTAAAGCAACCAAAGACAACTGGAGAAACATTTTAAAAATTGGCTTAAAAAAGTGTCGGACCCTAGATGGGAACGAAGTTGAGGAGGTGTCGGATGAACGAGACTAGACTGTATAGACTTTTTGTTTAGTTTCGGAAATCAAATTTAATTTATTTTATGAATTGATTAAATTTACGAAACCCAACAACCCAAATATTGTGAGACCCATCAGAAAGTGCAGGTTACTTCGGTGTAGTTGCTGAACTTTTCTGATAAGTGTTGCAAATTTGAAGCTGTACGCCTAACTGAAACTGCGATAGCAAGTTCAGGGTGCGTTAAAAAAATTTGGCAATGTGGCCATTCCCCAGTAGATTTTAGGCCTTGACTTCTCTTAAAAGTAACTTCTTCAATTCTGAGTAACGATCGTAAAATTTTTTATGGACACCTGAAAAAATCACGATGATGATGATGATGGAAATCAGCCGGGCAAATGGCTAATTTCTTACAGATGGCTGATTAATTCTGATGCACCCTGTCTCAATCATCCAAGTCAGAAGCAAAATCACAATGCTTGGCTTTCATAATACAGTCAACGTTCAACAATTTCGAAATTATCGATAGAATTGGCAATGTCGAAAACCGTGTGCATTGTTGAATTTGACCAAACTCTATAAATACGAAAGCAAAGCGCACAAAAAGTGTCAGCTGGAGTCAAAATAACAAAAATAAGGGGTTTTCGGACATTTGCTAAAGCGCACTTTCTGTTCACTGGCCTTTGAGAAATTTTTAAATTTTTGAGACGGTAGAGGCATAGTTATTTCTCGAAAGGCTATTTTACTCCGTTAAATTAATCTTTTGCCTAGGGCCGGGCGCGGTTGCGGTTAACCGCAACTGCAAACCGCATAACCGCATCTGTTTTTTTAGAAAATAACCGCAACCGCATAACCGCATGCTCACTTATCTAATAACCGCAACCGCAAATTTTCAAAAACCGCAAACTCATAAATGTGTAGGCCAAAAATAAATTCCATACTCCCGCCTTTTCAAAACGTGAATCAACAATCTTGCTTCCTTCAGAGTTTTTATTCCACTGTGAGATTCTAGTTTCCTTACACTCTTTCAGATTCGAGGTGAAGATGAGTCTGCTCTGGAAAATACAACTATCGGATGAGGATGGTCCAGTGCTCGAGAGATTATCGTCAAAAGTTTTGCCCCGTCAGGTTGTAAACATTTCTCTAGAGTATTTTTAAAACCTTTTCTGTTAACTTTTTCAAAGTTTTTATACCAGTGTAAACCTTGATCTCAGCTTTCTACCAAGCTATCAACTAATTTACCGAGATATTCCAAAATTAGAGAAAAAATTCTTTTTATGGGCTTAACTTTTTGAAAAATTTGCTCCATACAAAGACTTTTTTCTCCGATTTTGTAAAATATCAGTAAGTCAGCTTATAGCTTGCTGAAAAGCTAAGATTCAGCAGATTCACATTTTGGTGTAAAAATGTTAAAAAAATTTAAAAACTTTTTGAGATAAAAACAAAGTTTGACAAAGTAAAAAGTTAATTTACCGGGGTAAAACAATTTGAGTCTTTCTGAAGACTGCAAATCCTTCAAAATCTCGGCTTTTAACATGAAAAAACTAAATCGATTGCTTGTTTCATCGGGGTTGGACTATGGAAAAAAAGCTTAACACAACCTCTTTAATTGTAACCTTTTGTAAATAAATAAACTGAATTAACCAACAAATAGTGTTCAATTGGATGTGCGCAAAGCCTAATAAGAACACCAAAGGAAAAAGTTGAGAAAGATGTAAAAGGTTTAGTAATATGCGGTGAGGCGTTGTCCTAGCAACTTTTTTTGAAATATTTGTTACCAAGGCAATTATTATATTAGTTGTATTTGCCATCTTGTACAAGTGCCAGATGTATTTGTGCTAATCAAACATAGGCTTTATTGCAATCAAATATACAGTTATTAATGCATACTAAAAACTTTAAATTACAGTTGGCTAATTTGTGGGTTGTTACTCTTTTCGACCCAGAAAAAAACACTTTTCTTGCCAGAAAACCCACTTTTCGTGCCAGAAATTTGACTCTGCCAGAAAACCCTCTTTTCCTGCCAGAAAACCCTCTTTTCCTGCCAGAAAATCTCTTTTTATGCTATAAGTTTCAATTTTCTGCAGTATTTTTACCATTGGTTGTAGACCTCTCGCCCAATGCAGGAATTGATGAAATGCTCCAAGCCTGTCCAGATTGCCGCTGTTTTCCCCCCAGTTCTCCTCCCAATGCTGACAAAGCGTTCTGCGTCCAATACAAAACTCCTCTGTTTAGTGGGCTCGAGCTAGCAGGCGCACATCATCCTGAATTTCTATAATTGCGCAAAATTGGAGATAAACAGTGTCTACAAATAGTTTCACATGTCGCTTGTGTTTGCCAATCGAGAGTGATCTTGCCTTATCTGAAACGTTAATATCGATAAGAAGCAGGTACACACGGCAAAAAAAGCAAAAATTAAACAGCAAGAGGGACATTCAAGCAGAGAATGCAGAAAAGAGAGTTTTCTGGCAGGAAAAGAGGGTTTTCTGGCAGGAAAAGAGGGTTTTCTGGCAGAGTCAAATTTCTGGCAGGAAAAGTGGGTTTTCTGGCAAGAAAAGTGTTTTTTCTGGGTCGAAAAGTATTTCAACCTAATTTGTGTCTCCCCAATGAATATTTGTTATGTCTTTTTGAATTCGCGGTTTACGGAAATTCTTCTGAAATGGGGCCAAATTTTTGAAATCAAAATATGTCATTCTTTTTTTCGTCATTTTTGGTCGACATCCATTTTCTTCCCACCGCCCGACAATCCAGACGTCTATACGCAGTCAATTGAATCAGCATGGGGAAAGTTTAAGCAAGCCGATCGTAACCGTGGTGGTACCCATCGTCATCTTTTCGTCCTATTCCTTTCTGAGTGTCTGTGAAAAAAAAGTTCGAGGGTACTGATGCGCTATATTATCTGTGAAGTCATATTTGTGAAGTGCTCGTATGTGTTAACGGTGAAATAAGTATTCGCCAAGTGTTCGATTGTGTGTGGGAATACGATGTGTTTGAATAATAAAGATTTAAAAATGATGTGATTTGTATATCACCCGAATTTTCACAAAAAAAATGTGGCCCCCTTTCCGAATAAGTTCGGACCTGTTCTGGTTTGGGGGACACCCATTTTTAAGGCAATTTTAGTCTAATTTTTGCATCTTTATTTATATATTTCGGTGAACGTTGAAGGAATGGATTATGAACACGGAGTAGATGAGCATAACTATAACTTTGTAGATCCACCAACTGGTTTGCAATTATTCGTTGCTCCATAAACAGACGTGCATTACCTCGATGATTTAGGAGATCACACTCAATCAATCGAAGTAACTGGAACAAATTCAAACAAGACCGAATCAAAAGTAAGTATGGAGCTGCTGAGTCCCTCTTCACATCGTACATCAATGAGTATATATGGAAGAAAGAATTTAACGACAATCGTATGTTCGAATGTGGAATTGATTGGACAGTTGTTTCCGTGTACCTGATGATGTGTTTGTTGCAGTTGATAAAATGTTTTGTTGACTAAAATTGCCTTAAAAAATGGGTGTACCCCCAAACCAGAACAGGTCCATAAGTTCCGTTTTCTGATTATTATTTTTTTTAAATTGGGTATCATTGGACATCTGGCACCACACACCAGGGCTGCATCCTATATCCGGTGTCCTTCACTTTCCGACATCCGATTTTCGAAAAAACTAGCTAATTTTCGGAAAAAAATTTGATTTTTTTTCAAAATTTATTAAAAATATCCGAAATTTGCGATCCGATATACGATCCTATATTTTTCGTATCCGATGCCACACACTCATTTGATCCCAACTTTTTTCAACTTAAATTTTGTTTTTTGGGTTGTGTTTAGGCGCAAGTGTGTGTGTGCTTAGGCGAGACCAAACTTGTGTGACAGAAAAAGGTTAACTGAAGTTCAACTATTGAGTTAGAAGTACAGAAGTTATGATAAAATGAATACGAATTGAATTAAAAGCGCTGAGATGTTTGGCTTTTTAAAAGTCACGACAATAATAAAAATTAGGTTAAAATCAACTTTTGTACCTTGAGGTCTAATCATAATTTTTTTAACTTTTGATCTCTTTTTAATACTAAATTTTGTGGTCATGTGCCTGAGATTTCAGCAATTGAAATTTAAGGTCACCTGCTGACTATCTAATAAGATCAAATTTCGTTTATGTAGTCAAAAAGTATGGTTGCGGCTAAAGTTCGGAATCTGTGTTGTGCCCAAAAACGTGTTTTGACCACTTTTTCAGTCGTTTCAGCATGATTAAAGTGTAGAAAAATAGTTTTTAGGTGGGGCTCGATAATTTTTCAAAAAAAAATTTTTTGACCGAAAATTGACTTTTTGACCAAAATTTTAATTTTTTAATTTTTGTAGTTTTTCTATGTTGCAGTCTTTTCGGTCGGACAAGTTTTGCTCTCACATTTTTTCATTGCTTGTGTTAGAAAACATGGTTCTTAATTTGATTGCCCTGTACGAAATCTGTAAGGAGCAGGTACGAATGAAGAATTGAAAGTTGTTGAATGAGTTGTGTGTTAATGAATAAATGAAAATTTTGGTCCAAAAGTCAATTTTCGGTCAAAAATTTTTTTGAAAAATTATCGAGCCCCACCTAAAAACTCTTTTTCTACACTTCAATCATGCTGAAACGACTGAAAAAGTGGTCAAAACACGTTTTTGGGCACAACACAGATAACGAATTCCTGCCATGGTTCCTGTATAAAAAGAGATTTTATTTTTGTCACAAAATACGGTGCAAGTATTCTAACACTATCCATATAATTATTATTAATAATTATTCTTAGTTTGTCTCATGTTGCCCATTGTTCATAGGCGGAATTGACAGGTTGGGTATTTTCCACTAGACCAACCGATGAAGGCTTTTTGAAAGCTCCAGCCACCGTTTGGGTCTAAAAATATTACAGTCAAACCAGTATATAGCGTCACTCCATTAGACCAAGCCAAGAGGCAGTCTATATACAGTGCACATTTTACCTAAATCTTATACTGACCAAGCAGATCGGCAACACGGGGAGTCTATACAGAAAGAATAGGTGCACTAGCATAAGGCACAAGCGCCGGAACTTTTTTTGAAATCCTCGGCGGCCCCTGTTAAAGCCGCTTTTTGCTGAGGTGAAACTAGGGTTGTATAATGGGTAAATACCCGGGTAAATACCCGGGTATTTACCGAGTATTTACCCGGGTATTTATTAATAAATACCCGGCTATACAAAATTCGGGTATTTATATATGTATTATACACGGGCATTTTTCGCAAAACCGATCGTGAACATCGAGTGCTTTTATTGGACGTCTTTTTTCTTCGAGCGTTATTATGTAAACGGTGTCTTTTCATGAATTAACATCCGAATTCTTAGCCTCTTCAATGCCTTAGCCTTTATCATGGAGCTGGAGCTTTTTCAATCGCAAGGAGGAAAAAGATGCATCCGGAAAATCGATCTTTGTCGGCTATTGCAAGTTCTGTAATGCGCATTATACAAGCAACTCTGGTTGATGTATATGTTAGGGTGGGTCTTTGCGGTCGACCGCGACCGCAAAGACCGCAGGACCGCACATATTCTGGGCTCACGACCGCGACCGCAAAACCGCATTCGATGCCAGACAAAGACCGCACGACCGCAGCAGTTCTTGCGGTCTTTCGGTTTTTTCTGTCTTGCCCTCTAATTTCGAATAAGTTCAAAATTTGCCGCTGAAGCGAGACACGATCAATATCTTGTAATCTTCAGAATGTCGCTGTTTTGGGATCTCAAACTTAACGAAGCTGCAGGAGGCGGGTCTCTCTTCACCAGGGTTCCGGGGTCGAAAACCGAAGTCAGATGCAATGCGTGCGATAAAGGCAAGGCCACGCTTAAGTTGAGCCATCGAAGTACAGCGCGACTAAGGACTCACCTCCCTACTCATTCCGAATATGACGCAAAGTTCAAAGAAATGGAGGAAATTTGAGCAGAAATTTGAAGCAGAAATTTAAGCAGAAATTTAAGCAGAAATTTGAAGCAGAAATTTAAGCAGAAATTTGAGAGCCAAAAGGGAAGCTTGGATGTCTTCGTAAAACCAATAGGTAGTATTTAGCTTGAAAATAAATTTCAGTATCAATATTCAGGAGACCTAGTGCCACTGGACCGAAAAATTGTCCACTTCATAGCTGAAAACAATCTGCCATTTAGAATCTTGGAGTCGACTTCGTTTAAGGTTCTTTTATCGATCGCTGATCGTAATGCTTTGAAAGGTTGGTAGTCGAAGATAATTTGTGAAAGTTTTTGATATGTTTAGGCCGGAAGCACTATTATGATTGGGCGATGCCAAGAGTCTACGAAGCTGTCCGGATGCAAGTGATGAGTCAACTCGACGATTGTCCCAAGCTTTCCTTTACAAGCGATATATGGTCTGGCCCTTCTGAAAGCTTCATCAGGTTTGAATTCAGGCCACCATATTAGCTGACTATCGTTTGTTTAGCCTGACTGCTCATGGTATCAACTCGAGATGGGAGCGTGTCAGGTTTGTTCTTTGCGTCCACCATTTCCCGGGAAGCCATAATTTTCAAGCAATCGGCGATAAAGTCAACAAGATGCTAAACGAATGGGGAATCAGCCAGTCAAGATGTCACGTCTTTCTTCGTGACGAAGGGTCTAATATGAAAAAAGTAACAAAATGATGTATTTGGAAAGCAATTTTCATTGAAACAATCGCTTAGGCTTTCGAAGAGGGTGGCTTCTCCCATGCTAACTGTGGTCTGGTTATGAGTTCCATTTCCGAGGACAACACAATCAAAGCCTTGCTGGAAAAGTGCCGTCGCCTGGTAGGACACTTTAATTACTCAAATTTGGCAAAGGATCGCCTTCGTGAAGAACAAGAGCGTGAGGGGGCACCAGTAAACCAACTCATCCAGGTGTTTTTTCATCCGCAGCACGCTAATCTGTAGTAAAATTCTTAATTATAGGATGTGGCTACTCGGTGGTGGACGAAGGAAGAAATGGGCACTCGTCTACTGGAACAAAGAGGACCAATCACTCTCTACTTGGCACCATACTTGCACGTTTGGGAAAAAAGGCGTCGGCGCCGGCGCCAGGCTTTTCAAAATTTCGGCGCCGCCGCCGCAAGCGTCGCCGGGCATTTTCAAATTTCGGCGCCGGCGCCAGGGGCGCCAGGGGCGCCAGGGTGTAATTAGGGCGCCGGCGCCGACGCCGGCGCCGGGCTTTACAAAATTTCGGCGCCGGCGCCAGGGTATAATTAAGGCGCCGGCGCCAAATTGGGTTTTATTCTATTAATAAATCAAACAAAACAAATTTTTTATTTTAAAAGGTTTTTACTTTTACGGACAAAAATATGGTACAGATTTTGTGCTATAAACGAGCTGAGGTATAACTGTATTTAAAAACAATCGCATAAAACATAATTTAAAACAGATTACGTGCTCTTGTTTCTGAACTCAGCAGCCAGTATATATAAAAAATATAAATTTTAAAAAATAAAAAATAGGTGTATTTTTAACAAATTAAGGGCGCCGGCGCCGGCGCCAGCCATGAAAAAAACGGGCGCCGGCGTCGGCGCCGGTTTTGTAAATACACAAGGGCGCCGGCGCCGGGCTCTTAAAAAAATCGGCGCCGGCGCCGGCGGTGGCGCCGGCGCCCGTGCAAGTATGCTTGGCACGCACCAAAAACCGTAATCTCGAGCTCACCGACGACAATGGACTCTTCTTCAGAAACTCGTGACCCTTCTCCGCCCGTTGACGACTGCTTCAAAGACTATGTGTTGTGACTCAGAGATGATCTCCACTCAAATTCCTATCGCACTGGGGCTCACTAGAATACTACATGACGAAACGGATCGTGATTTGCAAACGACTCGTTCAATCCTACTTCGTCGCCTGGTGAACAAGTTTGATGTAGAGCATATTAGGTGAGACCATTCTATTAGCAAATATGCTACCTTTCTTGCTAAATTGGATAGCGTTTCAGAACTCACGGCCTCGCAACCTTTCTGGACCCGCGATTCAAAACCCGATGCGCTACAAATAGGGACAATTTCAATGAGCGAGTTCGGAGCTGGCTAATAGATGAATGTCGACTAGAATTTGGTGACGCGAATCGCAATCTAGGTAAAGACAATTGGGTCTGCTTTTGTAATGCATCTAGCCAGCTTATCTTTAGATCTCTCCTCCCCTCCTGCAAAGCAGAATAAAATTGATGAGAGTTCGTTCTTTGCCCAACACAAGCATTTATACAACGATGACTATGAAGAAGCTACTAGACATTCCGGTAATGTAATGGAGGAGATGGATAGCTATCTAGCTAAGCCTTGCAATACAGAAGATGAGCCGCTAAACTTTTGGAAGGTGAGAAATAATTCCGGGTAGCTGGGCTGAACAATGCAGATATTTGGTTGATTTAGGCACATCAAAAGGATTATACCCAATTGGCGAGAATTGCACGTTGCTATCTTTCTGCTCCAGCTACAAGCATCGCGAGTGAAGGTACATTTTCTGAAGCGAGGGATGTTTTTGACTACAAACGTTCAAGGCTAAGTCCACAAAGCGCCAAGATGTTGATCTTCCTCAACAAGAACCTGAAAAGCCTTCAGTTTCATTATTGATATTGTTTCTGTTGGTGAATAAAGATATTATTTCAAATAACAAATATGATTGATATTTGGCTGCATATTGACTGTAATTCTATGGAGTTATCTCAGTCACATGAAAGACCGCACGACCGCGCGGTCGACATGAAAGACCGCGACCGCGACCGCAATCCACTTTCTGTAAAAAGACCGCGACCGCGCGACCGCACTTGGTCAAATGACCCACCCTAGTATATGTTTGGTGTCGATAAAATTGATTGAGTGCAGTTCACTAGTCCCCCTGTGTATTTTTATAAATACCAGACATTTGAGTATTTACCGGGTATTTACCGGGTATTTACAGGGTAAATACCCGAAAAATAAATACCCGGGTATTTATACAACCCTAGTAGGTGAAACTAATACAGAGGCCATTATACAGAATTTCATATTCTTTAAATTTTTCAACTTACAAACTCCGCCAGCTACCAAAGTTATATATTTATAAAAATAGTGTTATGCCCAGTGTTTCTGCGAAGAGCATAAAGTGCGAGAAGGAAGTTTTGTATTAGATTGTCTAATAAGTCTTGCGTTAACAAGACTGTGTGGTGCAACACTTCGATGGGTTTCTATTTTTCTATTCTACAAAAACATCTCCAGCGGGTTGCACTAGATATTAAAAATGAATAAACGCAACAAAATTGTTTAATGGGTTTCAAAATCTATATTTTTCTTCTGCTATATGAATTCTGAAACCCGTCAAACAATTTTGGATTAATCATTATGATTAACAAAATTATGAAACCCATCGAAATGTCGAAGCACACAGTTTTAATCGAAATTGTGCAGCAAAATTTGCACAGACAAAACTTTGGTTTTGGACGACGAATAAAATTGGTTTTACGAACTTTCATTTTTTAAAGCAACTATTGCAATCTTACGTGGGCCTTTTTGGGGATTGAGACCTAATTACCTTTTGGCAAAATGCTAAATGAGAAAAATACCAAATGGTAAAAATGCCAAACAGAATGTTTCCATACGGAAAAAATGCTTTTCACAATTCTGCGGCCAAAATTAAATATTATCCTTAGCGATATTTCTAGCAAAAGCTTGTAAATGAACTGGGTACGAACTGTACACGGCAAGAATTGTCCGGGTAATAATTTTCAAGGATTTTCATGCCATGCCAACTCGATAATATTAACAAAAAATCAAACCTGTTCCCTTTCGAACTGCCAAGACTCTAGGTCGCGCATTGTGAGCTGTACATAGCTGGTCACCTTCAAAAAAAAAGTTTTTCAAATTAGGAGTAATTAAAAAGCTCGTTACTTACATAATGCTGAAAAATACTAGCTTTTATTAAAAATGGCAATTATAATTTACAGGGTGATCCAATAAATATCGTCACTTTTAAATTGTCATACTTTTTTTAGGCCACATTCCAAATTTCTGTAATAGCTCTTTCACAAACGTTGGAGTTGGCGTTGGAGTTGGAGTTGGCGTTGGAGTTGGAGTAATTTTTTTTATGAACGCCTTTTTACTCCAACTCCAACGCCAATTCCGACCCTTTCACAAAAAACTCCAACGCCGACTCCAACTCCAACGCCGACTCCAACAAATTACTTTTTTTTTTTGAATTAGTTTGAAAAATTTATTGAATAAAAACATTATTTTAAAAGCATGTTAACACAAATATTGTTCACTCGTTATCCACCAACCACTTTTCATATTCATCCAAGAGCTTTTGGATATCCTTCTTGAAGGCCAGCAGATTTTTTTTATCACCTGTTGCGGAGATTCTTTTAAAGATATCCTCCACAGACTGAGTCAAAGGAGACAGATCAGAAGCCGAAGTGTTAATCGTTCGGAGCGCTTGGAGAATTGCTTCATCAACATCACCGGATCTATTTTTTCTCTTTCGAGACAAGGCTGGTGAAGCACGATCGCTGTGAATGGCAGGTGAAGCTCTTGAGCTATTAAATGCAGGAGAATCTCTAGGGCTATCGAACAAAGGGCTCTCAACATCTCTCTCATGGTCGTACTCATTCTCATCGTCGCCATCGTCTTTAGAGACTGACAGAGATGAAGAATGCCTAAAATTTTCTTCAATTATACCGTCGAAAACCAAAATGACTTACTCTGGACGTTCTGCAATGCAAGTCTTTATAAATAGCATGTCGTCATACAAATCCCACTTATCCTGATAGTCCAGTTCCATTTGCTCAGCACCAGATCCACTTGGTTTTGCCTTTGCTTTGTCAATCTTCTTTTTCTCAGTCTTGAACTTTTTCACTAAGTTCGCCCATTGTTTTCTTGCAGCAGTTGCATCTATATACAATGATATATATATAAATTAGAGCGCTTAAACTGAAAGAGAGAGGAAATAGAGCAAGATCGAGCTCTTGCTGCTTATAGAAGATGGAGAGGTTTAGCTGATGAAGAACCTGAGGTGGAAAACAATAATGCTAAAAAAATTCGTGATAAACTTGTCTTTTTTTAACTCTGAAGGAAGGGTTGACTTCCAGGAAAACATGATTTAATGTTGTGCATTTATAAATCAAAATGAATGAATAATAAAAATATGAATAATAATAATTAAAGTCAGAGTTGGCGTTGGAGTTGGAGTTGGCGTTGAAGTTGGAGTTTTTTTATGAAAGGGTTGGAGTTGGAGTCGGAGTTGGAGTTGGAGTCGGAGTTGGAGTTGGAGTCGGAGTTGGAGTCGGAGTTGGAGTTGGAGTCGGAGTTGGAGTTGGAGTCGGAGTTGGAGTTGGAGTTAAAAAGCATTCATAAAAAAAATACTCCAACTCCAACGCCAACTCCAACGCCAACTCCAACGCCAACTCCAACGTTTGTGAAAGAGCTATAAACGCAGTTGGACTTAGCTTGATCTAACATTTTTTCGGTATATGATGTGGAATTCACGATTTTCGTTTGGTCTCCTCCCCCATGGTTTTGGCCTTGCCTATCCAGAGGCCATGCCCAGATCAGGACCAAAACCACAGGAGGGCTAAAGTGGGTTATACCACATATCCCAAAAAGTGGTTCTGACCAATTTTTTAAACTTATTAGGCCCTAATTAGTACAAAAAACATGTTTTTAGGGCGCGCACGACATTTTTCGGAAAAATATTTTTTGACCAAAATTTAGTCATTTTTCAGTCACCCCATTCCCCCCAAGCATTACCTTAGGCTTCCCCCAATCACCTTTGAGACTATTCCGAACAATATGCTAAAGTATAACACACTCATTTCCCCTTTTTACATACAGCAGCCATGTGAATTGGTGGATGTGTAAGCTTAGGCTTAACTATATTTATGATCATTTATCATCATTTATAGTCATTTTCTGGTCGAAAAAGTTGTTTTTTCAGAAAAATCGTCCGCGCCCTAAAAACATGTTTTTCGTACTAATTAGTGCCTAATAAGTTCAAAACAGTGGTCAAAACGCACTTTTGGGAGATGTGGTATAACCCATTCCGGCCCCACAGGAGACCAATCGAAAATCGTGTTTTTTACATTCTTTACCAAAAAAATTGTTAAACTGATTTGAACTGCGTTCACAGAAATTTGGAATACGCCCTAGAAAAAAGTTATGACTTTTTAAAAGTGTCGACATTTCTTGGACCACCCTGTACAACACATACCTGCTCCTCAGTTCTCTGGTATTTCTGCAGCATTTCGAGTGCCAACTCTTTTAACTCCTGTAACATAGCTTTAGATTTCTGTTTTAATGAATCTAGTCAGCGAAAATCACCACTAAGTTCAAAGCTTCACATTCGCCTACCAATCTAAAATTTTAAAAGATTGCTTAAAAATGACTTTTATAAGTCAGGGCATGGAAAAATATTGCAACAAACTTTGCTAAGTCATCAGGTTTGGAGGGTAAAGCCAGAGAAGGAACAAAACGTTCTTTTTTCAAGCGCAAGTAGCTCAGAATGTGGCGAAACACCTTGGCATCCCGGTCCAAATAGATATTGCCACCTAAAGTTCAGTGATTTCAATTTGAAGACGCACGTAATCAGGTTGTAAAATTTTTACATAAAAACCACCTTTGACAAAGTTTTATTTACTAAAATGTTTGTACCGGAAAATTTCATGACAGTGAAATGTAAAAAAAGCTTGGTTTTAGCTTTTATGTTAATATTGCGAGAGTTTTATGTTTTTTGTTTATGGCCGAACATGTTAGGAAATATTGGGTTGATTCATAATTAATGCGGATTTTTGTTGCCTTATGATTCTTTTGACTATTTCTTCTTTAAATTTGCTTGTTTGTTTTAAAGTATGCCCTCGCTTTTAGTTAAGAAGAATGCGCGTCGAAAACCACCTTCACATTCGCCATATCATGCTCAGGGCAGTGCAGTCTTTTCGCGATATTGTCGAACTCTTCGGCGAAGAGGCGATCAGTCAAAGTCAGGTGGAAAGATGGTTCAAGCGTTTCAAATCCGGTGACACAAGCTTGCAAGATGAGAAAGGAAAAGGTCGCCCATCTGACTTTAATGATCAAGCCCTCAAATTTTTCCACCTGACTTTGACTGATCGCCTCTTCGCCAAATAGTTCGACAATATCGCGAAAAGACTGCGCTGCCCTCCATCCTTTCTCGAAGTGGTAGAGCATGATATGGCGAGTGTGAAGGTGGTTTTCGACGCGCATTCTTCTTAACTAAAAGCGAGGGCATACTTTAAAACAAAAAAGCAAATTTAAAGAAGAAATAGTCAAAAGAATCATAAGGCAACAAAAATCCGCATTAATTATGAATCAACCCAATACTTTTTGACGCTAGTGTCATATATAACCACTCCCCCCACTATAATTTTTCAAAAGTGTCTAAAACCAAAATTTTTAAAGTATCAGATCATCCAGAAATAATCCACACTTTTTAGTGTCGATTATATAAAAAAACCAACTTAGTGGTTTGAGGGTTAAATTTTGAAACCTACCCTTAAATTTTGTAGGGGCATGCTCACCTGTTCAAAATTTGTCCCCGCCTGTTCAAAAAATTTCCGGTGCTAGTATAGAATACCCCCAAAATCAGACCTTCTAAAAATCGTTGTAACTACTAGGGTTGGGTGATGGTAATTACCAGTGGTAATTACCATGGTAATTACCGGGTAATTACCGGTAATTACCATTCTATTTACCACGTATTGTGAAATTCTGGTAATTAAAAATAACACCTCTTCCTTATTTATCGTTTCTGTACATTTCTGCCTTGTTCTTTAGCTAATATGTTGGTTATTTTTAAGGAAGATGAAACCCAAATCTTGGTGCTGGACTTATTTCAAACAAGCAGAAGAAAAGGATACAAAAGGAAAACTAGTCGTTGTCGGCTCATGTCTATTTTGTCAATGGAAGTGCGGCAACAAAGCAGATCGAATGAAGGAACATCTTGAGGTTAGGTTCTTCATTTTCTATTCAGCACAAGCATGTTTGTTCGATTTAGAACTGTAACAGAGTCACTGAAGCGAGAAAGCAAATCAATTGTCTGCTGAAGAAGCCAGCTCGTCCAGTCCAATCCAGTGTTTGCAGGTCGAGAACAACAGGTAAAATTGGTTTCTTATTCATTTTGTTTATACATGATTAAGTTGCTAGCAGAGTGGGCTTCATGGTTGGCCGGAACTGGAGTATTCTGTGTGGACAAGCGTCGTTATGCCTGGGATGTGGTCGAAAATACGGATGCGCTCACCTGGTGGAAAGGATTCTTCTCGGATACACTTCTGTCGAAGGTCGTTTCGATGCTCCACATTATGCCAATCTCAGCTGCACCTACAGAAAAAAACTGGTCCCTTCGGGGTGGAATTCACACGAAGTTGCGTAACAGGTTTTTAGTCTTGATTTTGGGTTGGAAGACAAATTTGCTTTCAGAATGAAGGTGGACACAGCCTCGCAGGTGACATTTATTAAGCACAACCTTCTGCTAGAATATGGGCATCTCTTCAAAAGCAAGCAAAGCGAAAACGCAACAGAAGAATCTGAGGTCGAGGAATATCCGATAGTCGAACCATTCGAAAATTATGATGAAAATGTTAGTTTTGATGTTGAATATGATGTATTTTTGAATAATTTGGATTGAATTGTTATGATTTTTCTCAAATAAAATCTTGGTGTCAAATTTTTATATTTACCATAGATTTTGGTAATTACCTGGTAATTACCGGTAATTACCACTCGATTTTAATTACCATGGTAATTAACCAACCCTAGTAACTACCCTTTGGAACAACAAGTTTAGGCTTAGCCCTTAAGGCTTAGGGGTAGGCCAGTGTATGGAAGTTGTGACTAATAAGTGTTTTACGCACTTTTTCTGGGGTCTGGAACATATATTTGGGTGCTCTTTACTTAGGCTTGGGGGTAGGCCAGTGTATGGAAGTTGTGACTAATAAGTGTTTTACGCACTTTTTCTGGGGTCTGCAACATATATTTGGGTGCTCTTTACTTAGGCTTAGGGGTAGGCCAGCGTATGAAGTTGTGACTAATAAGTGTTTTACGCACTTTTTCTGGGGTCTGGAACATATATTTGGGTGCTCTTTACTTAGGCTTGGGGTAGGCCAGTGTATGGAAGTTGTGATTAATAAGTGTTTTACGCACTTTTTCTGGGGTCTGCAACATATATTTGGGTGCTCTTTACTTAGGCTTGGGGTAGGCCAGTGTATGGAAGTTGTGACTAATAAGTGTTTTACGCACTTTTTCTGGGGTCTGCAACATATATTTGGGTGCTCTTTACTTAGGCTTGGGGGTAGGCCAGTGTATGGAAGTTGTGACTAATAAGTGTTTTACGCACTTTTTCTGGGGTCTGCAACATATATTTGGGTGCTCTTTACTTAGGCTTGGGGTAGGCCAGTGTATGGAAGTTGTGACTAATAAGTGTTTTACGCACTTTTTCTGGGGTCTGCAACATATATTTGGGTGCTCTTTACTTAGGCTTGGGGGTAGGCCAGTGTATGGAAGTTGTGACTAATAAGTGTTTTACGCACTTTTCTGGGGTCTGGAACATATATTTGGGCGCTCTTTACTTAAGTTTTAGAAGGCATAAGTTTTGGGGGGGGGGTATTCTATACTAGGGTCAATTTTCCTTATCATTGAACTTCTGTACGGATTTTTCAACTTGGTTTCTAACAAAACCATACATAAAATTCAATTCTGCGCCTTGTTTTGTTAGAAACCAAGTTGAAAAATCACTACGGAAGTTCAATGATTAGGAAAAAAATTTGAATTCCTAGGCACCACCTCTCATTAGCGTGGGCATGCCCCTTTACGAACTAAGAATTACTAACTTTTAGACCCTATCAACTGCCCCTCCAGTACAGTGCTCGAGTTATTGTATCGTTAAACCTAAAAATATTCCTACCTTTGTCAGTCCCAATAGCTTTCGCAGTGCCAGGCTTGAACCAATCAGCTAGGCGACTTCTAGGATCGGCCAATAAATCTGTTCTTCGAACCTGCAAACGGCATTTCAAATGTTGGTCTTTCCCGGTTGATCTTTTCCGAAAGTCTATCACAGTTAGGGTTGTCGACTTTCGAGTTTTAACTCGAAAAAACTCGAAACTCCAAATTTTTTTACGGTCGATTTTCGATTTTACAATATATTAGGTTGTCTCAAAAGTTCGCACCGTTTCACAGTCAAACGTTCAAATAAAGCAAAATTTCAAATTTTATTCAAAACAAAGCATAACATTTAATCAACAAAATAATCTCCATCAAATTCCACAACTTTCTCCCAGCGTTCTTCCGTCCAAATCCGGCTGGCTTTGAAGAAAAGAAACGATCCCAGAATCAGCCCAGAATCAAACAAAAACAACATAACGTGACGAATATGATTGCTATCCATCTAAAAACAATAAACAATATGAGCTGAGCAAAAAAATAAACGAAAAACTGAAAACATTGCAAAATAAACACAGAGAACTTTTTAAAACTTTACAAAATTTTCAACAGGGGGGACCAAGGCAACGCGGTGCGAACTTTTGAGACAACCTAGTATTGTAAAATCAGATTTTCACTCCGATGTTCGAGTTTCGAGTTAAAACTTGAAGCTCGACAGCCACGATCACAGTGAATCTGAGCGCGTAAAGGCAAATAATTTTTACCAAAAGTATACCGTAAACTTTTTCCCACCCACCTAAAGTTAGAAAAAAATAATTATTCTGGAAAAATCAAAAAGCCGTCCCACATTGATGTTGAGAATGTCGTCTGCATGCCTTCCTCGAGACATGTAGTGGTTGGAGTTCCGTTGCAATAAACTGCTTGCTCCACTGCTGGCTGAAGAAATCGGTGCTTGCCTCACTACTACGTCCTAAAATTATAATGTTGGATTGCAAAAAAAGTTTGGATACTCCCTCGAGTGGAGTGGGATTGATCATTATCGAGTGGGATTAATTGTTTAGGCTCAAACGTATTCTGCAACCCAGTTACCGTGATAAGGTACGCTATGAACAGTAGTGATGGGGCTAGTTTTTCATAACATTAAATTCAAAGATGATGACGAGAAAAACTCCGGAACCACACATGCTCGGTCCGAATTTCGGTGAATGTTGTGTCCCAGAGTCCTCCTAGAACTTTATCAAAAAGCCGGTCTTGGGTATGACTGAGCCGAAAAAGTCCCGCCCCAGAATCCCTCTCGTTCAGCAATAACAATTATAATAACAAAGCCACCTTGAAAATTTTGATTTACACTACGTGTCCAATGACGCGGCAAAAGTGTGACTGCGACGTAAATTCAAATCGATTTGAAGCGTCAGTCGCAGTCACACTTTTCCGCGCTGTTGGACACACACTGTGACTGCGACTGTGAGTGTGACTGTGGCTGCGACTGTTGATGTGTGTCCAATGGCGCGGAAAAGTCGCAGTCACACTTTTCCGCGTCATTGGACACGTAGTGTTACGAATTCGAACAAGCCAATATCAAAATGATTTCTAAAAATTGGTCTTTGCCAACACAACTTTGGCAGGTAGGTGGATTGCAAATAAGAAGTTGATAAAGTAGTTCTAGAGAATTCTGTAGAAAAATCGCAAAGACAGTTACTCAACTTCTGAATACAATGAAAGCTACGAAACCTTAAGGAATCAGTGTAGGCACGCAAATTGTCGGTTTTTCGGAGGCTAAACTGCACTATTACGCACCGGCCGTAAATGGCCCCCCAAACCATGTTTTTTCACACCTGAATCGTGTAGATAACATGTTTTTAAGACGAGGCCGACCATTTAAAAAAAAAATTTGACCAAAAATTTGGAGGACGAAGGGGGCACGGGGCACCAAATTATGTTTTATGGCTGTGTGACCTGAAAAAGACCAATAAAGATAGGATTTGAACATAGTTTCGAATGTTGTGACCTACCGCATAAAGAAACTCTGGTATGCATGCTTTTGTCATGCATCCAGTGCGTAATAGTGCATTCCAGCCTTTTCGGACACTGCGACGCATGTTAGTCTTCAGAATAGTACACGGTGTCCCAAGGTTTTTGTCCACTTTCAAACATCCATAACTTTTTTATAGCAAAACGCAGAATTACTCAGAATTGCAAAAAAAATTGGTGCACAATGTGAAAAGCACGATTTTTGCTTCATTTCCCTGTGGTTTACACCTTGCCCCTCTGGAGGCCATTTACTGGCCAGGACCCAAACCATAGGGGAGACCAAGCGAGCCCACCGACTTCTAGTCAAAGTATCGAGACCCTAAACAGTAAAAATTTCCCTTAAAAAATAACTTTTTTCGCAAAGAGGATACGTGCAGAAATGATCAGCACAAAATTCTGAGCACGAAATAAGTTTCGTTTTGTGCTGAAACGTCATATATTTTAAATATTATTGGCGCCAATTCAAATTGTGTAATTTTTTGATGTTTTTATATTACATTGAGCATTATTGCAGTAATAAGTCTGGGGATCCACACTGCAATTGATTCTAGCTGCCAGGCTGTATGACATGAATTTCGTCCTCTTTCAGCCAGATGATCAAAGAAACAAGTTCGTAAACTATCCGGCGGACTATACACGGGTTTGCATAATTTTTTTTTGTTGAATGAATAGTAATATAATTTAGGACAAGAAAGAGATTGATCGGACCAAGAAGACAGCGTAGATTTGACTTCAGGGGCATCACTTTGATGTTGTAAGCTTCGACCGAAAGAAACACGAGAAAAATTTGGCTAACATTGTTTGATTTTGTTCATTTTGTTATTGTTATTTGGTTTAAATAAAAGTTTTTGTTCAATTGTGTAAATAATATGATAAAACAGTAAAAACTAGACAAAACATCAAAAAATTACACAATTTGAATTGGCGCCAATAATATTTAATATATATGACGTTTCAGCACAAAACCAAATAAGTTTCGTTTTGTGCTGAAACGTATACGCACCGCCGATACGACCACATTCGCCGGTGAAACCGCTCGAATAATCGTTCAAATGTTACACAATCCGTCGAGAATCTAGACAAATCAGCGGGTGAATTTACCGGCAAAATCAAAAATTTACCAAGAATAGTGGGAACAGCACTAGCCCTGCTTTTAGGGCAAATGTGTGAAACCCACGAGCTTGTTTTTTGACGTGTGAGTTGAAAATATTTTTCTCTAACCTCATGGGCGTCGGTCCCACTTTTTCACCGTATCAACAGAAAAAAAAACAGTTTAAACCCAATTTCACGGGGTCCAATAACGAATTATGAGTGTGGCTTAAATAACAACGGCCATATAATGACATGCAAATTCACCTACCCCTTCTATTTGAGCAGTAACTTCCGACATTGCTCCTGGAAAAATTCCGAACTCTTTCTCAAAAACTACTACAGCTTCGACATCAATTATTTGGAGTGAGAGAGAAGAAAATTGCTCTCTGACTGCCAAATAAACAACGAAAAATGTTCTATAAGGTAAAAGTGCCAATTTTGCTTGAACAATTTGTCTTCTAGTCTTATAGTATTTTATAAATGCTTTTTCGGTCAAAAAACATGCAAACTAAACAGCAATTATTGAAGTTGTTGAGCATTTGAAAATTATTTTGTGTATGTGTGTTTGAAAATGAATAGAAAGGCTACCAGTCAAGCACTTATTTATTGCTACTGTTTTAATAAGGAAAACAATTCATAAGAATTTATGACCCTACCGGAGTATACTCCACCAACCCCCAAATGAAATTTTTTTGAACTCCTTCAAAACAACATTTTAACCATTTTTGAGCATTTAAACACGATAAAAAGTTAAACACGATTTTCACCTACTTTTTTTTTATAAAATGTCAATTTTCAGAAAAAAAAATTTTAGGGTAAATGACGGTTATTATCCCTTATCCCGACCCCACCCAAGTTTTGATTGTTGAACTTTATTTTTATTTTGACACAAATAAGTTGATTCGCCTTTTTGGCGGCATAAAACATGCATGCATACCAGAGTTTCTTGGTGCAGTAGGACCAAGCTGACAAAAATTTGTTCAATTTCCATACTTTTAGACTATTTTCCAGTGTTCCGGTACCCTTTTAAATTTGGGTGGGGTCGGGATAAAGGATAAGAACCTAAATGACTATTTTTAAGGTATTCTACCCTGTTTTGGTCACTGGAGCGAGGCAAAAGAGCCTCTATATGCATTTTATAATCAAGAGTCTTGCTCGGAATCATGTCTAAGGTAAGTGAGTGCGCGCATGTCTAACCAACCAACCCCGAAGGTGGCGCAGGGGGCTTGGTTGCTTGGTGTTGGGATGCGCACACTCACATACCTTAGACACAAATCACTCGAAAGTGACTCTGGATGCATGGAGGGGGCTTGGAGTTGAGATGCGCACACCCACATACCTTAGACACAAATCACTCGAAAGTGACTCTGGATGCATGGAGGGGGCTTGGAGTTGAGATGCGCACACCCACATACCTTAGACACAAATCACTCCAAAGTGACTCTGGATGCATGGAGGGGCTTGGAGTTGAGATGCACACCCACATACCTTAGACACAAATCACTCCAAAGTGACTCTGGATGCATGGAGGGGCTTGGAGTTGAGATGCGCACACCCACATACCTTAGACACAAATCACTGAAAGTGACTCTGGATGCATGGAGGGGCTTGAGTTGAGATGCGCACACCCACATACCTTAGACACAAATCACTCCAAAGTGACTCTGGATGCATGGAGGGGCTTGGAGTTGAGATGCGCACACCCACATACCTTAGACACAAATCACTCCAAAGTGACTCTGGATGCATGGAGGGGGCTTGAGTTGAGATGCGCACACCCACATACCTTAGACACAAATCACTCCAAAGTGACTCTGGATGCATGGAGGGGCTTGGAGTTGAGATGCGCACACCCACATACCTTAGACACAAATCACTCGAAAGTGACTCTGGATGCATGAAAAAGCATGCATACCAGAGTTTTTTTATGCGGTATGCTCCAGTTAACAAAACTATGTTCAAATTCTCCTTTGGGGTCAAGGTACCCTCAACATCTCAACAGTTATAATAAACAGAAATCAGAGAAAAAAATTCTGAAAATTGACATTTTAAAGAAAAGTAGGTGAAAACACCTTTTTATGGTGTGGAAATGCTCAAAAATGGTGTTTTGAAGGAGTTCAAAAAAAAATTCATTTAGGGGGTTGGTCACTCCGGTAGCGCCGAATTTATAAAATATAATTCATAGACTAGTTTAGATAAAGTTTACATATTCGGCACGATTAAAAAAAATTAGGTGGCTAAAAATGTATTGTGCTTGAAATCGTGTTTTCACGTCCGCGAACTCATTAGTGAACCAAAAAGCAGGCTGTATTGGTTTCCGGCATAATCTCTTTTAATCTCCCCAGGGATTATTATTCAAATCTGAAAAACTTTTAAACGGTAAATCAATAATGGCCTCAACTGTGAAATCCTAGTCAAAAAATGAGAGGGGGATTATTAGAGGTTGTACGGTAACTAGTTTGGAAAAGCGCGAGTTTCGAAAATGCCTGTTTTCGGCAACTTCGCTTTTCGGGAGCTTTTTTGGAAATTTACCGTTTTCGGTGAGACGAGCTTGAAATGTCGAGTTTTATTTTTGGAGAAATGAGTTTGGAAAATTCTATTTCTAAAACCTCTACCGACCCTCCTGGCATACGTGGATATCCATTTACCCACGGATACCCACCTGAAAATTTGGGGTTGGAGTTGGTGAAATTGGCCTTATCAAACCGTGGTTTTCATGCAATTTCAAGTATGGTTAAAAAAATCTTGTTTTGTTTAAGATTTGTTTAAAAGTTTTTGAAAATTTTTTTAGGCCATCCAGGTGGATCCATTGCCATTTGCCCAAGGGGTACCTACCTCAGGTTTCGTGTTTTAGGTAAGAGGAATCGCAGTTTTGGTATTGATAAACCGGTTCGCTCTGCGGTAAAATGGGTTATTTTTTACCTTGGCCAAATTTTATTCTTTCACGCCATTCTGGCGAATATCCACCTCAGGTTTTCGGGTGCTGGTGCCTAAAGAATTTTAACCCTATAAAACGCAATTCCCCACACGATTTTACGTCAGAATTAGTGGTTTGTATTTGACTTTGACCAAATTTTATTTTTCAGGCCTTCCAGGTGGATATCCACCTGACCTGAGGGTACCTATCCCTTTATATATTTGGGGTTTGGGTAAGTGAATTCGTTAGTCTCATCAAAGCTGATACTTTACCTGATTTTTAATCAGAAAAAGTGCTTTGCTTTGAATTTCAGCTAAATCAGTCCTACTAGCGCTGTATACTGTTCTGGCTCCGGCATTTTAGGCATTTTTTTAAATACACATTTCGACGGCGAAAATTTAATAAATAAGAGAAATAATTTTTCTCCGATATTTCTACCGTGTTTGGAAGAGATTTGTATATACCGTATTTCCTCTAATAGAGCCCACGGGGCTTTATTTTTTGGATGCCCGAAAATCGGAAAATTTGGAATTCGATCTCGAGATTTTTGGGTGCTCAACTAAAATCTGAAAAGTGCAATCGGTAGAGCTCGTGGGAGTTAAGAAAACGCGTAAAACAGCTTTGCAAAAAATTGACTCTGGGCTGAGATATAGGTCCTCAAAGTTAGGGGGCTCTATTAGAGGAAATACGGTAATCTTTTCTCGAGAAATTCGTCTTAGACAACTAAAGTCACATTTCATATCTAAATAAATTTGGGTAACTTTGGTCCACGAAGTTAACTACATCTCAGTCATATACATTTTGACCACATTCATCTTTCTGCACTGCGTGCCTTCTACGACTATTTTCGTGCTCCAAGTCTCTTTGATTGGCTGAAAGTTTGGCATGAGTGTTTTCCAACCGAGATTCTCTGCGGGATGACCTAGTTCTGCTTTCTAAACATTTTTTTTCTATAAAAGCCATGTTTTTCAGGCAAACCTGGTCGATTATTAGGTGCCGCTGCCTCAATGCTTGACTGATAACTCAATCTGCTGTTTCTGAATTGGAAACCATCAATATTTTTTCGCATCTTTTAACGGGATTTAACCTCGAATGAGATTTGGCTCGAGCAGCTGGATGTATTGGCCTGGATTCTGGTCTATTGAGCACGTAATCAGCAGCCATGTCATAGTCGTGGTTTTGAGGGCTAACAGCGTGGTTGCTCAGACTTCTCCTGTGAATTAGTAGTTTTGTGATTAGAGAGAAAAGGAAGAAGTATGAAAACCTTGAGGAAGCAGAATCCATCCTTCTCCTATTAGCTACTGCTATTTGAGAGTGTGGGTAGTTGTCGTCGGCGTTGTTGGAAAGGAAATTTTCATCGTTGTTGTTCTGCTCGTCTTTCTGTTTTTTGAACAATTATTAGGCTTTTCGGGAAGTTTCAAGGCACTTATACGGTCCCCCCCCCCATATCCGAATTTTTTCAAAAACAAGTTTTAACCATTTCTAAGCAATTCTTACACGCTAAAACCGATAAAAACGTTGTTTCCGACCACTTTCCATCAAAAATTTTGACGTTTTTAGATTTTCTACCTGCCTGCCTTCGGCAGGCAACCTACTTCAATAGGAAGCCCCTTTGGGAGTGCATGGTCAGGGCCAAGGGCTGACCCTTTATATATCAAGAAATATATCAAGGAAATTTGAGAAATCTGAGAAAGCGCATGTATCTTTATTTTTATTGGTTAAATTTCCTTGATATATTTCTTTATATATAAAGGTACAGCCCGGACCATGTACCCCCAAAGGGGCTTCCTATTGAAGTAGGTTAACAAGTAGGTCAACGTTAGTCTGCCGAAGGCAGGCAGGTAGAAAATCTAAAAACATCAAAATTTTTGATGGAAAGTGGTCGGAAACAACGTTTTTATCGGTTTTAGCGTGTAAGAATTGCTTAGAAATGGTTAAAACCTGTTTTTGAAAACATTCCGATACGGGGGCGTTGGGGGTTGTTGGAACCGTATAAGTACCAGTTTCAAAATGAAAACAGCTTGGCCTCTATATATATTAGGATGTAACTAAATTGTTGTCCCTAAAGTCGAAATTCTCGCCCTTTTTTAATTATTTCAGGCCCCTTTTTCAAATTTCAAATAAAAAACTCAAATCTTGTCCCTTTTTTCTGAAAATTTGCAAATTTTTAATCAAAATCGGGTAAAATTGTCCGATTTTGCGCCTTCGATGAAAAGCAATAGGATCAATATACCCGATTCTGTTTAAAAAGTGGCAAAACTTCAGAAAAAGAGTAAGATTTCATACTTTAGAGGCAACAATTCAATTCGATCCTATATTTTACCTTTTCAGCAAAATCAATACAGTCGCGGACAATTGATTGGCGTCAAGACATGTATTTTCTTATCTTGTTGTTTTTGAACACAAATAATGAATGTTTTCGAAAAACCAAATACGCAGTTTGATGGAGCTTTCCGGAGGCTACAAAACTATTTTCAAACTTTTAAAAAAAAAATATTTTTGTTGTTTAGTTTTGAGCAAGTTTTACGGGCGTTCTATTTTTTTTGCCCGACAATTTATTGGCGTCAGAAAGTTTTCACATAACAAAATCAACATTTAATCCAGAGTAGTTTTGATAATTGTCGATTTTTATTTACTGTTTGTAAGCCCTGTTACTCAGCTACAATTTGGTAGATCAAACTCACTTTTATAATTATTCTAGGAAAAGTTATGACCATCAACATAAAAGTGCAGATTTATAGTCAAAATCTGAGTAAATCTAAGGAAAATGGTTGTTTAGTCACATAAACACGAGCATTTCTTAAAGTTTTCAATATCCAAGTTTACCAAATGATGCATTTTCTAAAAGCGCTTTGATTTATCTACAGAAGGACATGTCGATCGTTGTTATAGGTGCACCCAGCACTGAAATACGGATAGGTTGAGACCTAAAACACCCATTTTCACTTTGTTTTAAGCCATTTTTCACTTTTTCCAACTTCAACCTATCCGTATTTCAGTGCTGGGTCCACCTATAACAACGATCGACATGTCATTCTGTAGATAAATTAAAGCGCTTTTGGGAAAATGCATCATTTGGTAAACTGGCATATTGAAAACTTTAAGAAATGCTCGTGTTTATGCGACCAAACAACCATTTTCCTTAGATTTACTTTGATTTTGACTATAAATCTGCACTTTTATGTTGATGGTCATAACTTTTCCTAGAATAATTATAAAAGTGAGCTTGATCTACCAAATTGTACCTGAGTAACAGGGCTTACAAACAGTAAATAAAAATCGACAATTATCAATACTACTATGGATTAGAGATGATGACGGGACGGGACAATTCCGTCCCGTCCCGTTAATTTTAGAGAATCGTCCCGTCCCGGAATCCCGCCCGGAAATTTTTTTGGCACCTGTCCCGTCCCGGTGTCCCTTCCCGAAATTTTTAAATTTGAATTCTGACCCGTCCCGTCCTGAAAAGGTCAAGCCATCATCTCTACTATGGATTAAATGTTGATTTTGTTATGTTAAAACTTTCTGACGCCAATCCATTGTCCGCAACTGTATATGTAATTTTGCAAAAGACCTTCTTACCCTAATTTTTTTTGGCCCAAATTTTCTTTCGGCTCATTGTTCTCTCTCAGTCATGGACTCTGACTATTTTTAGGCTGCTTCAATTTTGATCATTGTCTTTTTCATGGAAAAAACATGGTAACCAAAACTAAACATGTCTAAAAAATAGTCAAAACCTATGACTTATAGAATACAATGAGCCGAAAGAAAATTTGGTCCAATAATTATGGTAACCAGTGGCGTAGCCAGGGGGCGCAGGAATTGGCACATGCCACTGACACCCCCTCCGTCAATTTTTTTTTTAAAACGATGTAGGTAAAGTGACCTAAAATGGCCCGGTGCACACTCCCCTCCTCTTGTGTGGCTATGCCTCTGTACGGTAGGAATTTTCCCACTTTTTGTTAAAAGCCCTGGCAAAAAAATTTTTTTGTAAAAAAGTAACATACGTGATATCTCATGGCAGGTAGAGCTGGAGATTTGCCTCGCTCATTCCAACTAGCTTTTTTCTCCCACCATTCCAGTTTCGGCTCATCGTGAACTGGGTCGCCAAACCTTGGGCTTGGCGTCAATGACCTCTTATGTTCTGAATGTTTTTTTTAAACATAACTATTGGGTTGGTCCATAAGTTCGTAGGTGGTTTTTCGATAACTCTTTCGATCACTGCAAAACGTTTATAGTCTGTTGGCGCCAAGTCTGGTGAGTAAGGAGGATGTGGCAAGACGGTCCAGCCAAGCTTCTCGACCTTATTCATTGTCTTTTTGGCTTTGTGTGGCGTAGCATACAAAAATTTGAAATTTTCGCGAAATAATCATTTATTAATTAACCGATGGGTTTCAAATCGTAAATTGTGTAGTCAAAATTTCGATTTTCAAACCCAGCAATTAATTGAATGCCAATTCTGATTTATCAAAAATTTTGCAACCCACACATAAATATGGTCTGTTACGTATTAGGTCGTCCAATAAGCTTTGAGAAAAAGCACGTGCATCATCGTCAAAGTGCATCATTTGGCACATTTGACAATGATGTCTCTTTTGTAGCCCGTTCTCTGTTCTTTAAAATGTGATATTGAACAACAAGGGACCACAGGCGCCTATCGGCGCCTCTATAGTATCTCGAAATTTCGATAGTGCATTCATCGTGAAAAACTACGCGTCTATCTACGTCTACGTTCTTTCGAGACATCGCAAAATGGCCATCGTTGGAAGCAGAAAAACCATCCTCCAGGCCTACCCCAAAATCCTCCAACTCCAATTTTGAGGGACCACAAAAGTTTTTCTTTTTCGAAGACATTTTCCTGGGTCTCAACATAAAAAGACGCTGAATTGTCTGAAGTTTGGGGTTCCGTCGAGACATTGCCGAAAATAATCGGAAAAATAAGCAAAAATGGCCTGAATGTGGTCAAAATGTCCATTAAAAAGTAGGACGGACACATGCCAAATACTATATAGAGATTCTTTGTTATTGAAAAATAGGATCAAAAATAGGAAAACAAAAAATGTGCATAAATTTACCAAACTTGAGAAATTATTTGTTTTTTTATTTTTGGTCCAATTTTTTCATAACAAAGAGCCGGTTAATACGACATTCAAAAGAGGAGAGAACGGGCTACAAAATGGTATATGACACGTAGAGACACCATTGTCAAATGTGCCAAATGATGCACTTTGAAAATTAAAGCGAATCCACGTACTTTTTCTCAAAACTTATTGGACAACCTAATATAACCATCCACGAACTTATGGACCAGCCCAATACTTTTCACTAATTGAATTACCTGCCAGATGGGCTTTTTTAGGCTCATCAGATTGTTTTTGCTTAGAAATTAATTCCATAGTGACCCTCTGAGCTGCTGCTATTCTCTCGGCCTTGCGTTCAGCCGTTAGTGCTTTCTGAAATCTTATAATTTTGAAAATTTTGGCTAGAATGGTAGATTCACCTCAATTGCCCTGTTTTGCTCTGCTTCAACCTCCGCCCTTTGACGCTGGGCGTAAATTTCGTTCCTAAACATATTTATTGGTTAGCAATTCTGAATGTCTCATTACTCACGACCACAATAAAATAGTGGGCAATTAATTAGTGAAACCAATTAACTTCTTAGATCTTATGTTTATAAAAAATAATGACCACGCGAGTTTGTGCTTGACTCTAGCCGCCCCCAGCTAATTATTCCAAAATATTGAGTGACGCCACATTGAACATTTATAGATTTACTTTGATCTAAACTCTCCGATATTCAACCCATACTTTTGCATGAAAATAATATTTTGCGGTTCCGCTTCGCCTAAATCCCGGTCGATATTTGTCTTGAAAGTGACTAAAGCTATACCCTCGAGTAAACGGCCCTCAGGCAGGCCCAAAGGGGGCCATTAAATTGAGGTTTAACTGTTTAACGAAGTTTAGTCATTTTTAATACGAGCAAACCTGATCCTCTCCCTTTCTTCCTGTTCCCATTCCCTCTGTTTCTCCAGATATTTCCTTCGTTTATTGTCTTCAATCTGCTTCTGCAGTTCGTAATTATGCTGCTCCACCTCCAATTTCTTCTTTTGCTCCACTGTATTGGCGAATTGAGCCAGATTGGGGGCTGGTCTATAAGCTGCATGGGTGGACAGATCAGAGTAGAATGAGCCATAGGAATTAGACAGGTTGAGAGGGCGGTGTTGAGAGGCTGGTGTATAACTGTGTTGGTCCTACAAGACAAATTTTTTATCAGTAAGTAATGTCTGAACAAAAGTAGTGCTACACTAAGGAAGGGTGCAGGAGTGGCATGCTGCTGCTGGTTATTTTGACCGAGCTGCCATGCTGGAGACCCACGTTTGCCACTTCTTGGCTGAGGGTTGCCTCTTGCCCACGGAAGCTCATCACCCATTTTTTTGATGTCGTTTGTCTGAAACTGCTGCAATAAAAGTTAAATCTGATTTTCATAAAAAAATCGTTGAACTTAAATTTACCGTGTTTCCTCTAACAAGGCCCCACGGGGCCTTATTTTTCAAACCCCAAAAATCAAAAAAAATTGAGGTCGATCTTGAGATTTTCGGGTGCTCAACCAAAATCGAAAAGGGTTCTATACTAGCGCCAAAAATTTATGTTCCCCGAACATTATTTAATTTAAAAAAAAACTTCCGGCGGGTTACATGTTTTTTTCAAAGCTACGTAGGTTTCAGGGCACGTATTTACTTTGGACCTAGGTAGAGCAGGGTTTTCATCATCACTCTGCCGTACATCGTCATTACCTTTGACGGTGTATTTCAATTGCAAATTTTCATTTTTAGAGCGGCATGCGCGTGTGTTACACGAAAGTTAAGGACCAGCAAAGTTTTTCGGCTAATTTTAACAATCAGTATGAGACCATCAATATTAGATTTGATGCGAAACGAGTGAAAAACGAGGCTCTAAACATATTCTTCAACTACCAATTCATTAACCGGACTGGGTTTTACTTTTTGGGGTTTTTGTAACCTTTTTTTGTTCGACGTCAAGCAAGTTATACGTCATTCAAAATCTAACATTCAAGATCACTTTTTTGCAAGCTTAGGGCCGCAGATTTCAACTTTTTTAACAGGCGGGTCGCGAAAGACCGTGAAAATCGTGTTTTTTGGTCATTTTTCACAGTCTTTTTCAACAGCCCGTCTACTCAAAAAGTTAAAATCTGATGGCAAAAACTCTCGAAAAAGTTGGTCCTGAATGTCGGCTTTCCAATGACTTAGAACTTGCTTGACGTCGAACAAAAAATGGACAAAACCCTCAAAAAGTAAAACCTAGTCTGGTTGAAGAATTGGTGGTTGAAGAATATGTGTAGAGCCAAAAACGATATGATTTAAAACAAATCTATTTGCGCTGTAACGCACGGGCATGCCTCTCTAGAGAGAAAACTATTGAAATTGTTAAAAATGATAAGTCGTCAATAAAAATATTCTCGAAAAGATGAAAAATGGTCTGATCACACCAGGAGTGTATCGCTGCAAAAAAAGATCTGAAAATTTTAAAATTTTGAGCAAAATATAGTCGTTCTCACCGAGATTGCAAACCGAATCGGCAGTTGTATGCACTCTTAAAACTAATTTTTTAAAAACTCTTAGGCCACCAAATTCCACTAATTGTCTCTCTCCTTTTGACTGGCATCACAAAAGAACGTGGACTTATTTACAAACGGAAGCACATTATTTCCAAAGTTCACCACTCTTTTCCAAGCAACTTCTTCTTCAAAAAAATAGGCTTTCAAGCAATTTTTAAGCCATAACAAAAGGAGTTGCTAGGCAAAAAAGGTGCTCCAATAGTTTTTTTTTGCTGAATTTCAGTCAGTGTCCGGTCTTTGTAAAATCTTTTTATGGGGTTTTTAAAAGGGCAAGGGTGCAGTGAACTAGATAAATTGGGAAAAGAAATAGGCCTTGGTCATTCATTTGCAATTTTAGCCATTACTAGGTCTATGAGAGCGAAAAAATGTCTTGAAATAAAAAGAAAGCCAAGCCAAATATCTCAATTTTAAGCTAGAGGTAAGGAGTCAATAAAAATGTCGTTTTAGGAGGTAGGAAGCCTTTTCGCTTTTTCTTCCCCTTATAGCGCATCAGCTTAGAAGAACAAGCTAATGGAGGTACATTCCAGCAGCGCCGGTCTTTGCATAGAGAAAATTTTTCGAAAATTTCGGTTTATATTAGGTCGTCCAATAAGTTTTGAGAAAAAGCACGTGGATTCGCTTTAATTTTCAAAGTGCATCATTTGGCACATTTGACAATGATGTCTCTACGTGTCATATACCATTTTGTAGCCCGTTCTCTGTTCTTTAAAATGTGATATTGAACAATTTTTTGTTATTGAAAAATAGGATCAAAAATAGGAAAACAAAAATTGTGCATAAATTTACCAAACTTGAGAAATTATTTGTTTTTTTATTTTTGGTCTAATTTTTTTATAACAAAGAGCCGGTTAATACGACATTCAAAAGAGGAGAGAACGGGCTACAAAATGGTATATGACACGTAGAGACATCATTGTCAAATGTGCCAAATGATGCACTTTGAAAATTAAAGCGAATCCATGTACTTTTTCTCAAAACTTATTGACAACTTAATACAAAGACCTTTTTCTGTCTTGTAATCTCATTGAGTCAGTTGATAGCTCATTAGAAAGCTGAGATCTAGGCTGCATTTTGGTATAATTCAAAAAAGCTTAAAAAATACGTGAAAGAAAAAAATTACGATTTGACGAGGCATATCAGTAATTTGACGGGTGAAATTAGCGTCCTCTGGGTGTGAAGCTCGCTCTGGACTTGGTGGAAGAAGTGCTGCGTGCATGTCTATGGCGAAAGAAGTGGAAGTGAGCCATACTGAAGAATGCTCCAGAAGTGCAAGGATCAGCCTGTGTGGCATATAGCAATCTGTGTGAACTATGTTATTGTATTTGCCTGTGTGACTTGAGTGTTGTGAATAAAGGTCCTGATGGCTTCAGTGTGGAAAAGGCTGCTGTAGAGGGCAAAAGCCAGCTTATCTTTACTGTGTTTTGCTTTTTCGCACCACGCTACACCACTTTTACTATTTGACTTGTTGATGTAAAAAAGGGTGGATAAAAGCGTGAAAAACATTTTTATCGACACCTACAACGTTAAAATCGAGCGCTTTTTTACAATTGTTGAGAAAAAATATGTGAAACGTAATTGCCTCTGTAATTGTCTGCTTGGGTTCATGCGCAAGACCTTTAAAAATCCAAAAATTGTAAAGGGGAAATGAGATAAATTTATGGTCATTTGTGACACACATCGGCACAAATGGGTTTAAACCGGTTTGTGCTAGTGGGAGCGTGTTTTTAACAATTTCCTGCTGAACAAGATAGTCAAAAAAAATTCTCAAAAAGTGCTACTGATGGTTCATTTCGGGGGTGAATTGTTGGAAATCTTTTTTTTTGTAGCTTCTCAATACGAATGCTTGCGATCTAGCCAGAGGTAAAGAGACAAGCGTTAAATCCATATTGAGAAGCTATAATATAAAAAATAAGCAATGCACAAGAATAGGAGAAAATTGTGTAGACAAGGTCGTCATAAAGAATAAGAACCCGATGTTTTTGGAGCTAACGCAGCTTGTAAGTTTTTCTTGAACAACAAGAGCCAAGAGGTGGGCAACTACCGTATTTCTTCTAATAAGCGAGCATGCCCGTTTATTTTCCAATCACCTCCGAGGGTGCCCGTTTATTAGAGACTGCCCGACTATTGGAGACTGCCCGTTTATTTTTTCGATCAAAATTTATTCGAAGACAGACAACAAAAAGACGTAAACATTCAATAACACAAATATACGAATTCTAACCATCAAATTCAAAATGAAGACTGTCATCGGTAAGGTAGCCATTTTCTTCGTCTTGATCAGCATCAAACAGCAAAACATTTGTATTTTTCCAAAAATTTTAGCTTAAAGAGTTAAGGTGTAGGTAAAATCGTCTTTTAGGGTGCCCGTTTATTGGAGACTGCCCGACTATTGGAGACTGCCCGACTATTGGAGACTGCCCGCTTATTAGAAGAAATACGGTATCTCCAAAAGCCAATGGAAATACTTTGGAGCAAAGAGAAACTGAAAGAAGTTACAGTAAACTTTCTTAACAATAAAGGGACAGTGCTCTCATTTCAGAGAATCAATTTTATTGATAACATTTTATTGATCAATATTATTGAAAACCAAACTGACTGACTAAAAAACAAAATCCCTAAATTTTATTGATAAAAAAACTGAACTGACCTCATTCGGTACAGTAGACGGTAGTTGCTAAGAAATTATCATATTTTTCAACCCATGTACCCAGTATCATTTTAACTACTCCTATTAACATCATATCTAAGGTTTTTGAGAAAAAAATGGTTTAATCCGGTTATTTTAAAGAGAAGTATCAATCTGAACCATCAAGTTATCTTGTATCCATTTCCTCTCAACTGTTCTGCAAATTGTTTTCGTAACTCATGCTCGCATCTCTGCATCGTCACTCCTTTTTGTCAGGCTGTGCGATAATTTCTATATTGACCCTTGATTTTAAAAATTTTTTGATGGGTTTCACATATCAAATTTTTCCTTTGAAAGTTAATATTGAAACCCATCAAAAAATTTTTTGTAATTTTTATGGTACTTCTACGGCATATTAAAAAGTGCAAGTCACTTTAGGGTCAAGGAATTTGTGTATACCCTGATAAAAATATTGCGTGAACAAAGTCTTCTTACGGCAGCAAAAGGTACTTCTACGGTAAAAATTTTTGCTGTAAAAAAGTCTTTTATGGTCAGACAAAAGATTTGTCGAAAGAAAACTACTCCCAAAATCTCACCTTTGATTCATCGGCAGCAAAGAACTCGTTGAAGTCGTTTCTAAACTTTTGCTGTCGTCCATTTTCTTCTACATTCCTGAACCCGTGGGACGGTCCTCTTTGCTCCATTTCCTGCCTATTTCTCTCCTCCGCTATCCTCATAGCCACCAAAGCAGCTTTGGCCGGGCTGTTGTCCAAATGTTCAGCTGAGGAGGTGTGTCTTAGTGGATTATGACCATTGCACCCTCCGGACTCCAAATGCCTTTTCAAGGAGGTGTGCAACCCATCATGCAGTTGCATGTCTACCGGTTGGTAGAATCGTTGACCATTGATCAGGATGGATCGAACAGCAAATAGGTCAGATGCGTCTTCCACAATCATGGCTGGTTGCATCACTCTGGTAGCTCTCCTGGCTGCTTGGGGACTCAATTCACTGGTGGAATTAGAGGTATCAGATATAGAGTAGCTGAATGAAGAGTCAAAGTTGGATTTAGAAATGGTGTGGGATGGATTATTAGACGGATTGTAGTTTGAAGGATAGTGATGACTGGGGGTGTGCTGGACTTGAGGCGGCAATATATATTGAGCATTGGATTGTTTGGGCTTGACATCGATGCCTGGAAGAGTGTCTCCAAACGATTGGGTTGAAGGATTAAAGGCAAATGTTCTAACCATCTAAATTCTGCTTTTTTAGTCCTGTATTTATCCATTTCGTACAAAGTTCAAACCATTTTGAGTTCGATCAGGAAAGCTTTAGCTCTAATTATTTAGTCACTCTAATCCAGAAAATGACAAAGATCCACCTTTATTATGATGCTGCTTTCTGTGTGAAACACTCACTTTTTAGGCCACTTACGCCCACTTTTAATTTTCGAAGTTGATGTCCTTTGACAGTAAAACTATTGTAGGCTCTACGAATATGCCATAAAAAATTACGGTTGGTGCGGCGAAAAAATTTTTTTAGTCAAAATTTTTTTAAAAAAGTTTTTGACGAGAAAATTTTTTTTGGCTGAGAAAAAAAAATTCATGTTAACCTATAGTTTACCTATAGTATACCTGCACCACCAGCGGGTACCAGAATCACAAGGATACACCCGAACCACCAGCAGGTATCCGAACCACAAAGATACACCTGATTTACCAGCGGGTACCCGAACTTTAAGGATACACTCCAACCACCAGCAGGTACACGAACCAGCGGGTAGCCGAACCAAAAGGGTATCCGAACCACGTGGATACACCCGAACATGCTGTAGAATTTTCTGTGAAATGTTTTGTGGAATGCTCTGTACAATTTTGTGACTGGTTTTGGGGCTGATGCGCCATTGGCGCAGCGGCGCCTTCTAGTCTACAACTACTATAGCACTGCTTGGATTGGTTGAAACATTTACTTTTTAGTTCACCTTTTGAATACTTCAATTTATAAAGTTGGTATCCTTTCATAGTAAAAGCAGTGCACGCTCGCGATTACAATTGTCAGAATTTTAAGTTTCATCTGTAAAAAAATTTTTAGTCAAAATTTTTTTTGAAAATAGTTTTTGGGTTTTTCGGGTTTTTGGCAAAGAAAAAAGTTTGTTTCACAACAATAGTTTTATGCATCTGCTCCTTGCGCGTGGAATAAGAAAAAGTTTGGTCGAAAATGATGTGTCCACATGGAGCGCCGTCAGTTTTAAGTGGGGTACTCAAAATCGAAAAATTCGAGAATTTGAATACATTTCAAATAAAATGTTTCGTTGTCTCGAGAGGAATTCAAAATTTGACTGGAAGTATTAGATTTAAGAACAGTTTGTAAAGTAAATCGACCATGCTGAGCAGGAATCTGGTGTTAGAATCACCGATTTGCTCATCAGAAAATTTTTTGGTCAAAAATTGGTAAAAAAAGTGGCTTTTTGGCAAAATCCCAGGGAGGACCAAGGCATGGTTTTTAGTGTCACAGGTAAAAATCGTGGTGGTAGCTGGTAGTAATCTTTTTAGGCAATACACACGTTTTGTCAGCGCTTTGTCAGACTTGCGGTGGCGAAAATTCTAGTCTCTATATTTACTAAACCGCCATTTTCTGTCTGTCGGGACACGGAATTTTTTTTATCACATAATAGTCCATTTTGAGTTATTTTTTGTAAGAAAGTTAGTGTTTATGTTTTGAGATGGTGGGGCTGCCAAGTGAGGGCACCCAGGAAGGGGTACCCAGGTCACCCGGCGCCTATTTTTTTACAGACTGGCGCCAGTGTCGGAGCCGTGAAACTATGCCGAGGTATGGTTGCTAGGAAGGGGTGCCCAGGAAGGATTATTTAGGAGGAGTTACTCACGTAAACATTACTTTGGTGTAGGATACTTAGAAGGAGTATTTAGGCGAGGGTACCCGGCTAGTTGTACTGAGGTTGGTTGTTGGTGTACGAAGGTTGTGGTAGTGAGATAAGCTTTTATGGTAAATTTGAATCGGAATTTTGAAGTGTGGAGATGCCGCGAATGCGGCTGGCGCTTTTCTAGTATTGAATTCACTGGTCATTGTGAAAAACGGTGATAGTGTTTCCTATCAATGTAACAGCACCAAATTTTTGAAAAAAATGCCTCTTCTAACGAGAGCCCCTTCTGTGTAAATAAAAATGTTCACCTTCCACACTAACAACCGGGGGATTCGGAATCTTTATGATTTTCGGACTGAATCGGAAAAACACTTTAAAAGTTAGCAAAAACTTGAGAAAAGTTTTGATGACGGCCTTTCAATCCAGACTAGGAGTTTATAGATTAAAAATAAGCAGAGACAACCAGCTTTAAAAAAATGAAATTAAGAATTCACAAGCAGCAATTGCAAAACAGCAACATAAAATAATCCATTACTTTACACCTTTTTAGCGTTCCTCTTCTTTTTTGTTTCTTTTTCCTACTTTTATAAACGAACAGATAAAGCAGCAAAAAAGAATCTAGACAATTCCGTAGAGAATACTACTCTCGCAATAATAAACAAAGGTAGCAGAATCAATGTACCTATTCAGCAAAAGTCAAAGCAGCCCTAATGAGGCTTGCTCATCTGCTGCTGCTGGCAATTACACACCATTAAACAATTAAACCACAACACTTGTCGTAACACCTTGCTCGCTCATGAAAGCAGAAAAAGCGGTGTGGGTGATATCAAGCACTCTAAGACTTCCCTTGTTTCCATAACGACTTCTTTTTACCCACTTTTTCTATACACACAATATAAAGTAAGGTTGAGCTTAAAAAATAGAAGGAGGAAGTGCAAGGGATATGCTTAGGGCGAGAGCCAATAACTGCTACTACTATACATTTAATTGCAGCTGTGCAACTGCTGACGGGTAGAACAGATTCTTGCAAATGTATTGGTCAAAGGCAAGGGACAAGAAATGTAGTTTAACTTGCCAACACCTCCCCTTGCCAAAACTACAGACACGAAGTTTACAAAAACATGGACCCAACTTAAAGGACCCTGTCTCTTCCTTATCATGAAAATTTCAAAGATTTGAATGCGCGCGGGACCACACGCATTTTGTCAATAATATTTTCGAATTGTTTTTTGATTGCTTTTATTGTTTAGAAAATAAATTTGTTCAAAACTTAGAACCACTGACTAGTCTAGCCCAACGTTGCTTGACAATGCCAGATCGGACAAGTAATGCGACTTTCACTGCTCCACATTTGTCACTGTGATAATGAGACTTATATCAATCACAATATAGCGTTTAAAATTCAAAATGAAAACAAAAAAATTAATTCGAAATCATTATTGACAAAATCTATGTGGTCCCGCGCGCATTCAAACATTTGAAATTGCCATGATAAGGAAGAGACAGGGTCCTTTATAGGGACGCAGTATATTAGGACTTGACTTCAGTCGTCCGCTTAAATTCCTCGGTTTATCAGCCCAAATCTCGGGTTTGAGGTGGCCGAGAATCTTGCTTCTCGGGCCATGCAACTTTCTTGTTTCGGTTTCTCGCTCAAACTCTAATCGCCTTCAGGTGAAATTATCGTTACCTAAGATATCGAGGAATAGATCGGCTGGTCACGGACACAATATCCTCACGGCCACAATAGTCTCCGACATTTTTATATCAAATTGAAATTTTTGTTTTAACAGGAGGCTATAATAAAAAATACAATGAAATTTTGTTTTTTCCTTTATCATTAGATTTGTTAAATTATTATCTGATGTTTTTGGTAGTCGGCTACAATTGATCCACAGCAATTGACGCCCCTCCTCCTCCCCTGTACAATTGACCCCTGAAAAATTCGTCAATAACTATTTATCTATGAGGGACAAGTATTGAGTAGTAATACCCAGGTGGAGGTACCGGTGGTGATACTCAAGAGGTAGTACACATATAGTACCTAGGTGGTTATACCCGAGTGGTGGTCCACAGATGATGGCAGCCACGTAGTGGTCTTCAGAGGGTAGTAACCATTAGTGGTACCTAGGTGATGGTCCTTAGATAGTGGTACCCAGCTAGTGGTCCTCAGGTGATTTCATTCATTCGTTATCACCTTTATCTCACCCTATATAGCATATCTCTTAGTTTTTTGGCTTGAGGGGAGGGCTAATAGGAGGTGAGCTTCCATTAGAAGAAATATGGCAAGTGTTGGTGTCCGCCCTAGTGTTCGTGTTCAAAAACGCAAAAAAAAACAAATAAAGAAAATATCTGATTTTAGAAAGTCTATTAATAGAGGTTTCATGGTATGTGAACAAAGTGGTGGGTAATTTAACCGTATAGCGAAGGTTGAATAAGCCAGATGGAGGGCAAACACCTATGTTTTGCTAAAAACAATTCCTAACGCACTAAACATAATTTATTAAACCCCAACACACAACTATACACCCCAATATTCGCATCTAATTAATTCTACAATAATCAAGTGGGTATGAGTAGTAATCATCTCTATATAGTATTTGGCATGTGTCCGTCCTACTTTTTAATGGACATTTTCACCACATTCAGGCCATTTTTGCTTATTTTTCCGATTATTTTCGGCAATGTCTCGACGGAACCCCAAACTTCAGACAATTCAGCGTCTTTTTTTATGCCGAGACCCAGGAAAATGTCTTCGAAAAAGAAAAACTTTTGTGGTCCCTCAAAATTGGGAGTTGGAGGATTTTGGGGTAGGCCTGGAGGATGGTTTTTCTGCTTCCAACGATGGCCATTTTTGCGATGTCTCGAAAAGAACGTAGACGTAGATAGACGCGTAGTTTTTCACGATGAATGCACTATCGAAATTTCGAAATACTATAGAGGTGCCGATAGGCGCCTGTGGTCCCTTGTTTAGCAACATCTTCAATCATCTAAGTTTCGGCATTCACTATACTGACATGTTTGAATATGATGTTAGTCAGCTATATATCCTAGCTGCCAGATTTTCGAAGATGAATATCTCGGCGTAGATCGCTCCATAGCAGATTCTGCAAGCGGGTCCGTGATCAGCAAGGCTAGAGCTATCTTTTAGTTAATTAGTATATAAGGTTTTTCAATAGGCCACGGTAGGGTCGTTCACTTCCCGTGTTAGGTTATATTCAAGCTTAGATGATTGAAGATGTTCGCTAAATGATTACTACTCATACCCACTTGATTATTGTAGAAGTAATTAGGGGTGACGGTTTTGGTATATGCGGCTATGCGGCTGCGGCTTTTTTCACAAAACCAAGTGCGGCTGCGGCTGCGGCTATGTTCAAAAATCAAGTGCGGCTAGCCGCGCGGCTATGCGGCTATTTATTCGTATTACTAAAAAAGAAACAAACTTTTAACTTATCATAAACGTTGGAGAGATCTTTGTGAACAGTGGGATATCTTGTTCACCATCAATTTTAAGTTCCCACAGCAAACTCATTTTAGCACTAAAATAATGGGATAACATAAGCTCGTCCAATTTACAATTGACAAGGTTGACATTGACAGAGACAAATGTAAAAATGGACATCAAAACACCAGTAAAATAAGCGTAATTTCTTAAGCTTTTAAGTGCGGCTAAGGACAAATTGCGGCTGCGGCTTGCGGCTATTCCAAAAACGTTGATACGGCTATGCGGCTGCGGCTATTTTCAGAAAATTGGTGCGGCTAGCCGCGTTGCGGCTGCGGCTAGCCGCAATCACCCCTAGAAGTAATTAGATGCGAATATTGGAGTGTAATAGTTGTGTGCTGGGGTTTAATAAATTATGTTTAGTGCATCAGGAGTTTTTTTAGCAAAACATAGGTGTTTGCCCTCCGTCTGGCTTATTCAACCTTCGCTATACGGTTAAATTACCCACCACCTTGTTCACCATGAAACCTCTATTAATAGACTTCCTATAATCATCATCACGCGCAAGGGTAGGCCACTGGACCAGCTTCAGTGGCGTAGCTGACAAGAAAATTCATAGCTTTTAAATCAGGACTCATGTTTCTTTCCATGAAAAATGTTAATAATAAGTATTAACATGGTATAATTGTCGTGTTCTGAACCCCCGGAAAATACCTCTAAATAATCTTTTTTCGGCGATTTCTGCTCTAACGCACGTAAAAGAAGTTTCGCCTGTATGGGTGTGCACGGCGCTCACACCCTCTGTATACCTTTTCTGTAATATTTCTCAAAAGGACCGCGAAAGCTGAGTAGAGTGCCCTAAAGCATTTAGTCGTCAGAAAAAATATGTATATAGTGGCTAAAGATAGGGTGATTTAAATGAAAAAGTATATATCACCTACAAGTTTAGGTAAAGGCACCACGTATGAATGAGGGTGATATCACTGTGGACAATTTATTTTGACTTATTAAGCTAGATAAACTAATAGTTCATAGCTTTATCTTGTGTAAAAAAGCGCACCTACATATGTACAGAACAGTACACTACACCAACAGTCAACAGTGTCACGCCCCAAAAGTGCCCCGGTAGTATAAAAGAAACAGTAGTGTCCGACACGAGTGAAACGGTTGTTTTTTCCGGCTCGTATAATAGGGATAACATTATTTGGAATTCATGTGTTAGTTTTAAAGTGGCCTTTTATGACATGGCAACAAATGAAAGAATAACACAACAGCCGTGGGGGGCCTACTTTTGGAAAATAGCTATATGTTGGTTCCAATGGTTTCAGACCAGGACTTAAACAGGAAGTTACAACCAGTAGACTTGCTTTTCCAGACTCACATCGGCTCATGAAAGGTTTGATGTTGCACAAACAAAATAACACATGAATACCGTATTTTCTCTACTAAGTCCTCCCTCTCTAATAACTCCCCTCCATATCGACCCCATATCTCACCTTAAAGAAAAAATTTTGCAAATCTAATCTGTTGTTTTCGTTTTCTTAATCACCACGATCTTAGTTGATTCCACTTTTTAGGTTTCAAAATCTCAAAATCGAGATATTTTTTTCCCTGCGGGTCCCGAGGTGCTAGTGCCAGGGCCAGTCTCTATGAATGGGGCTGGCTGAATTTTTGGATGTACGAAAAATTTAATTTAATTTAACGGGAAAAATTTAACGGGGAGCAACAAACAACAACTCAAAGACAACGCAAACTCAAGATCATAAATAATATCGGGTTTTTTACTTAGTGTCTCTTATTCTTCCATCTGAACTTCTTCGCCCTCACTCGATTTGTTGTCCTAAAATATGTTCTCAACTTGAGCAAAAATTACCTATAAACTACTCATAGTCATCACTGTAATCATCATCGTGAATGACTTCACCAGTAAAGTAAAGCACAGCACGAGGAATGATTACGTCACGGATAGTTTGTCCAATCTCGAAGTCATGAATCACGTCGTCACGATCGTCTGCCTAAACAAGAAGCAGTGATTTGGCGCACTCACAAAAAGCTTACATCCATATCATCGCTAATTTCCTTAGGATTTGGATCAAAGAAGTCAAAAATGCTCGGGTCAACAGTCTAAATAATCAGATCATGATAGAATTTAATGATTCACGAGACATACCAGCCCTTCTTGCGTTGTCTGACTCTCCTTAGTGATGTCCATGCCTGGCTTCCAATAGATCGGTGTCCCCTGGCTCTTGACGATAGTCAGACCGTCGTAGTTAAAAGGATCGTATTCGTGTGGCGTGATCTTGAATTCGAAGTCCTTCTTCAGAATGCGATTTTCGAAATAGGGATTCTCGATGAATTCGAACAGCAGGGAAAAACCCTGAAAGAAAGCAGTGAGAATAGGCAATTTAAGTCAAACATTCGCCACTTACACTCGGATTGGTGTGAAGCTCTGTCTTGATGTCAACCAGATGCTTGAGGACTGGAACATCACGCTCCTGAATCAAGAAGCCAACCTCCGAAGAATTGCTCAACGTGTAGAACCAGAAGTCTGCCACACCCTTCGACGGAATAGATTCATTGGGAGCGTCCCTCTCGATCTTCTGAAATAGAGAAATTTAGATTAGAAAACTACAGGTCTACGGCAATTATTTCACCTGAAGTTCTTCAGGAGACACACCATGAACAAGCGGAACATTGCACTCATCTTCCAACGGCTCATACAACCCAGTGACGACTGCCTTGCGCTAAAACACGAAAATAAGACGGAAAATTGCAGCCAAACACACTTTTTCATTGACGGCATTGTAGAGCGGCTGAAATTCCTTCTCCAACTCGTGGACACGCTGATAGAACTTGCTCTCGATGTCAATAGTCTCCAGACAATATTTCTTCAGGGCACGAACACGACGCTGAACCTCCTTCGAAACCACCGCCAGATTGTCAGAGTAAGGAACATAAATGTCGGAACTGTCTGCATCGTCACCGTGGTCGCCCACGTTTATCAGCTGCTCAAAATTCGGTTTGCGATCACCAGTAGCCATTTCACCAAAATTCTAAAAATTGAAATTTTTAGGGCTTTAGTGATAAAATTTTCTTGGCAAAAACGACGAGCATGCCCCTTTAAAAAGCACGGCTTTTCAAAACGTCGGAAAAGATAAAAGGTTTTTTGCGGAAATTCGAAAATTCGTTTATCTGTTGCTTTTTATTCGAGAAATCTGCGTTTTTACCAGTGTTTCTAAAAGTCATAGTCATAATGCCACAGTCATAGTCATAGTTGATGTCGGCTGTATTATAATTCGTAAACTCGTTTTTCGAAAATGGTATATTTCGAAATACGTACGACTCGCAAAAACACTTTTTGGAAAATGTTATGTTTGGCAAATGTGAGTATTGGGAATATGCATTTCGAAAATGGTATTTGTCTCGAAATTCCATTTGGAAAATGGTATTATTCGCGAAATAGTATTTCGAAAATGGTAGTTTTCGCGAAACAGACTGTCGGACATAATAGTTTCCACAAAAAGATCCATTGAAGATTTTTTTAGAGATATATTTGTATTCTCGAATAGAACAAGCTCGCAAATTTGTTTTTTGCTGTTATCCGTGACTCTCATCATAAGAGCTTTATGATGCCTCTTTTTAGTTGTTAGATTTTTGCTTACCAGTCATAATAATTTTCATGCCTTTACTTCCAACTCATCATTTGTTGGCCGCTTTCGCTGATCTCACAAACTTTACACTTGCGCATCGTGTTCAATTTGCTGATGTTCCTCGACTGTCAGAGTTTGTTGACTATATGCGTCAGGTAAAACATAGAATTTAGAATTGCCTCCTTGTAGACTATGTTTTGAGACTTGGATTGAGGTGTGCGGTCCAACGGAGAGATATTCCTGCCTAAGTTTCCAATAAGTATCTGGAATCATAACACTTCTTTGATGCAGGATAATCCAAAGTCAACAAGTGCTCTCGAAGCCTGGCACAGGACACTCAACAGTGAACTCAAGAAAAGGGTAGCGCACAAGTATTGGTCTATTCATTGCGTTATTCGCGACGAATTACTATTTTTACTCATATTTTCAATCGCTCACTCCAAGAGTCGGTATCTTCGTCTTTTCTCGGTACTTGACAGGAGCTCTCAAAGAAGGCCGAGGCTTCAAGGAATTCCTGTGCTGCAGAGAGCTGTAAATGAATTCGACAGCAGCGAAGTCCACATGAGTCTAGCCAGAGTGACTGAAGCAGCTTACTCTAAACGATGGACTCGTCCAACAAGCGTGCGCCATACAAATCAAGCTCCAGGTTAAATTCACAACTTAATAAAGAACATTACTCATTGTTAAATTTCAGCAGGCAGTCTTCAGCATCCAACAGTGAGCCTTAGCGTGCCTGGAATCAACCAAAATCTGGCTAGTCGTCGACGAAGATGGTTCAATGCGCCAGTCTTTCAAATCAACGCTCCAATTCCTCCTAGAAGTGGCGGGATCAACCAAGTCCAGAACAATAGTTAGAGCAAGAAAAAATTATTAGAAATCTCTTATATTTGTGCTTATGGTTTTTTGTTCTATTGGATCGAATTTTGAATAAAGATGAAAGTGTGGAAAATTATTGATGACTTGATATGTTCTGGTTCAATGTTAGGATGAGACGATTTATAAGGTAGTGTTCCCAGAACCTAAACAATCCATTATCATGTAAAAAATAGAACCCTGTAAGTCATATGGGACAATGAAAACAAAACCTTGTGAAATTTACACAAAAATCATGCTTTATTTTCTAGAAAAATAATCACTGAAAGTTGTACAAGTGACGAAATTTTCGATATTCGCAAAAGCAAACCAATTCAAAACAAAATTTCGGTGAGAACTTCTATTTCCGAAATGTATTTTCGCGAAAACAACCATTTTCGAAATGTATTTTTGCGAAAACTACCATTTTCGAAATACCAGTTTGCGAAAAATACCATTTTCGAATCACTTTTTTGCCAATACAAATCTTTTCGGGATAAACCATTTTCCAAAATCGATAATGCGAACATATATACAGCCGTTGATGTCAGAGTCATAATCATAGTCATAGGCAGAATTTTTCAAAGTCATAGTCATAATCAGTCTGACTATGACTTTCGAAAATTCCGCCTATGACTATGACTCTGACTTTGACTTTCACTATGACTCTGACTCTGACTTTCATCATGACTATGACTCTGACTTTCACTGTGTTTATGACTGTGACTTTCATTACGACAATGCCTTTGATTAATTCTGCTTATGGTTGTGATTATGCATTCTCGCTATGTTCATGCTGCAGTATAGGCCTACTAACTTTCACAATCTTGTGATTTTTGTAGGCTCTTCTCCAAGTAGTATGTCATTGTCGGTCCAAAGATCACCGTCGTCTCAAACTAGTAGTGGAAGAAAACGGAATGGTGGGGTCACTCGTGGTCCAGTCTGGAAAAACTTCACCGAAGAAATCGAATCTAATGGCATTGCTGTTGTGCGATGCCGAGAGTGTCACCAGGTAAATTAGATGCTTAGATAGTTTTTATTCTTATTTATTTAGAATTTCAAGCATCCGTCAAAATCGAGTACATTATCTCATCATTGAAAAGCAAAGCATCTGGAGAAAGAACAACCCGCGATTAAATTGGGAAACTCTGCTGATTACACTCAGTTGAAAACAAAGTAGGAGCTTTTGCATTGTTATTCTACTTCGCTATTAGAACAACTTATTAAGAATGGCGAAAATTGGCACACTGTATGCAACTAGTAATTATGAATTTTTTTTGCCGAACACGTCAACAACAATGAGGCATTTAAAAAGATGCGCTCAATCATTTGCAAATTCAGCCACTCGACTGAGACATTAAGCGTGAGCTACTTTTTCTATTGAAATATGTCATTGGTTTTTTGAATTAAGGATCTTAACAAAGCAACTGGCAGAACTCTTTTGGCTCCTAGCAATACAAAATGGGCTTCTTACATCTTGGTCATCGAAACTTTTCTTAAAGTGAGTGAGGCTGCAGCAGCAATATCTGAGATCAAGGGATGGGATTTCCCTAACAAAAAAGAAATAGAAGTTAGTGTTTCTTTTGCCGCAGTGTCTATCTGAATTCTCGTTTTACAGTTTCTTGAAATCGTATACAATTTGTCTAAAATCCTAGTAGATGTCCTCATTAGAGTACAAGGAGAAAAATATGTAACTATCTCACGATGCTACGGTTATGTGGAAGCTGTTAAACGAGGACTTGAAAAATCAAAGGTATATAAGTAAATCTTTTGCAAACCATCAGTTTTATATCGATCAGGCTTTCCCAAAGACAAAAGATATGGCAATAACTCTTGACCGGCTTCTGAATCAACGTTTTCGATGGATGTTCGATGTAGACGCAATTGACTACGATCCGATTTATATGATGGCTGCCGCTTTTGATCCGAACACTGTGCATCGTTTAAGCAAGGAGCAGCTTGAGTTAGCGATAAGCTCGATTCAACCTTTTGTAAGTTTTCATACTGTTTTTGGAGTTTGTTTTATGTAAGATGTCCATTAAGGTGACTTGGCAAGCAGAGTTGCAAGAAACAAATCGGATAACTCCACAGCCGGTTTCAGAACTAGATCTTCTTTTGAGCGAAATCGCAGGTGAGCAGCTGAAAAAAGGCAAGAAGAGGAAGGCACATATTCCGGAGTTAAATCGTGGTTAAAGAGCATATTGACAAGAGGAATTGCAGCAAAGGCTTCCTCAACGATCCCAATTGATCCGCTGAATTACTGTCAAACATGCTGAGCACAGTTAGTTACATTAAAAGAGTTTGCCTCCTTTACAGTGTGCTATTTTCTTTACGCTTAGGAGTACAAATCGGTGGCGGTGTTGGCTCTGGAGGTTCTGTCTGTACCGGCAACAAGCGCACCAATCGAGCGAGTGTTTTCTCTAGCAGGGCTGGCAACAAGAAATCATCGTAACAGAACAATGATTGATTTGCTGAATGCCCAATTGATAGTCTATTGCAATCAACTGGAAGAAAATTTCTAGAAACAAAAAAACTGTTTTCGTGTCGTAATTTGCTGTTGTTATAAATTGTTCTCTGTTTTTAGTCAAAAAAACTTGTTACGGAAAGAGAGTAGTTTTGTAAGTACCATGATTGAAATTTCTCACGCACGTATCAAAAAATCTTTGCTAGGTAGGATAATCTAACTGGCTGTTCAATAAAAACAAAATCTAGTCAATTTCTCAAGACCGAAATCGTGATTTCACCATTCCTAGTGCCAAAATCTAGAGAGCGTACTATCTGGTCCGGCGGATATTCACTTAAATGGCCTGAAAAAAATATTAAAACTAAAATAACGATTCATGTAAAAAAGTACCCCTCTTCTGGCCACGCAGTTATTAACACTATTTGGGAACAACCAATCAAGACTTCTACCTAAGTAGCTATCAACACTTGGCTACCACCACCTATGAACCACCAACTGTACCAGCAAAAGAGATTAATTACCATTAAGGGTTGAAGTCATACTCAAAGTCATAGTCATGATAAAATTCAAAGTCACCGACATAATGGAAATGAAAGTCATACTCATAGTCATAATGGAAATGAAAGTCAGAGTCGTGAAGGACAGCATGAAGGACGGGCTCATATTTAAAAAAAAATTCAATGACGTGAAGCCTTCACGTCATGAACCCAATGAAGGTGAAGGAAAAAATCCTTCATTTACCAAGCGAAGGAATTTTGAAGGTTGTTTGAAAGTTTAAAATGCACTGAAGGGAAAATGACGGAAAACTGGAGGAATGAGGAAAAAGATAGAAGAAGAAAATTGAGCCGAAATTCCCGAAATTCTTCAAAAACCTCTTTGTCTATATTTTAAACTTCCAATCTATCTCTTAGCCATATATATTCTCTCCTAGCCTTATCGACCCTCATCTACTGTATATTCGAAGTATTATTATTGATATTCATAATGTGGATCTAACAGGTGAAGATCCCTCATTGTTCATTGTTTAAAATTGAAGAACTCTTCACTGACGTAAAGAACTGACGGAAGGGTGTAAAAAAATTTATTGACTGACGTGAAGATTGAAGGAAGAGCACAAAAAATTTTCCACTGACGTGAAGGCTGAAGGAAGGGCGGGAAAATTTTTTTAGTGAAGGTGACGTGAAGATGAAGGCGAAAAAATTTTTCCCAATGACGTGAAGAATGAAGGAAGAACGAAAATTGAAATTTTTTGTGAAGGACGATTGAAGGACGGCAGGGGTCCGTTACAACTCTGGTTATGGGAGGACTCAATAGAGAAAATACGGGTCTAATTCTTCAGATCATTCGCCAGCGAATTGAGTGCTCATCCCCTTCTTGTGGTGGTGGGATCTTCATGGCCAAGCATGCTGATCGCCATTATTGCGGCAAGTGTCATGTCACATGGGCTGAGAAAAAGTAGATGTACTAGGATCCAAATGAAATTTATTCGTTTGCTATCACTATGTTCTCTTCTGTTGCTCAATAAATTGTGATGGTTATATTGTGTTGCTTTTGTCCTTCATCAGGCAAACGTGCAGATGTGTGCTATTTACGGTCATTAATTTTTGCAAAATTACTGTGCCACAATTATATTTTGACGTAACGTATTGTCTGTATTCGCTCGGTGGAGTAATTCAACCCTTAACAATGCAGGGAAAAAATTATCTCGATTTTGAGATTTTAAAACCTAAAAAGTGGAACAACTAAGATCGTGGTGATTAAGAAAACGAAAAAAACAGATTTGCAAAATTTTTTCTTTAAGGTGAGATATGGGGTCGATATGGAGGGGAGTTATTAGAGAGGGAGGACCGTTTCACTCGTGTCGGACACTACTGTTTCTTTTATACTACCGGGGCACTTTTGGGGCGTGACACTGTTGACTGTTGGTGTAGTGTACTGTTCTGTACATATGTAGGTGCGCTTTTTTACACAAGATAAAGCTATGAACTATTGGTTTATCTAGCTTAATAAGTCAAAATAAATTGTCCACAGTGATATCACCCTCATTCATACGTGGTGCCTTTACCTAAACTTGTAGGTGATATGTACTTTTTCATTTAAATCACCCTATCTTTGGCCGGTATATACATATTTTTGGTGGTGGTGATTTTGGGAGGTGCTACAATTAGAGGGGGCTATTATTAGAGTAAATACGGTAGTCTAAATCTTTACATTAATGACGGAACTCAGGGTGCCTATACGAGTGGAATCTAAATGAGGTAGCCTAATTTTATTTAGTTTTTGAAAACTTTGTTTTGAGTGGTAAAATCCCAACTGTCAGCCATGCCAACTGTCAGCCTCCCAACTGTCAGCCCCCAACTGTCAGCTATGCCAACTGTCAGACCCCAACTGTCAGTCGAAAATTTTCTGGTGATGATAACATTTAATTTCTTCAACAAACAATGCATTTCCGAACAAAAACAAAATAACATTATAGGCGATAACTGACCAATTTAACCAAATGTTCTTTTGTAAAACAAGTAACAGACCAAATATACGAATGGCCAAACAATTTCAAATTCAAAAAGTAATTGTTTAAATATGTTATTTGGTAAGATCCTTATTTGGTCAGTTGTCTTTTTTATCAAATAGTTTATTGGTCAGTTCTCTATTTGGTCAGTTATAGGCAAGCCTAAAATTACACTAAAATTTTGTGGCGTTGCGTTCAAATTAAGAACACTAAGAACACGGTCAAAATTTTAGTGGAATTTTAGTGTTCATTTTAGTGTAGTTTTAGTGGGTTTTTAGTGCTTTTTGAAAATTTTAGTGGTCTCATTTGACTTCCCCTTTTTTCATTTTTTTCCTGGTTGATATTTTTTATATAGTCGAACGTTTATACAGTCGGTGCCTTTACCGTATTTTCTCTAATAGCTCACCCGGGTGAGTTATTTGTCAACCCCTCTAAAATCGGAAAATTTTGAGGTAGATCTCGAGATTTTTGGGTGCTCAATGAAAATCTGAAGAGTGGAATATGTAGAGTTTGCGGGAGATGAGAAAATGATACAAAATTATTTTGCAAAACATTCGCTCTTGGCCGAGTTACAGATCCTGAAGTTGAGGGGGGTGAGTTAATAGAGACGGGTGAGCTATTGGAGAAAATATGGTATATTGTGATGTCGTTGTATCCTGGTCCTGATTTACTCTCAATGGCCCAAATCCACTCTTAATGGTTCTGATCTACTATTTTTAGTCGAGGTCTATCCTTTTTGGTCCATATTCCTATTGAATGCTTTGTATGAACTCTCAATGGGCCTGACTCACTCTTACTGGTCCTAATCCACCTTTAATTTTCCTGACGCACCCTCAACAGTCCTGATAGACCCTCAATGGGTCTATTCGCTGTTCATCATCTGATTAAAACGACCGTCCAATGAATTTTTGAGCTGAAGAGCGATTTCCGGTGATGAACTGGTACTCTAAACGTACACAATAAACAATGTAAGAAAAATTCGTGAAACAAGTTTACCTGGAACCTATCTACTGACTTGTATATGGCTTTTAGGTAGCCGTAACATCGCGAAATCGACACACTCTTTTCAGACTGTACCCTGCATAAGACATCAACGAATATTTTCATCAATTTTTTTTATCGTGAATTTGATCAATTTTTAATACTACTTTGATTTCTGATTCAGTAGGATACTCCCACTTCTTTTCTAGCGCAATTTTTGAAACGAACTCTTGAACCTCTAGGAACTGTTTCAGCACCACGATTTGAGCAGCCCAACGCGTTTTTGAAGGAGAGATCAGCTTTTTTCCACACATATTTTTCAATTGCTGAAGAATAATGTTGACAGCTAATAAGGAACATGGTAAAACTACCTCTTTTGCACTATTTGAATGCTGAAATTTATTGATCAGCTGAGAAAGGGCAATGTAAGCGGCATAAGTTCCAACACAGTCTTTGAACATTGACATTATGACTAGTTGCAGTGCGTGTGCGAAGCATCCCATTCTTACAAAAAAAGCAGACCTAAGAAAACTTCACGTGATAAGGGGTAAAAATTGATATAGCTAACTGAATCGAAAGCTCCATTGCTGTATCCACATCATCAAGATGACTGTCCTCTTCATCATTATCAGAGTCTTCTTGTTCTGAGAGCCATTGTAAGCACACACCAACTGAAGGAAACACGTGAAAAAGAACAATTTCATAATTTCGTACCTGAAACCATATTGTTGAAGGCCTTCACTGTCTTGCTCCCTCCATCTGTGACGATCTTAAAGACTCTGCGAAGAGGAATTCTATATTTCTCAAAAAGCTTTTCAGTCTGAAGCCGTATGGATGAGCCTGTGTGAGGACTTGAAAGCTTGCAAAATCCAAGGAAAACACGCTGAAGCACGGCAGACTGATTACAGTAATGCAACGTTACTTCTGTATTAAAAAAATTGAATAAATATTGTTATAGGCCTTTTCTATGCCTAGATAAGCACTATTCAAACCTTTGTCAGACCAAACAGTTTATTTTAAGTCAGCTTTCAAGGCCTGCTGCACTCTTTCCAGCTGATTTGTTAGCATGCTCTTCAGTGTGTTGAAGCTACTCGGGAACTAAAAAAGTGTAAGCTTGATATAAATATTTTTTCAAATACCTCGATCTTAGGATTCATTTAATAAAAGACCTATGCTAGCTACCTACTTTTCTGATATAAATTCGGTGTGTAATTTTTTTATCGTGAAATTCTGACTCTGATGGTTACTAAACACGTTGAAAAATAAAAAAATGTGTAGAGGTTAGGCGATATAAAAGTAAGTACGCATCATTTTGGCTGTTTTTCTTTCATTTTGATGGTCATTTGCTTGAAATCCCAAAATTAGGGCATTTTCTGACAGTCAAGTAGTGCTGGAAATGGTTGCAATCGATTGCTCGAGAGTTTTCGGACCAATGACGTCAGTGAAGTTAATAAAAAATAAATAAGGTGTGCACCTAGCGGGATCAGAACAGTCGATTTAGGCGATGCGTATATAAAGTTTCCTCCCTTTAAAGGGGCATACCAGAGCGTTACACGGATAGAAGGCGAAGACCAGCAGTTCTTTTTTTCTCGAAATATCGATACAGTCAAACCTGGGTTATCCGACACCCCAGTTAACCGACACCCTCTTTTATCCGACACCATGAGCCGGATTTGGTTGGCCTGGTAAACCTACACCCCAGTCATCCGACACCTCGTTTAACCGACACCTCGTTTATCCGACACCATAAGGGCGGTCCCTTTGGGTGTCGGATAACCCAGGTTTGACTGTATATTCAATATTCGATGTCTCTAATTTCTTTGTGGTAGTAACAAAACAAATATACCGTATTTCTTCTAATAAGCGAGCATGCCCGTTTATTTTCCAATCACCTTCTAGGGTGATTATTAGAGACTGTCCGACTATTGGAGACTGCCCGCTTGTTAGAAAAAATACGGTAGATGTCGTTTAAAAAATTGAGGTAAAATTGATGAAAATACAAATTTTCATTTTCATCGAATGAAAAATGAAATTTTTTATTTTTCTTTGAAAATTTTCATTTTCATTCTATTAAATGTGAATTTTCACTTCATCAATTTCTAATTTTAAATTGCACTTATTCTTTCTCAATTATAATGCTGTGGAAAAGACCTAAGAGTAGCCGCCACCAGACGTCCAAACTGCTGCTCTTCCGTTTCCGCCACTTCAGCATTCGATCCAAAAGCCGATTAGACGATTTCTCCGAGCATAAAAATTAAAAAATGGAAGGTGGAAGTAAGCGGAAATAATCATTGAACTTCTGTGCAGATTTTTCAACATGGTTTTCTAACAAAACCATACCTAAAATTTAATTCTAGGCCTTGTTTTGTTAGAAACCAAGTTGAAAAATTCGTACAGAAGTTCAATGATTAGGAAAAAAAGTTTTAATTCGACACCAAACTTGTAAATTAAAGAAGATAAAAAAGAGGTGTGCAGCCAGTGGTAGGTCGAAACTATAACTCAGGCGATGCGTATATAAAGTTTCAACCGCCCCCCACGGCCTTTCAAAACGACCGAAGAGGTACATTTTGGCTTTTTGACGTGTTTGCATGGCGCAGTAGGTAATGCTTTCCCACGGCTTTTCAAAGCAGTCGAAAATGGGCAGTAGGTGACTTTTGAACAATTCAAATAAATTTTGCGGGAAACGGAAAAACTCTTGGTATTTGACCAGAAAAAACGGGTTCCTGACATCATATGGCTTCTAGTTTTCAAAATTCTAATATTTAAAAAATTAATCTAATAAATATGAAAGAGGAGATTCTCAGCTTTTGTTTGCTACATAAAACATCTCGAAAAATGCAACTTTTCGCATTTTTCATGCAATAAAATTATTCCCTCATTTTTTTCCTTATATTTGACGTAAATTCTGGACTTTCGTCTGACCTGTATTCACTGCATTTTTATAGGACAGATTATAAATGTGATATTTATGACCTAATTCTACTTTTCAATTTCACGTCGAATGGGATAATAACAAAAAATTTGCATAAAAATTGTTGGTACCAAGGACATTTTGGTACCAAGGATGTATACAAAAAATACAAACTTAGGGTGTTTTATACAAAAGTTAGACAGAAAACGCAAAAACCCCAATTTTTTCTCGGAAAAATGCCACTTGTTTGCTTCAAACGGTCTCTAGTTTTAAAAATTCTGACTCTGCAAAAAATTGGTCTAGTCATTAAGATAGAAGAGATTGTGGGCTTTCTTTTGGCGTAAAAATAAGCTCAAAAAATACAAAATTGGCGTGTCTCATACAAAATAAATTCAGTGTTTTCAGAGCTAAAGATGGTCTCCACCAGACGAATGTGCGCTAAGCCAAATGGAGTGTTCCTCTCCGAAATTCGTTCAGCCGCAGTCAAAACAAGATGGAAGAATAATGAACGCACAAATCAAGCTAAGAAAAGGGCAAGTGAGCAAGCAAAAGAAGCAGGAAAAATCCGTCTTTGTAAGCTCTTTCACCTTGTTTTATCTACTGTTTTGACGGTTTTTTTTTGTTTCAGTGAAACGAGCTGATGAAAAACGACGGGAAGTTGAATAAAGAGCAGAACCCTGGGCTAAGAGGCAGAATGCAGTTAAAAGGAGGTGTGAGGAAATCAAATGCAACTATACTTTTTGTGAGCGACTTCCACTTCCGGTGTTTCTGAACAAGGTTCAATTGATGATATGTGATTGAAGTTCTAGCTTAATCAACGCTTCCATAAGCTCATTCTCTGAACGTTGTTTCCATCCTTAAAATCCTTAAAAATTATAGCCATCGACTTCACAGACTCTTAAAATGATGGACTATCAAGGTGCATACGATTTCTGGAAACTGAAGCCAAAGTATCTTGCGATGCTATATCATACGCTCGTCTAAATACGCAAATTCAGACATAGATGTAGAGGATTTCTACGAATTTATGGGCTTTGAAGCTGTTGATGGTTGGAAGAGATACGTCGAATTGCATTCACAGTTCTACGTCGTTCAGCATTCTACACTCAAATGATCTTGCTTTAGTGGCTTGAAGGAAAAACATCTGCCAGCACGCTCTCTGACTCATGTGCAACGATGACTCTTCAAGTAGCCAAAGGAAATAACAGATGAGCCGCCAGGAATGAGGAGAAAGCGAGGTAGAAAAAAGCGTGCAACTTCAGCACTTGTGAGGGATTAGATTCAACTTATTTCACTTATTGTTATTGATATCTAGTTGTTTTCGGTAAATAAAGTGGGTGTTCAAGATTGTGAACAGTGATGGGATCGCCCCGCCCGGTTCGCCCCAGAGCCGCCCCGGAGCGCCCCGCCCCGGGGCAATACCTGGGGCGGAACAAAAAAATTGACGATCGTCCCGAAATCGCCCCGGGGTGGAGCGAAATTTTCTGTATCGCCCCAAAATCGCCCCGGGGCGGAGCGAAAATTTTGAGAAACGCCCCAAAAGTGCTGTATATTGTTATTCTTTTCATTCATTTTGTCGCGATGTGTGTGATGTTTACAGAAGGAATAACAATTTTAGTGCTTTTAAGGCCATTGATTTCTTGGGATCAACTATGTTTATTATAATAATTTAAATGTGTTTATTATCATGAAATTGCTGCAATTGAAGAAACAGGATAATGCTCTTTGAATTTTTACGCTAAGATTATGTTAAAAAGCTCTACTACAAACCTTAAAGTATAAGTTTATTGATTTCTATTGAAAATTTCATTAACATTCACAAAAATAAAAAAAATATTAGCAATCAAAATTTTTTGAAAAAAGCTTTGACTTGTATAGGGTGCTTCATTGGTTTCGTTTTCTTCAAAATATTCTCTCAGCTCTCTGCATTCCTTGGAGCCATCGAAAGGCATAGCACTCCTGAAATATTTTTGACGAGACTTATATTATTTGTATTTCATTTTCTCTTATACATTAGCTGCTGCATTTCTTTGTAGTAAATCTTTAAAGCAAATGTGTCACAGTGTTCTTGAATGTTTTTGGTTGCACATTTCGAATGTTTTAGCATTGAACTGAAATTCTATGTGAACATTATTCTCTGCTAGTCAAATTTAGTTAAAAAATTATCTGGCAATAATAGTTAATTACATGAGAATGTTGGGTACCGTATTTTCTCTATTAATTACCCCCTCTCTGATAGTTACCCCCTCTCTAATAGTTACCCCCCATAGGCACCCCCCTATATCTCAGCTCAAAAAATTTATTGTGCAAATCTGTTTTTTGCGTTTTGTTAATCATCACAATCTTAGTTGATTCCACTTTTTAGATTTTATTTGGGCACCCACAAATTTCAAAATCGACTTTGAAATTTTTCGATTTTTCAAAGATTGAAAAATAATTACCCCGGGGTAACTAATAAAGAAAATACGGTAAATTATTTTCAACGTTTCTTACACGCATTTGGAACCAGAGGAAAAATCGACAGCACCATTGCATGCCCTCTCTAAGTTTACACTTAAAATGAATGTTTCACAATCAAGGAATATAATTTTTTGTAAAGAATACTTTTGTATACATTTCTCTGACTTCAAGGCGCCTAAAAATAATTAATAAATAATTTGTTTGTGACATAAACGGAAAACTGGCACTCGCTTTACTTTGGGCACCTACCGTATTTCCTCTAATTATCGCGCCCGCTTGACTTCGAGGGTTTGTATCTCGAAGCATAATTTTTTTTTCGATCTCTTTTTTTTGCATTTTCTTAACTTTCGCGAGCTCTACTGATTCTGCTTTTTAGATTTTAAATTTTTGCCCAAAAATATCGAGATCGACCTCCAATTTTTCCAATTTTTGGGGATCCAAAAGATAAGAGGAAATATGGTATAAATTTTCCCAGAGCAAATATTTTACACTGCTGTATGTTTCGCTTTCTTAACTCCCACTAACTCTAACAATGGACCTTATGTAGTTTGGGGGCACTCATTTTTTGTGATTTTGCGAAAAATCGAAAACTCATCCCTAACAATTATATCTTATATAGTATTTGGAATGTGTGGGTGGGTGAGTGGGTAACGCTTTTTTAGTTCGAAGGCCAGAACGGGTCGTAGATAGCGAAATCACTTTTGGCGCTAATACCATCGTGTTCCCCAGAATGTCAGCTTTCGTTTTAAAAAAAGAACAGGCGAAAAAAATGAGTTCTAATAGGGGATATACCTATTTTTATGAATGAAGTCATAGCCCCTCATTGAAATTTCGAAATACTATAGAGGCGCTGATAGGCGCCTGTGGTCCCTTGTATCATATATTTTGCTTGATCGCCCGAAAATCTCAAAATCGACCTCACAATTTTCAAAAATTGAAAAATAAGCCACCCGGGTGGCTTATTCGAGGGAATACGGTGCATACCTTGTTGATTTTCACAATACAGCAGTATTGCCCCACATTCACAAGTTTGCAGATTAAATATTGCACTAAACATTTATTTGATTATTATTCAAGTATAAATATAAAACCTGCAAACAGCACTAAGAGTGTTTTCCACAGTTTCTGCTTCAATTGAACTCTAGAAATGTGTTCCACAGTTAAATACTAGAGTATGATATGGTCGGTTTTTCTGGACTGGTTGGTTAAAAACCCGTTTTTTTCCAATCCGGGCTTTGTTTTTTCCTAAATTTACTGAAATTTAAATGTACTCGGTTTTCAGCTACTCGGTAGTTTTTTTTATCCGGCTTTTGATTTAGGTTCATTGAGCGAAAACTCGCTTTGTGGTTAACTGCTCGGATCCTACGCCACAAAAAGAAGGCATACCAAATTAAGTATTGCCCTTTTGCAACAGTCAAGAAGTGGATAAGAAAATGCTTTTAGCAATTTTTTTGTCTCCTTGCTTATTTCGAATGCTTTAATAGTTGAGGATTCCAAAATTTCAGGTTTAGTCTGCATTTTCGTTTCCTCTGTTGCTTGCGACTCAAGTGTCACTAGGTGAGTGAAATCAGATGTTATGAAGTCGGTGGTAGGAACTGTAGAAATCAGAACATTTTGTGTGATATCTTCATATACACCTTTTATTGTAATAATTTCGGCTGAGTCAGTCGAGGTTTGTGTATTTTTAGAAGTAGACTGAACTAAGAAATCAGGTTTTTTGGAATAGTTTATAAATGGCTGTGGTTTAGTGACTTTACAATTAGAAGTTTTTATACAGTTATTTATAAACAAGTACAAAATTAGAAAACTTGTCAACATAGTATGATACTGAATGTAAAAAGCTATGAAAAAATACTTTGAAGAAAGATGATAATCACAACTTTTTTAATGCATCATTAGTTAATTGTGATTATATGTTTGGTGTTATAAATGTGTCATCTCTATGTGGGTTTTTATTTTCGTTATATAATATTTTGGCTAATAGATAGAAAAATTAAAGTTTAAAATTAGGCATTTACAAATTGCATACTGAAACTGTCAGGGCTAAGGAAGTTGCTTAAAAAGCCATGAGCTTTTAACGCAGCAGCATTTCCGCATTTTAAATTGGTGGAATATACTCCAAAAATATTCGATTTTTTTAGTTGTTTTTCCTTGCATTTAAAAAAATTTGAAAAACATGGTAAAACAGCAAAAAAATACAATAATCATTATTGTATTTTTTGAAATGCAAGGAAAAATAACTAAAAAAATCGAATATTTTCGGAGTAAATTCCACCAATTTAAAACGCGGAAATGCTGCTGCGTTAAAAACTCATGGCTTTTTAAGCAACTTCTTTAACACTGACAGTTTCAGTGGCACGAGTGGCAAGAATCACGCTCTTTTTCATCACTGAAATTAGCATGAGCATTATCAACGACATTGTCAGTAGTCGAGTTTTTCCAATTTTGAATTTCCGAATTGCTTACACTGTTTATATCAGACGTTAAAAATGAGTCGTTTCTAGGTGATATGTCATCGTCGTAACTGGGTTCTAGTATACAATCAGGTTCCATAATATGCCTGGGTCCCCCTGTTGTTTTTTCTCGAAAAACAGCTTGGTCCCCCTTAAAAAAAAGAGAAGAAAAGAAAAGAAAACAACATGGGGAACAAGGCATATTATGGAACCTGATTGTATACTACACCCTCATAACTGTCATATTCTTGGTGTAACAAAAAATTATTGCTTCCAGGTGCCTCTTTCATATCAACTTTAGCTACATTAGCTAAAATAACTTTCATAGGCTGATTTTTTGCGTCTTTTTACATTTTTAACCAACGTCGGAGCTCTTGGTTATAAACTATTAGGTCGTCCAATAAGTTTTGAGAAAAAGCACGTGGATTCGCTTTAATTTTCAAAGTGCATCATTTGGCACATTTGACAATGATGTCTTATGTAATATATACCATTTGTAGCCGTTCTCTCCTCTTTAAATGTGATATTGAACAAGTCTTTGTTATTAAAAAATGGGATCAAAAATAGGAAAACAAAAAATGTGCATAAATTTACCAAACTTGAGAAATTATTTGTTTTTTATTTTTGGTCCAATTTTTTTTAACAAAGAGCCGGTTAATACGACATTCAAAAGAGGAAAGAACGGGTTACAAAATGGTATATGACACGTAGAGACATCATTGTCAAATGTGCCAAATGATGCACTTTGAAAATTAAAGCGAATCCGCGTGCTTTTTCTCAAAACTTATTGGACAACCTAATATATTTCTCGTTAAAGCATTTAGATTTTTTTTGTTTTCTCACACCATCCATTTTTTTGTAAATTCAGCCCCAATATCATCATTATCCATAGCTAAAGGTTTGTGAGCAGACAAAAGCCTTCTATACATATCTTCTGAAACCAAAATAAATTTATTTGCAATTCAGTTACCTTTCAAAAAGATGCTTAACCGCTTAAAAAATAATTGGTAGTATTAAAGCAGGTAAAATTGCACCGTCACCTTTTTGAACAAAACTTCGAGCACTTTTCTCTGTTCTTTTGTTAGATAACTGTTTGAAAAAATTTGCATGCGATGGTAGTTTTAATTTTCACATAATTCACTAAATTTTCAGAAAAGCGAATTCTGCTTTGGATGGCTGTTAGTGAACTTGCTACGCCGGCTACATCTCTTGCACTTGCCCAGATGGAATCAAAGACGAAGACTGCAAACATTCTCTTATGTTGATGGAAGTCGAAAAACTCATCGATCCACTACCGCAGCCGTTGGAAGGAAGGCAAAAAGAGGCAGAAAAAGGAAAATTGGCCATGCGCTGGAAAGATATTAATTTTTGTTGATGGTTGTTATTGTCGGAGTATGTTGAAATAAAAAAGCAGTTTCCTTGTTGAAACTGAATTGAGAATGAAATTTTTTGAAATAGGATAATTATTTTTTCAGCGAATATGTGGCATACTTCGTGTCAAATTCGTAGTCTACAACACCAACCTTGCTAAATATTCCTAAGAACCATAGTGACCGCCCGTCCGGCCGGGCCCGTCCCCGTCCGGACGGCGCAAAAAAACTGGACGGTCGGACGGCCGGCGAAAATTTCAGCAAGACGGCGAAATATTGGACGGCCGGCCGTTAGAAACAAATTTCGGACGGCCGGTTGGACGGCCGGTCAAAAACGTCTAAGACGGGGACGGGACGCCGTCCAAATTTTAAGAAGCGCGGTCACTATGCTAAGAACACCTTCGAATGCAATAATGTCTGTAAAAATCTGCTTTTGTGAAAATTTAGTGGGGAAAATCAGAAATTTATTGTGTAAATTCATTGTTTTGAGGAAAATTTGAATATAGTGTGGAAATTAATTAATTTAGTGTGGAAATTCAGAAATTTAGTGGGTAATTTCAGTTACAGCCTAAATTAATTCACAAAATAAGGCAGTTGCTGACAGTGGAGCAGTGCTGGAAATTGTTCCAATTGATTCCTCGATACTTTCTACCAGAAAAACTCAGAAATTTCATTAAAAAAAAGCGTAAAAAGATAAGGTTTGCACCCAGAAAGATTTGAACCAGCAGCTATGACGATGCTTATATGAAATTCACTTGTCCTTCTACTTGAATATTTTAAACATTTAAAAAAATTGCACATTATAAGCGCACATAAGCTCACACATTATTTGGATAAATAATTTTTCCCTTTACTCAAAATTTTTTGAAAAAGGGCGTTTTAAATAAAAAGGGGGGGGGGTAGTTATTAGAGAGGGGGATTATTTTTCAACCGCCCCTGTTAGAGGTGGGGATTATTAAAGAGGAGGGAATGAATAGAGTAAATACGGTATTATAAAATTCGCCGGAACACTATGTTATCGACAAAATATGGCTTTAGCATTACTCAAGAAATCACACAGTTAATTCGCGGTGTCAATCCTGACTCAGGATCGGCACGTGCTCATCTAGGCGATTTTCGCTTGACGGTGCAAAATAATGCTTATCCCACCCCCTTTAAGTCAGAAATAAAAAAAAGTTTATTTTGAGGCGTGTTATATGCTCATACCGTATAACCTCTAATAATCTACAGTTAACTATTTTCAAATTTGTTTTGCTTAACAACATTGTTTATTTAAAACGTATGATCACTCATTTTGTAGAGTTTGGAAAGATCTACAAAATGAGTGGTCGTACGTTTTAAAAATAAACAATGTTGGGGTTAAAAAAGCAAAACAAATTTGAAAATAGTTAACTGTAGGGGGGGGGGATTATTAGAGGTTATACGGTATGCATATGGGCTCATTCTACTCGGCTTGAGCAGCTTTAAAAAATGGCTGTAAAAACTTACCATATTTTGCAAAAATTTTGGACTTCTGACCACTTTAAAGCAAATTTACAAAATTTGATGTGTGCATTTTTTATCAAAAAAATGCACACATCGAAATTTGTAAATTCGCTTTAAATTGGTCAGAAGTCCAACATTTTTGCAAACTATGGTGAATTTTTACATCTTGTAAAGCTGCTCAAGCCGAGTACAATAAGCACAAATACGCATATGAGCATATACAAAACAGACCACTTCCATCCATTTCAAGAAAAGAGGTTGTTTTTGGTGGTTGAAAATAATTACTTCACATTTAAAGGCCATAACTCAAAGTTTTTGACATAAATCTGTGTTGACACCTGAGAACATATTGCTCAGCGTTTAATTTGGAGTCGAATGGTATATGACATGTACGGAAGAGAATAAGTCGAAAAAATCTCGGTGCCACGAAAATTTCCAAAATTGAAGATTATGTCTCTTAAGATACTAAAACAATGTTGTGCTTAGTAGTTTGTAGTGTACAAAGGCCAACGGCAGTAGAAAGGTAAAGGATAAAAAGAAAAAAACATTTCTCCCTATGTACTAATAACCTCCAGCAAGAGACACAAAGAAGACTACAATATAACTACACATTCTAGTCAATAGTCTTCCTTCCTACATTCTTCATTTAATCAAAGAAGGTTCTAACAAAAAATCACTGGTCCAAACTATTCAGTCTTGATATTTAAAATGTTTTTGCTTTTGTTTGTCCTTGCCTTGACTATACTGTTTTTCTACAACTTTTACTGGAAGAGAAGAAATTTGCCACCAGGTATTTCTTGGATTTTGCTTAATTCTACAGGGGGGGATCAAAAACCCGACTATTTCTGAAAAATTGGTGCACGTAAACAAAGTTTATTTTGAGGCGTGTTATGAGCCCATATGCATATGGGCTCATTCTACTCGGCTTGAGAAGCTTTAAAAAAGGTTGTTACACTTTTCGACCCTGAAATGGCGCTTTTTCTGCCGCAAATGGCACTTTTCCTGCCGGAAATTTTAAAAAGCTTTTTTTTCGGGGGTTTTTTTATTACTTTTCAATTTTTTTTGACCAGCGTGTAGCCCAGGATCTCAGCTTTCTTACAAGCTCTCAACGGACTGAATGAGATTTTCAAAAGTTGGAGAAAAAGCCTTTTGGAGGAAAAGGCCTGGCCGATTTCAGAATTTTCGGGTTTGAGAAGAGGCTCTATGTACAGAGAAGTTACACTCTTCACTATATCCAAATTTCATAGCGAATATTATTTTCTATAATGGCTATTAAGAACCCGGAGTTGGAGTATACACCCTTACTCAGACTCCAACTCCGGGTTCCTGAACGAGCAATAAAAAAAGTTTCACGAGGAGTGGATATAATGAGAGTTACGTTTAACAATTTCCTTGAAAAATTGAATTGAATTTTTTTGCAAAATGGTCGAGTCTTTTTGCTTCACCCTGTATAAGCTCAAACCCTTCAAACAATTTGCAAAACACTACTTTTAACACTCTCGATGTCTTTGATCATTTTAAGTTTGGTACTTAAGCATCCTGACACCCCATTTCACATGTCAGCTATATCGAAGAATTTGTTTGGTGAATGTGATGATATATTTTAGCATTTATGGCACTAAATTGGCGAGCATTACATTTGCGAAAAGTCGCAGCCTTGTTGTTTTCTAGTGTTTTTGGTTTTGTCGTATATAAAATGAAAAAGAGGAAAAATAGCTAAGGAAAAGAAAATTTGGACCCTAGTATAGGATACACCCCCCTCCCCCCCAAACTTATGCCAACTTAGGCACTTATGCACTGGGGGGGGGGGCGCATTTTTCATTTAGTTAAAAATAGTGTTCGACGTCTCTTAAGTAATTTTTTTATGCTTCAAAAGATAAAAAAACTATTTTCGAACACTTTCATACGTCAAAAGCTGATTTTTTGCAAAAAAATATTCACCAAAATTTGACCTTTTGCCTTGGGGGACCAAGGTAAACCACCTTATATAAGGGTATTCTACCCCGTTTTGGTCACTGGAGCCTAAAGTGTAGATCAAAAAGATGGAATTTGAACATAGTTTTGTTAACTGGGGCCTATCGCATGAAGAAACTCTGGTATGCATGCTTTTTCGTGCATCCATAGTCACTTTGGAGTGATGTGTGTCTAAGGTATGTAAGTGTGCGTATCTCAACCCCAAGCAACCAAGCGCCCTGCGCCCCCTTCGGTGCGGTGGGGTTAGAGATGCGCGCACTCACTTACCTTAGACATGATTCCGAGCAAGACACTTGATCATAAAATGCATATAAGAATCTTTTTGCCCAGCTCCAGTGACCAAAACGGGGTAGAATACCCTTATATAAGGTGGTTTACCTTGGTCCCCCAAGGCAAAAGGTCAAATTTTGGTGAATATTTTTTTGCAAAAAATCAGCTTTTGACGTATGAAAGTGTTCGAAAATAGTTTTTTTTATCTTTTGAAGCATAAAAAAATTACTTAAGAGACGTCGAAACACTATAAATGAAAAATGCAATAGTTTCAACGATTTTTAGAAGGTCTGGTTTCGGGGGCGGGTTATTCTATACTAGCGCCAAAATTTGAAATGGAGTGTCTGGCTGCATAAGTACCTTAAGTTCAATTGGAGGTGTCTTAACACAGACCAGACCTTATTCCTCTTTTTTCAAAATTTTGATCCAGAAATGGTATTATTCTTTCTAGTGCACTTATTGTCCCTCAAAATAGTGTGGTTATGTGGTAAACCGCGACAGGCAGTATATTACACTAGCGCTTTGGCGGGGGAGATTGTTGGGAAGAGGGATGGTGTTATATGACCCAGCGCCACGAGTTCTATCCTCTTTATAATCATTTAAAATATATAATCATTCATGCCCGAATTTTAACCTAGCTTGCACTGATTTAGGGCCTACACCATTGCCTGTGCTGGGTAACTTGCACACTTTTGTACGCCTGGCTCCAGGCTATCAAGCATTTGAGCAATGGACTAAGCAATATGGACCTGTGTTCACTTTTTGGATGTCTGAAAATCCTATTGTGGTGGTCAGCGAGTTCGAGATCATGAAAGACACGTTTGTGAGAGACGGTGAGGCATATGCGGGCAGAGACTTGCTTGAAAACCTGTTTGAGAGCATGACATGTATTTTTTTCACATAATTTAGGCTTTGTAAGGACTATTGATAATTTTTATTATAGACATGAAAGGCAACTATGGAATTCTCAGAGGACAAGGTGAAGAATGGCTTCAGCTCAGACGTTTCTCAATTAAGCTGCTGCGAACTCTTGGAATGGGCCGAAATGTGATGGAGGAAAAGGTAATTGACTTGCTTTATCATAAATATTCTGGCATATTTAAAAATCTACTTCCACCAGAAAATTTAACCCACCCTAAAATAAGCCACTAAATCTAAAAATCTGGCTTTTTGAGATTATTTTGACTAGTGGAGGTTGGGTTAAAAAATTGAGTTTTAGGTAAAATTTTTGATTTCCCAAAAGTGCCTTCAGATAATTCAAATGACACCAAACTTGCATGCATAACTTTAATTCGGTTCGGACCCTTTTGTCAAAAAGTCGTGATTTCAAAAAATTATAGATACCAGCGCATAGGTGGACTATTTGGCCACCCTATACAACCTCTTTTTTACCTAAAGGGGCATGCCCGTCGCCGATTAGAAGGTGGGTACCAGGTGAATACAAAAAAGAATTATTTTGAGATACGAATTTTGTGGAGCGCTCTTCCGGCAATTAGTAATGAAAAATACTTGGATTTTCTACCAGTATAGGTGGCTCAATGGTAAAGCAGCGGCCGACTACAGTCAAACCTCGTTTATCCGGCACGCCCAAAAATTCGTTCCCGCCTTGGGTCCGACACTTTCAGCTCACTGAGTCTTTTGCCAAATGTGATTCGCCAGTCTAGTCGAAATTGCAAGGACTCTGATTTTGCCATTCGTTTTTCAAAATCTTTAAATTTCGCCATAAAGACCCGCGGACCTCGGTTATCCGGCACCTGATTTTAAAAAAGGGGTGCCGGATAACCGAGGTTCGCGGGTCTTTATGACGAAATTAAAAAAAAATTAAAAATTTTGGAAAAACGAATGGCAAAAACAGAATCCTTGCAATATTTCGGACTAGACTGGCGAATCACATTTGGCAAAAGACTTCGAAAATTGAGCTAAAGAAAGTGTCGGACCCAAGGCGGGAACGAACTTTTGGGGGTGCCGTATAAACGAGGTTTGACTGTATGAAGTTTTGTCATCGGTTCGATTCCCATTGGAAGCACAATTTTTTCTCGACTTTCACAAAATTGCGTATGTTTAAATGTCGTGCAAATTTTCCTGGTACTCGCCTTTCAAATCATTCCCATCGGCGACGGGCATGCTCCTTTGAAAGCTGAAGGCTTGAAAATTCCCATGAATCCTCGCTCCAACACCGCGCTTCTTTCCAGCTAAACAAGTTCCGCAAAAATTATGTCCTTTTGTGTGTATAAGACGACTGGATACACTTTTCCTACATGGCCTCTGCTCAGGTGCAGGCCGGACTGAAAGATGCTTTTTATTCCTTTTTCGTAGTTTGGAAAACATGTCTGAGTCCTCCTAACATACGGTGGCCTACCATAAGCCTAAGCACAAGTTTAAAAACCATATAGCTGTATATCATTTTCAGTTTGTTGGCCAGATTTAGGTCCTTAACACTCCGCCTCCCAAGCGTAGTAAATGCCCGAATCGACTCAGAATTTCACGGGCAACACGATGGTGCAAAAAAATTTGAAAAAAACGCGGTCTGGGACTGAGTTTGAGACTATTTAAAGATGGCTGTTTTTGGACTTTTTGGACATGGTTTTTTTCACTTCAACCGAGGATATTACATTGTGAATTGTTTGTGTTACGGGCAAGTAATATCTTAAAATGACCGGCGTGCACAGAGCTCTCTAATGCACACAAACGTGATGGCAGAATTTAACATTTTCATGAAAAATTTATGGTTTTTTCCGCTTGACACCGATTTTCCAGAAACGGTTTTTCGACACTAAAGCTGCTTTAACTTCGTTGGATCAGCGTTTTTGATCTCAATCTCAAATGTATCGTGTAGAGCGCTGTTTCAGCTACAAAATGAGTATAAACATGACATATATCACAAATAAAATTTCCCAAATATTCGCAACTTATCGTGCTATACATCACGATTTCATTCTCCTGCAAAATACATGTAACACTACAAAATATTTCATCTATACTCAGAACATTTTTCATGATCTTTGCTCGAGGCATGTTTTTTGCGGAAATGTTTCTTGCATCTTTTGCACCGCTTCTCACTCTTCATCCGGCAGAGATGGCAGTATCCATAGGTAGCAAGCAGCTTTGGTGGGCGAAGCTGTTCATTTCTGTCAGTCCTGCTGCAATTGGCACAGAGAAATAGCATATGATATGGTCTTTATGTGTGATATGGTCTTCGCAGTCTGTGCACGCCGGTCATTTTAAGATATTACTTGCCCGTAACACAAACAATTCACAATGTAATATCCTCGGTTGAAGTGAAAAAAACCATGTCCAAAAAAGTCCAAAAACAGCCATCTCTAAATAGTCTCAAACTCAGTCCCAGACCGCGTTTTTTTCAAATTTTTTTGCACCATCGTGTTGCCCGTGAAATTCTGAGTCGATTCGGGCATTTACTACGCTTGGGAGGCGGAGTGTTAAATTAGGTTTGAGGCAAATTGTGTGTCACGTCCATAGCTGCACCGCCGCTGGCGCTGATTTTGAAAAAGTCCGGCGGCGAAAATTTTGGAGCGCCGGCGGCATTTCTGGCGGAGGTGCAACTATGGCTACGTCCAACTATCCAGCTGTTGGTATGCCGTATAAAACAAGTTAATTTAGATCATGCTAGAAGTGAACACCATCATCAGCACCGTCAATGACCACCTATCTTCCAGCACCGACAAAACCAAAGGCTACAATTTGTCTGAGTTGACTGACGTTGCTGCTGGCTCCATAATCAACCAACTCACTTTTGGTTTTCGCTTCATTGGGGTAAACACCTTTACATAGTATTCGGGTGGGTCTCTGTGCTCAAGATTAGAATTTGATATGTTTTGGCAGTGATTTAGATCCGAGCAGCGGGAAGGTTCTGCAGAAAAAAGTATTACGGAATTTTCCTGCTGCTAGACAAAAACCTAATTATGACACTGGATTCGTGTTCAGCATTGTTGATTTGCAAATTACCTTTCTTTAAATTTCATTCTTCCATGCTGAACACGAATAAAAAAAAATCCGCGGATAGAAATTCCTATTAGCAACAACTTTCTATCCACGGATATTTAAAAAATCCGAAGGTGACTTCGAAAGTGACTCTGTTTACCTAAAAAAATTTATGCATACCATACTTTCTATATGCGGTAGGCCCAGTACTCAAACATCTTGCGCTTTTGGCTCTGGGAATTTTGAATATACAGTAGAATCCCAATTTAGAGTACACCCTCGCCCGATTTCAAACATCCACAACTTTTTGTTCTGACACAATTTCGAAATTCTGTAAACGCAGAACACCTTAGAATTACGGGCGCTTTCATTTGGTATCAAACATAGTTGGGCATTTTTAAAAAACCACCACCGCCGCCGCCGCCACCGCCGGCGGCGCCGCCATCACCGCCGCCGCCGGCGGCGCCACCGGCGGCGTAAAAATTCTGCTAAATTTCGCCACCGCCGCCACCACCGACGCCGCTACTCCGCCGCTAGCGCCGCCGCCGCCGCCGGCGGCACCTTATATTTTGGCGCCGCCGGCTATTGCGTTAACGTCAAAAAAAAAGTTTTATTAGTATAAGACTACAGTGAATGAACCAGTTATCTAGTTTTTCATATTTTAATAAGATGACCATTTAAGACAAGCATTGTTTTACTATTTAATAAAATTGGTCCTGTCGGAGTTTTTCTCCCTGAAGAGAGCATAGCCATAATACTAAACAGTCTTTCCACTCCTGCACTTGTAGTTGGCGTTGCTAAGATGTCGAAAGCCATCTGAGAAATCGAGGAATATGTCTAAAAATGAAGTCATATTAATAAACTCACTAAAGTTATTTGTATTTTACTTCGATTCTGGCTTTCCAAAAGTCCCATGGATTACAGGTGCCAATGAAATCATCACTATTTATTTCATTGAAAAAACGTTCTACTTGTGCAGTATCAAGTGAGCCCAGTGGCTTTTTTATCGAAAGAGTCAGTGAAAAAAGCTGTAAATGATTACCTCAAAGAACAGAATGCTGGTGCTATTAGAACAACATGGCCAAAACATTTGGAAATGAATGCTCGAGACGCAGCAACTGGTTACGTTCACGAAAGTGCTTCTTCACGTTCAATTCCCTTCACAGCTAAAGAGATAAACGGCATTGCAAAAGAAGCTGTTGATCTATATCTCAGCCAAATGCGAAAAGACTTACAAGACAAAGAAAAAATTTAGAAAATTTTTGTATTTAGTTATCTTTCATTGTTCGTTCTCAGCCATTTATTCTGACTATTTGTCCAGTTGATATTTAAAAAAAAATCTGAAATTATGACATTTGAAAATAGTGCACTTTTTGCGCAATCATGAACACAAAGTTTTTGCCGCTAACGCCAACACCGGCGCCTCCACTGCCGCCGCCGCCGCCACCGCCGCCGCCTCCACGTGCGCCGCCACCGCCGCCACCGCCGCCGCCGCTACTCCGCCGCCACCGCCGCCACCGCCGCCACCGCCGCCACCGCCGCCGCTTTTTAGTCTACCACCGCCGCCGCCACCACCGCCGCCCTCATATTCGCCGCCGGCGCCACCGCCGGCGGTGCTTTTAATTTTGCCGCCGGCGCCTGGCAGCGCCGCCGGCGGCGGCGGCGGCGCCGGTGGCGGCGGCGGCGGCGATCCAACTATGGTATCAAAAACAATTTTGAAAATTTTTGACTTTTTTGCCTTGATACACCCCTTTGGTCCAAAATTAGATTTAGAAAATGTCGAAAATCTAATTTTGCACCAAAGGGGGGACCAAGGCAAAAAAGTCAAAAATTTTCAAAATTGTTTTTGATACCAAATGAAAGCGCCCGTAATTCTAAGGTGTTCTGCGTTTACAGAATTTCAAAATTGTGTTAGAACAAAAAGTTGTGGATGTTTGAAATTGGGCGAATTTCTTGCGCCACTCTTTACACTTGGACCGGTCCCCAGGGTGTACACTAAATCGGGGTTCAACTGTAGTCATTTTACTTGGTCGCTGACCAAAAAGTCCGGTTCAGATTCAGATGTACACTGTATCGGGTATACACTAAATCGAGAGTCCACTGAATTACCTACTATTTGTGCCTTTCACCCCCATAAAGCACATGATCCCTTTGAAAATGGTAAAAAAGGTAATTTGGAAAAAAATTATCGGTACATGACACTAATGCTTATTCGTAGTGCGCAAAATAGATAAATTTATCTAAACAGATAAATTTATCTTTTAGATAAAATCAAATTATTTTTGTCTAGTAGATAAAATTTATCTGATAGATAAATTTTATCTGATAGAATAGTATTAGAAATAATCATAATAAATATCATAATGAAACCCATTTGGTATTTTGCCGATGAATATATAAAAAAATCATATTTATCTATTAGATAAAATTTTATCTGCTAGGCAAAAATAATTTGATTTTATCTAACAGATAAATTTATCTGTTTAGATAAATTTATCTATTTTGCGCACTACGATTTTATCTGCGGATAAACAAATCCGCGTATTTTTTGTCATTGCTACGGGGTCAGGTGTCAGAATTTCGGTTTTGCCTAGCAGTCTCTGCGAAAAAAGTAAATTTAGAGGAGACGTTAGCCTCGAATAATTCAGTGAGGAGAAACAGTTTGAGTATTTTTAGGGTTTGCGAGAGAACTTCTTTGAGCTGAGGAAAGTAATGGGACAATTATTTGAAGGTAACAATATGAACTTAACAGAAAACTAAATTAAGGCATAATTTTCCAAAGTTAAGATTTTATGCATCCAGCCGTCATCATGATTGTGACCTTCCCTTGGCTCAGACATTTTCCAATCTTCTCCTACTTTTTCAAGAGAATACAGGAAAATGACGTCAAAATGAATGATTTCTTTAGCAAAAACATCAACGACACTATTGAACGACAAGCGAAAGGTAGGTACTTGAACAGACTGCATGGAAACTGTAAAAGCACGAAAAATGGACCAGTTTAACAACTTAATATTTTATTCACAGGCTTTTTTAGAATTTTATTGGGTTGTAACATAAGTCATGGCGGTTTTTTGCTTATACAAGCTTTGTCCGAATGTGAAATATGTCTACCTTCATGTTACATGTCATTTTGTAGACGAGAGTCTCCTCTTTCATCTCTATTTTTTAGCCTTTAAAATTTCACAATAAAATAATGATTTTTAGTCTTCAGGAATAGAGCTTCAAGTTGAAAAAAAGAATCATCTCTGACATTTTTTAAACTGGTCAAAATTTTGGTCAAGCGTTGAGCGCTGCAGCAATGTCTCAGGCTTATGTTGTAGCGCAGTTCAAGAGCTTCAAAATCTATTTCACAGAATAGTTTTTGAATGCAAGAGCGTTGAGATATGACCTTTTTAAAAAAGCAAATTCTTCAAAAAATGGATGAAATTCGAAAAAAATGACGATAACTTGAATTTCATCAATTTTTCACTATGAACAAAAAACCGCCATGACTTATGTTACAACTCAATAGAAACGTAAAGACTCGCCCGTTCCAGAACATCTTAACCTCTCAAACAGCTAAACTACCTATAATTGCACTCCGGCTCAATCGCTTAAAATCTAACCCTAAAGCATTCAAAACCATCCTGAAGCACCCTGAACACTAACAAATTAAGTACCGTAAATCTTCTAATAAGGACCCATGAGAAGAGAAGAAACTAAGCGTAGCCGTTTGTCGAACTTTAGACAGTATTTGGACGGTCCCTTCGCTGTCTTAAGTCAGAAAGTTGACTGCATTCATAAACTGCTTAACCATAAAGTACCACTCAAAATTCGAGTTTTAACACCTTTAAAACCATTTTACACCCTTAGAGCCATAAAAAACATGTTTTTGAACCTCGAAAGACATGTTTAAAACAATTATTAGTTGAGTAAAATTTTAGTCAAAAATTTTTTTATGTTTTTCCGAGCCGGATAGCTGAAAGGTAGAATTACAGATACATTTTAAGTAGACAAAAATCAAAGAACCAAAAATATATTTCTGTAGTCAATGTGGACGCTCTAAGGTTAAAGCTGAAATAATTGTTTTAGAAAAGCAAGCTGGCATCATAAGAGACGAGGAAGACACTTATTTCATTGAAGCCTTTTTGCACGAAATGCAGCAAAGAAATTCTGCCGGCGAAATCAATGCAAAGGACAAGATTTTTACGTAAACAATAGGCCCTTTTGTGTCAAATTTTGAAAATTTTTGGTTTTTAGAATGAAAGCTCTAAAAGGACTTTGTGTGGATTTGTTCATTGCTGGCCAGGTAATCCTCAATTTTCACTTTAAAGGATTTATTGAGTTAGTCCATAAGTTCGCAGGTGTTTACTGATGGCAGTTAACATCTTCACATGAGTTTCAAACTCGTTGATTTATTGGGTTGATGCATAAGTCCTGCAACAACCCCAAAGTGACTTGCACTTTTTGATGGGTGGCAAAATATTTTTATTTATAAAATATGCAAATAAATTTTTATAGGTTTCACAATTACCTTTTTTCTGCGAAAAATCTAATAAGTGAAACCCATAAAAATTTATTTGCATATTTTATAAATTAAATTAATTAAATTTTGCAACCCATCAAAAAGTGCAAGTCACTTTGGGGTTGTTGCAGGACTTATGCATCAACTCAATACATACATAGTCAGTTAACCGATAGTTTCCGATATTAGAAAAACTGGATCGATATTAGAAAAACTGGATCGATATTGTTTGATGAGTTACAAAATTATAATTTTCCTCCACAAATTTTTATTTTAAAAACCCATCAACCAATGTTGCATCACTTTAACTCATATTCATAGTGTATATTCAATTCGTAGTGAAACTTATCGCTCACAAGGAACCTTCCGAAATGTGATTTCGCTCACAAATATTCTGGCTATGCCATCTTGTAGAGCATAGTCGATTTAGTTATGGAAGTGAAGTCTGTTTGGGCTGGTGAGAGAAAAAGTGGTGAACGCGGCGGCATCGTAATGTGCAAAAACCACAGTAAAAAGTCGTGTTCCCTTTTCACTGTTTTTACTGTGTTTACTTTTTACTGTGGTTTTTGCACATTTTTTTTTTGGTTTTTGCACATTACGATGCCGCCGCGTTCACCACTTTTTCTCTCACCAGCCCAAAAAGACTTCACTTCCATAACTAAATCGACTATGCTCTACAAGATGGCATAGCCAGAATATTTGTGAGCGAAATCACATTTCGGAAGGTTCCCTTGTTAGTGGGCTGAATATGTAGACGGTATTTTCTCTAATTAGCCGACATGACGGTTCATTTTTCATTCTTCCCCTAGGGTGTCGGTGTATTAGAGGGTGTTGGTTTTTATTTCGACCTCACCGCGGAAATTTTTTCCAGCAGAAGCATGCTGAAGAAATTTTTTTATTAGTAATCTCAAATTTTTTTAAACAAATTAGGAGCAGATTTTTTTTCTCTTTTTTTTTCTAAGTTTTTTTTCTTCGAGTGAGCGATCGCTAGCAAATCCATTATCATCGTCTTCATCCGAAGCAATTTCTTCTATTGGCGTGAGATCTTCAGCAGAAAAACGGGCGTCTTGTAGCATCTGAAGTCTTTCTGCCACTTGTTCGGTTGTCTTCGCTGCCGTAGTGCGCATTTGTTATTGCAAAGTTTGAACAAGGATATGGTTTGATTCATATAAATAAAACCCAACCTTTAAATGACTTGCGGATCATCTCCTTTGGCAAAACATCCCAGGATTGGCAGACTTCCTATCAGTGCTCGGAATTTTTGAATTTGGTCGTACTCGTACTTCGTACCTTAATTTTTTTGCTTTCGTACTCGTAGTCGTACCTTGTACCTCTTATTATTTGGTCTCGTACTTCGTATTCGTACTCGTACTGACCTCTTTTTTTCTCTCGTACTCGAAGTACGAGTACGATACGAGTACGAGTACAACTTCCGAGCACTGATCAGGAGGCTCAGGGAAATTGTAGACGAATGCCTTTCTATGTGTAGAAAATGTAAGCTAAATTCGTTCACATTTCATAAATTTATAGTTTGAAAAGAAGTTACAGCTTTATATTCATATAAAGAAACAAAAAATGCTCGCATGCAAAAGTTCAGTGAAGGTACGATTCGTACTTTACTTCTCGTACTTCGTATTCGTACTCGTACTGACCTTTTTTTTCTCTCGTACTTCGTACTCGTAGTACGAGTACGATACGAGTACGACTTCCGAGCACTGCTTCCTACGCTTGCCGTTGGTTCTCTTGCTTCGCAGAATCTATGCTTTCAATCGAACAAAGTTAAGCTGTATGCTGCTTTCTAGGAGACTTTCTTTGCCTGCATGATGACATCGAGCTTCTATTAAATTGAGTAAGCCTTGCGGTTTTTTTTGGCACAGTTTGTTGCTCGTCTTTTCTGTAGGATCAGTCGTTTCCATAATTTTCGTAAATGTGATCCATCGCTTTACTGAGACAAATAAATTATCATCCATTTGATGGACACAGCAACAGAAATCAGTCATGAATGAAGTGCTGTATGGACGAGTATTACTGACGAGGTATTACTAAAAATTTTGAAAAATTTTTTTGGGTTTCAGTTTATTAGAGGGTTTCGGCTAATACAGAAAATACGGTATATTGGGTTGGTCTATAAGCTCGCGATTGATGATGCTTGGAAATAATATTTTATATGGGTTTCAGTCTCTTTTATTTATGTAGATTATTAGACCGATGGGTTTCACTAATGAAATTTTATTGAAAAAACTGAAGCGATGTTGTTTGATAGGTTACAAAATTATAATTTTGCTGCAAGAATTTTGATTTTGAAACCCCTCAAACAGTATCGTTCTCGTTTTCCTAATAAAATTTTATTAGTGAAACATATCGGTTAGTAAATTAAAATCTAAATAAAAAAAGTTTGAAACCCATATGAAAATATTATGCTCCGTATATTAACAACCGCGAACTTACCAACCCAATAAATTAATAAGTTTGAAACCCATATGAAAATGTTAACTACCCTCTATAACAACCCGCGAACTCGTGGACGAGCCCAATATTTTAACTTATAGGAAGGATATTTCAGGATACTACCTCGAATACTCTCAGATTCCTTTTGCTTTACATGATGCTGTTCCCGGAAACACAGGCTAAGATGCAACAAGAGCTAGATGAAGTGTTGGGCGATAATGAAAATGGAAAGAAACGAGTTACTGTATCTGAAAGGACCAATCTACCATACACAAATGCACTCATCAATGTAAGATAAGCTAAGTCACTTAAAAGGATGGGTCAATGCTGTTAAGGAGATAGTCTCGACACAAAAGTATTATCCCAAGTTTTGTGTTTTTCAAATTTGGTTTTAGAGCCATATTTTGTGAACAAATCGGTGTTGCGACGTCAGACAAACCTGTGAATAATAAAAAAGTTGGATTAACATGATCAATTATCAGAATTGCGAAATTCCTTAAAAAAATGCCCTGAAAATCGAAATAGAAAAGGAAAAAACCTATCGAAAAAACGCTGATTAGTCTTTTATTGCATTTCATTTTTAGGGCATTTTTTGAAGGAATTTCGTAGTTCTGATATTGATCATGTTAATCCCACTTTTTATTATACACAGGTTTGTCTGACGTCGCAACACCGAGTTGTTCACAAAATATGGCTCTAAAACCACATTTGAAAAACACAAAACTTGGGATAATCCTTTTGTGTCGAGACTATCTCCTTAACAGCATTCACCCATCCTTTAAGAGATATAATCTGTAATTTTGAAGGTTTTTTATATGAAATTGGCACCGCGTTTTTGCGACCTTTTTTCTACCTCACACGTTATATACTATTCACCTCCAAATTCAACGCTGAGCAATATGTTTTAAGTTGTCAACATCGATTTTTGCTAAAAAAATTTTACCACCAGATACCCAAACTACGTAGATACTCCCGAACCACCAGCGGGTGCTCAAACTACGTAGATACTCCCGCACCAATACCGGGTACCCAAACCACGTGGATACACCCGAACCACCAGCGGGTACCCCGAACCACGTGGATACTCCCAAACCACTTTTCAAATTTTTTTTTCCAAAAGGACATTTTGACTCTTCCTGAAGGTAAAGAGTGATTTCATCTTGCGCTTATTGCCATTTTGACTAAAATTTTTAAAATAAAAACAGATTTTGGTTCCCGAAATCGGACATCTTTTTAAAACGGACAGATCGACACCCTGGGTAAATATCAGCCAATCACAGAGAATTCATGGTGCTGGACAATCGAGGTTTGACTGTATTGCGGGTCCCAATTCCCAATGTTAAAAAAGCATTATGGAAAAGATTTTTTCAATTTCTATTGCATTTTGCAGGAAAGTCAACGCTTGTGCAACCTTGTTCCCCTGAACTTGCTGCACCGGACCACAAGAGATGTTGTGTGCGGTGGCTACAAGATAGCCAAAGGCACCCGAATCGTCCCAATGATCTCCACTGTGCTCTACGACCAAAAAGTGGGTTTTGCAGATTTCAAGCTTATTTTGATATTAGGGTTGAACGCAAAATAAAATCTTTAGCACTGTTTTTATATGTTGCTTTTTAATTACAAGTTTAATTAACAAGCTAAATATTTTCAGCCTGCAAATAAAAGGCTAAAACTGATTTCCTGCAGTAAGATACCAAAATATGTGTATTTCTCGGTGTTTTTTTAAATTGTAAAATTTATTTATTTTTGGCTCAACATGTAGCCTCAAATCTCTAATTGGTTCAGTGTGTTCAAAAAAAATTGAAGAAAATATATTTTTATGAAACTGCAACTCGTTTTTCAAAACAAAAAGTAACTAAAAATTAGGCTTGAACACGAAAAGGATAAAATAGACCTAATTTAAAGGGAGTTAAAAACTTTTTGGCTCTTTTCGGTTATCGGCAGGCATTTCATTTATACGAGATGCCTGCCGATAACCGAAAAGAACCAACTTTTTTTAAAGCTACCTCAATTTCATAGTTTTGTTATTAAAAGGCTAAATTTTGAGAAACAAGATTTGACGAAACCGTATTAAAAAAAAATATGCAAATTCACTGGAAAAACGGGCGCCAGGAGCTGGCACCGGCGCCGCCGCCGGTGCCCTATTTTTCTGTAAATTTTTGGTGCGCGTAGCGGCGCCCGTGCAATCATGGCGCCGGCCTTTTTAAATGCAAGATGGATTAAATTAAGGTGTTTGCAGGTGTTCCCCGAGCCTGACAAGTTCATGCCTGAGAGATTCATTGAAAATGGACAGTTGAAGAAGTGCGAAGAGTTTATTCCATTCTCACTTGGCAAACGACAGTGTGTTGGCGAGTCTTTGGCTAAAATGGAGCTGTTCCTCTTCACTGCTAACTTCTTCTACTTGTTCAAGGCAAGCAATTTAATCTACAGGGTGGGCCAATTTTTTGCACCTTTTGTTTTGGCCGAAAATTTTTTTCTAGATCAATGTTCGAATCTATGTTTTTTAAGATCAACTCAAAACAGAAAAGAAATTGTTTGGTACAAAATGTCAAAAAAACTATTTTTGCTTGTTCCTCCTTTAGTTTGGGTCCTGGACTATAGAGGATAGGCAAGGCTCAAACCAAAGTGGGGGCCAAGCAAAAATCGTGTTTTTGACATTATATACCACAAAATTGCTTTTCAGTTCTGAGTCGATCTGTGAAAACATAGACATTGATCTAGAAAAAAGTCATGGCCGAAACAAAAGGTGCAAAAAAATTCGCCCAACCTGTATCGTTATAAATTGTGACTGCAGTTTAATATAAGGACTGTTGGGACTGGTCAAGGTGCCGATTTATTGGGAGTGCCGGCTTAGGCTAAACTAAACCCTTTGCCCCAGCTCAATTCGTTGTTCTAATAGGCAGGATTATGGTATACCACATGTTCCCAAAACTGGGGTTTGACCACATATTCGAACGTTTCAGGTCGTAATTAGTACGAAAAACATGTTTTCCGGTGGCGGAAAGACATTTGCAAAAAAAAATTGACCGAAATCGACCAAAACCACAGGGTTCCCGAACAATTCAGTGCTCGCATTAGCGTTTAGGGACCAAGGCTGACCCTTTATACACACCTGCCTGCCTTCGGCAGGCACCCTAATTCAATAGGAAGCCCCTTTGGGGGTACATTGTTCGGGCCAAGGCTGACCCTTTATACACACCTGCCTGCCTTCGGCAAGCACTGGCATTGTTGAGGCGAAAGTGCTTTTTTATGCAAGAAACAATAACATTAGGCAGGCAGGTGTGTATAAAGGGTCAGCCTTGGCCCTAAACGCTAATGCGAGCACTGAATTGTTCGGGAACCCTGTGGTTTTGGTCGATTTCGGTCAAATTTTTTTTTGCAAATGTCTTTCCGCCACCGGAAAACATGTTTTTCGTACTAATTACGACCTGAAACGTTCGAATATGTGGTCAAACCCCAGTTTTGGGAACATGTGGTATACCATACTTTAGCCTTTTAATACATTTTCCGTTGCAAACATATTTTTTACGTGGCACATTTCAGATTTTTAGCAATTTTATGACATTTTATCCGGTGCTTATTGATTTTTGAGCACAGAAAAAAATATTTTGACGTAAAACCTCGAAAATAGAAGAGATGTCGGGTCCCAAAAAAAAGTACAAATCTTTTTAAAAAGTATATTTCTATACCCTGATTTAAGCCAAAAAAAGCTTTTTAGGACTTGAATATACAGAAAATGTTTTTAAGATTCGCACAGTGGACCCAAACAACCCACCTTCCCTTGAGAAGAAGGCCGGACTGACAGTTGTTCCAGTTGACTACAAATGCATTATTGAGAAAAGAAAGCAAAATCTTCTTTAAAATGTATATTTCATAGATTTCGATTTTTTATCTAAATTTTTATGTAGTTATGTCATTCAAATAAATTTTACAGAAAACTAACAAAAAGTTCTCTTAGGTTTGTAACCAAAATTCACCCTTTTTGACACCCTTTATTTATTACCCTCTCTCTGATAGTTAACCACCCCCTCCTCCCCATATAATATCAGGCACCCTATATCTCAGCTCAAAAAACTATTTTGCAAATATGCTCTTTCTTAACTATCACGAGCTTACCCAATCCTACTTTGCAGATTTTGGTTGCGCACCCAAAAAAATAAAAAGCTATATTGAAAAAATTGAAGCATGTAGATTTTTATTTTGTCATGTACCCAAAATAATTTTTTTTATTAATAATCACAAAAATAAAAAAGATATTAGCAAACAAATTTGCGTAGGTAGTTCCTTGCCCCATCGATTTCCCCAGGAAAATCGCCAATGGCCAACCAAATTCAGTTGGACCAAGGTGCCGGGTCATCAAAAGGGCCGGGTTATTGGAGTCGAAAATAAATGGATGCATAAATAAATGCTCGCCAATCTTACGATACGCTCATCGATTCCCTCCAATTTTGATTCAGGCACGTGACTAGCAGTCCGGGGGTCCAGCAGCGCAACAAAACCCGGGGAGAGCACATCCCGAAACCGCTTCTCAATTGACTCCTTGAGGCCATACTTGGACGGGCGGCGGGCGGCGGGCGGCGGGCGGCGAGCGGCAAGCGCCACTCACCGCTGCTTTTTTCAGCCGCCGCTGCCACCGCCGCTCTACTTTTAGTCTCCGCCGCTGCCTCCGCCTTTTAGTTGCCGTCGCTGCTTTTGCCACTTGTCTGAACCTTGAAATAATTTTTTTATATTTTATTTTTTTGCGTTACAAAACTGAATTACAAAATTCAGAATTACCAAACACTTAGATTGCAGAAGAGGTGGCATAAATGGTTTTTTATTGATTTCTTTCTTTCACACGCCGCTAGCGTCGCCGGTCATTTTTGACCCGCCGCTGCCGCTGTTATTTTTTTCCCGCCGCTCGCCGCCGCCGCTCTTTTTTTTTGCGTGTCCAAGTATGCTTGAGGCCTCTGCAGACCATGGGGAGGGCGTCACTCTAAAACGATGAAGATGCATTTTTAAAAGCAAAAATGTATATCTGGCTACATGTAGGTTCTTCAGCAGATTCAAGAGGCTCGGCAAAATTAGAGGCAGTGTAGGGCAAGACTCACGTGTAGGGCAAGACTCGCCAGCGTCAGTCTTTTGAAGGGAGCCAAAAGTTGTAGCGCGTTTCTTATCCCCACGATATACGCCTGAGTTATTGTTGGCCAGTTCTGTTGAAGGGAGACGACGTTCAGATGATCAACAATTTCCAGCACTCTTGTGTAAACCTCTAAAGAATTGCGAAATTTGTATGAGCGAGTAAAATTGCAAAGTCTAGAAAAACAAACCTTCGATGTTATTCCAGCGAGTGTATGACGGGATGATGACCTTCAAATGTGTCCTTTGTGCGAGAAGACGAGTCGCTTTGTGGGACCTGTGGAATGAGGATACAATCCCGAAGATTTTCTGAAATTTTCGTTTAAGCCGACGACGGAAATAAATTCAACAAGCACACTTTCTTGAGCACCATTTGAGTCGATCATTCCACCTCAAAGGCATCCTTCAGCACGTCCATGAGTCGGTGAATCACGCAGCAGAAGGTCGTGGGCTTGTTTGTCGGGGGCTTCGAGACTCCGACCGGGATTGGCGCATCGTGATTGTAGATAACCTCCACGTCTTCTTCTGAGTCTCCGTCCTCCGCTTCCACTTCTTCCTGCTCTTGATCGTCCGATTCCTCTTCATCCGCCGGCTCTGCTTCCTGCTGCTTGTTGTTGGGGATGGGGAGTGGATGACCATAGTGAAGTTTCCTACAAGAATACAAATAAACAAATACAACCTGGCAAGTAAAAATTCAACCGACCTGGCAGCAACGAGCATATTTGACCCTTCATCGGTGATGGAAAAGTGAAGCTGCGATAAAGCCAGAGTAGACTGCGCCTCATCGATGAGCTGAAAAACATTTTTTTGGAATAATTCAATTAAATGACCCACCCTGGATACATATTCCCCAGTGTGGCTCCCGTCGAGAACAATGACATCCAAGGCTGCCACATGAAATGGGCGATCAACGATAGGAAGGAGTAGTGACCATTTGGAGTTGTGGCGATATCCGTTGTGATTGAGAAACGTCCTGGGGATTGGGTGACCTTCTTGCGAATAGTGTCAAGGACTCTTTGAACCTTTATAATAATGGGCATTAGTTCAGTCCATTCAAGAAGGAATATAGAACTCACCTCCGCTTCCATCTCCGCCACTAGAGTTCTCCGGCAAGGCACTATGAAGTCGGGAACACGATGAAGAAGCTTCTTGAACCACTCATTCTCGATCAGCCGAATGGACGCGGTGGAAGTGGCGAAAAGAAGGCGAGTTGGCGACGCGCTGTTGTCTTGATTGGCGCGAGTTGACATATAGGCTCTCCTTGGTCTCCTTGTCCCGGAAACGCCTTCCCACGTTATGTTTGTCCGTCTGAAATATGTCTTGCTGGAATCTGTTCGCTAACACCAGCCGTAATAAAACCAACCTTTGCTCCACACGGATGCATCTTCCCGTCGAACTCCACCATGAACGAGCACTTATTTTTATGGTCCACATATTGGCTGAGCTTCGGCTCTGAAATTGTGTTCGGCTTTTAGTAGATTAAATTAATCAAATTAAATCGACTCACTCTTGTACGCCACCATCAATTGAGACTGTTCGCTGGGGGTGGATTGCGTCGAAGTAGGAGTTCTTGTGGTTGTGTCCTTGAAGTAGTCGAACAAACCTCCTTTTGAGACCTTTCCATCGCCGGGTGTGGAGTTGGTTGTACTTTCGATCATTCTGAAAAGCGTATGAGGAAAATTCAGAGAAATGAGGAAGGAAAAAATGTTCCTCAAAGGAAGAGGAGTAAGGAGAGGAAGAAATTTTAGACGCGATGAGAAAGAGGAATGAGGGGAGGAACATTTTTTAGACGCGATGAGTAATGAGGGAGAGGTGAGGAAAATTTAAAGCCAAGTCACAACACTACCCACTATGCCGACGACCAAACCTTGAGAGTTGAATCCAAATTTAAAAAAAAATAATAATTTTTACATCAGAAATTGATTACAAATGTTTCATTTAATGTACTTTACAGAAAAAAATAGTTAAGGGTGTGTTTTTGGGTCACTTTAAAAAATTTGGATGTGGGGACGGGAGGAGGGTGGGGTGGGATGTTAACTAGAGATGATGGCTTGACCTTTTCGGGACGGGACGGGTCAGAATTCAAATTTAAAAATTTCGGGACGGGACACCGGGACGGGACAGGTGCCAAAAAATTTCCGGGCGGGATTCCGGGACGGGACGATTCCCTAAAATTAACGGGACGGGACGGAATTGTCCCGTCCCGTCCCGTCATCATCTCTAATGTTAACTATATAAGTACCAAATAGCGATAGCAAAGCCCCTTTTTGAAGACACTACAACAGCATTGTGAACAGTAGTTTGTAGTGTACAAAAGCCAAAGGCAATGAAAAGGTAAAGAGAAAAAATATTTCTCCCTATGTTCTAGCAACCTCTAGCAGGAGATAAACAAGTGACTACAATATAACTACACATTCTAGTCAATAGTCTTCCTTCTTACATTCTTCATTTAATCAAAGAAGGTTCTAACAAAAAAATCACTGGTCTAAACTATTCAGTCTTGATATTTAAAATGTTTTTGCTTTTGTTTGTCCTTGCCTTGACTATACTGTTTTTCTACAACTTTTACTGGAAGAGAAGAAATTTGCCACCAGGTATTTTTTCTAGCTTTATAAAACTTTGATACAATTGGCAAAAAAGCTGTTTTAACACGTTATTTTTCCAATTTTCAACCAGCCTTAAATCAGTAGCCCGGGGGTAGAAACGGGGTAGAATACCCTTATATGAGGGGGTTTTATTTTTTTAGGGTATCTATATACCCTTTTAGGTTGATTTGCCTTGATCCCCCACGTCAAAAAGTCAAAATTAGGTGAAATTTATTTTCCAAAAATGCTCTTTTGGTCATAAAAAAAGTGCGGTTTTATTTTCTTCTGATTTTGGACGACTCCTACTAAGCAATGCTTGTTTTTGTAAAAGCAGTATTTCAAGTATTTGAATACTGTGCAATATTTTTAGACACACATAACATTTGAACCAACTTCCATTAATTAAGGACCTACACCATTGCCTGTGCTGGGTAACTTGCACACTTTTGTACGCCTGGCTCCAGGCTATCAAGCATTTGAGCAATGGACTAAGCAATATGGACCTGTGTTCACTTTTTGGATGGCTGAAGACCCTGTTGTGGCAGTCACTGAATTCGAGATCATGAAAGAGACGTTTGTGAAAGACGGGGAAGCATATGCGGGTAGAGACATGCTGGAAAAGTTGTTTGAGTGCTTAAAATGTAATTTTTTGACTGATTTTATTTGAAAATTACAGGTGTATAAGAAGTACTAATTTTTCTTGTTACAGACACCAAAGGAAACTATGGGATTCTCAGAGGACAAGGCGAAGAATGGCTTCAGCTCAGACGTTTCTCAATTAAGCTGCTGCGAACTCTTGGAATGGGCCGCAATGTGATGGAGGAAAAGGTGATTTGGCAATTTATTTTAAATATCTTTGTTTAATTAAAAGGGGTCATACCAAGTGCAAATAAGGATAGGGGGATTGGGTGTGGTAGACCATCAACTTTTTTTTGAACCACAGTTGAACTTCGATAACTCGCACCCTTGGGGACTGGTAAAGGTGCCGGGTTATCGTGGGTGGAAGGTTATTGGGAGTGGCATGGTTATCGATCGCCACTTTACTTGTTTTCTTTTCTGGCACATCAAATTCAGTTAAACTAGGCGCCGGCTTGCTGGAAGTGCCGAGCTATTAAGGGTGCAAGGTTATTGGGGGTGCCGGGTCATCTAAGTTCGACTGTATTCCTATATGACGTTGATGATCTCAGATTAACCTGAGTTTTGATATCAGACCACTCGCGATGAAAGACCACCTTGAGAGCGGAGCGACTAATGAAAATTACCGTCAGAAATATTCTTTTGTCGCTGAGTCAAACCTTTGCTAGCTTATCAGTTTTCTGAGGTAAATTTGGTGTGAAAATATTTTTATCTGACTCTTCATGGAATTCTGACACTAAAAAAGTTTCCATCACATTTTGAGAAGTCAATAAGATCGGTAGGAATGAGGCTGTATATAACTAAGTACGCATCATCAGTTATATTAAGCAATCAAGTCCACGCTTTTTCAATTTTTTTAAGCTTACAGGTGGGACTAAGACTTTTTTTGGAATCTGATTTTTAACTGTAATCCTTTGTTTTCAATTTTTCGCCGTCAAATTTGTTATTCGTCTGCTAAGACGTGCACTGGGAAATACAATAATTTCTATATATTCCCAAGCCAATCTCATAATCAAAACTCTTCCCCGCCAAGTAAATTATGGCTCTGTATCTGTACATAACGATCAATTGCAGATCATGCTAGAAGTGAACACCATCATCAGCACCGTCAATGACCACCTATCTTCCAGCACCGACAAAACCAAAGGCTACAATTTGTCTGAGTTGACTGACGTTGCTGCTGGCTCCATAATCAATCAACTCACTTTTGGTTTTCGCTTCATTGGGGTAAATATTTATACTATTTCAACAATCGATTCTTTGTAAAAACTGCATCGAAAATCAACAGGGCGAGTCAAGTACAGAGTGAGTGAAAAATTTTAGAACTTTTCTTGTGGATATACCGTAAATACTCTAATACCGTATAACCTCTATTAATCACCCCCCCCCCTCTAATAATCCCCCCCTGACTTTATAGACCTATATCTCAGCCTAAACTAAATAGTCTGCAAATCTGTTTTTTTTGCGTTTTCTTAACTGCCATGAGCTCTACCGGTTCCGCTTTTTCGATTTTGGATTTTCACCCGAAAATCTTGAGATCGACCCAAAATTTTTCCGATTTTGGGAGGGTTGAAAAATAATCCCCCGGGGGATTAAAAGAGGTTATACGGTAAACGGACCCCCCTACAGTTAACTATTTCAAAATTTGTTTTGCTTTTTTAACCCTAACATTGTTCATTTTTTAAAACATACGATAACTCATTTTGTAGATCTTTCCAAACTCTACAAAATGAGTGGTCCTACGTTTTAAAAAATAAACAATGTTGGGGTTAAAAAAGCAAAACAAATTTGAAAATGGTTAACTTTAGGGGGGCCCGTTTATTAGAGTATTTACGGTTACTATTTGAACGGCGCTTATTTTCTTCTACAGAAATAAAAAATGTAGGAAAAACAAGAATGTTTAAAAATAAAATAAAAAAGAACTGAGAAAAATAAATTTGAAAAATTATATGAGGCTAATCTCAAAATTTGAGAGTGCGAGTGTGTAAATAATTCATTTATTAGCTAACGGGTGGTCCAAAAGTCCTTGGATACTTTTCTAGTTCATTTTTCGTAATATTTTTTTTAATTACAAAATCAATTCAAACACATGGTTTTGTAGCCCTTAAGTGCCTGTTACAAATAGTATATAAAGTTTATTTGGAATTTTAGTAGAATAGTCATCATTTGGTTTTAAATACCTGTGAGGTCATTTTGAAATTTTCATTTTCACCGCTTCGGGTGCTCAAAAGCTTAGCTAAATTTTAAGCGTTACAGTAACATCTTAGAGATTTGTTGTAGCACAGTTCAAGAGCTACAAAACTTCTTTTACATAATAACTTTTAAAAATCTGAGTGTTCAAATATGGCCTCTTGAAAAAAATTAAATTTTTTTATAATTTCTTTTAAAAGTGACCAAAATCCTGTTTTTTTCCAATTTTTCGGATTTTGGTCACTTTAAAAAAAATTTTGTAGCTCTTGAACTGCACTACAACATGTCGCTAAGATTTAATTGTAACGATCAAAATTAAATTATGCTTTTGAGCACTCAAATTTTTGGAAAAGCTTGTTAACATTTCAAAATGACCACACAGGTATTCAAAGCCAAATAATGACTATTTTAGTATATTCTAAATAAAATTATATGAATCATTTGAAAGAGAAATAAATGACCTACAACTATGTGTTTGCATTGATTTTGCAATTAAACAATTTTTACCAAAAAAGGGCTAGAAAAGTATCCAAGGACTTTTGAACCACCTACTATTATTAAAATGGTTTTTTATAAACATTTTCGACCCTACCGGAGTATACCCCCAGATGAAATTTTTTTTAAAGTGTTTCCAAACACCCTATATCAACCTAAAATCACCTCAGAAGTTCAAAAAAGACATTATTTTTGTGTTCTGGTCAATAAAAAATTGAGTTTTGGGCATTTTGAAATTTCGACCATTTGGCTGTTTTACCATGTTTTGGTCACTGGAGCTGGGCAAAAAGAGCCTCTAAATGCATTTTTGATCAAGAGTCTTGCTCGGAATTATATCTAAGGTAAGTGAGTGCGCGCATCTCTAACCGACCAAGCCCCCTGCGCCCCCGAAGGGCTGGACACTCTAACCCATCAACCCCAAGCTTGGTTGCTTGGGGTTGAGATGCGCACACCCACATACCTCAGACACAAATCACTCGAAAGGGACTCTGTATGCATAAAAAATGTATGCATACCAGAGTTTCTTTATGCGGTAGGCCCCAGTTAACAAAACTATGTTCAAATTCCATCTTTTTGGGGTCAAGGTACCTTCAACATCTGATTTACTAAGTTATAATAAACAGAAATCAACTAAAAATACCAAAATTCAAGATTTAAAAAAAATCGACTTTTTATAGAAAAAAGTAGGTGAAAACACTTTTTTTATCGTGTTCAGCGTGTAGGAAATGCTTAAAAATGGTTAAAATGGTGTTTTGAAAAAGTTCAAAAAAATTTTCATTTGGGGGTGGGTATACTCGGTAGCGCCACATTTTCTAATCATTTTCTGATACTGATTATTCGACAGCCCTCTTCCTGGTCTTTCCAATGAGCTATCGGAAAAATTATAGAATCCTTCGTGTCGTAAAAAGGATCATAACGATGTTTTTTCGGCGAGTTAGCCACTTAAACGTGCTAAAAACATGGTTTTAGGGAGCGGAAAGCCATTTTTGTCAAAAAAAGTTTGAAAATTTTTGACCGGAAATCGACATTTTCGCCTGAAAATGTAACTAATCCAGTTACACACACAATGTTTTTTTACTGGAGCTGGGCAAAAAAGAGTTTCTTTATTGATTTTCGGTCAAGAGTGCTTATCGGAATCATGTCCAAGGTAAGTGAGTGCGCGCATTTCTAACCCCACCGCCCCGAAGGGGGCGCAGAGGGCTTGGGGCTTAGGGTTGAGATGCGCGCACCCACATACCTTAGACACAAATCACTCGAAAGTGACTCGGGATGCATGGAGGGGGTTTGGAGTTGAGATGCGCGCACCCACATACCTCAGACACAAATCACTCGAAAGTGACTCTGGATGCATGGAGGGGCTTCAAGTTGAAATGCGCACACCCACATACCTTAGACACAAATCACTCGAAAGTGACTCTGGATGCATGGAGGGGTTTGAGTTGAGATGCGCGCACCCACATACCTCAGACACAAATCACTCGAAAGTGACTCTGGATGCATGGAGGGTTTGGTTGAAATGCGCACACCCACATACCTCAGACACAAATCACTCCAAAGTGACTCTGGATGCATGGAGGGGTTTGGAGTTGAGATGCGCGCACCCACATACCTCAGACACAAATCACTCCAAAGTGACTCTGGATGCATGGAGGGGGTTTGGAGTTGAGATGCGCGCACCCACATACCTCAGACACAAATCACTCCAAAGTGACTCTGGATGCATGGAGGGGGTTTGGAGTTGAGATGCGCGCACCCACATACCTCAGACACAAATCACTCCAAAGTGACTCTGGATGCATGGAGGGGTTTGGAGTTGAGATGCGCGCACCCACATACCTCAGACACAAATCACTCCAAAGTGACTCTGGATGCATGGAGGGGTTTGGAGTTGAGATGCGCGCACCCACATACCTCAGACACAAATCACTCGAAAGTGACTCTGGATGCATGGAGGGGGTTTGGAGTTGAGATGCGCACACCCACATACCTCAGACACAAATCACTCGAAAGTGACTCTGGATGCATGGAGGGTTTGGAGTTGAGATGCGCGCACCCACATACCTCAGACACAAATCACTCGAAAGTGACTCTGGATGCATGAAAAAGCATGCATACCAAAGTTTCTTTATGCGGTAGGCCCCAGTTAACAAAATTATGTTATATTTCAGTCAATGTAACTCAATGTTTCAAAGCTAGCTTCTAGAACTAGCCTCTACGCCTACGCCCCAATCTTCGTTCCATCAAGAAAAGCCTCGAGTAATATCTCTCTACAAAAGCATGCTAAATTTACTGCATTATTCGGACTCATGCCTGTCTGATGCATAAGCGCCTCAATTAAAATATTCTTACTTGATATATATCCAACATTTTTATACCTTTCAAGATATCCCACAACACCAAAGATTGATAAACGATAGAATTTCGACGATTGAATGATTCGACCCCCTCGAAAATCGTACCATAGCGAATTGCGTGTAAACTTTTGCATTGTTTTCTTCTTTGCTTACGAACCGAAACTATACGATTACATCACCCAGAAAAGACATCCGTTTCAGCGTTGTGATGCAAGGTCATTGGATTTTTACATTTCCCACATGCCGGCCCTTCATCGTCCTGCGCAATCAACCTGGACTGATAATCGATTTGGGGGTACAGGGGTAATACCCCTACCCTTTACCCCTTCACTATTGATTACCGTCAAATTGGTTACGGGTTAAAGGGTAGAGGGTAGAGAATAAGGGGTTAATTCTACCCTCACCCCTAACCCGTAATTAATACCCTAAGGCTTAAGGGGTAAAGGGTAATATACACATTATTGATTACCTAGTAAAGGGTAGGGTAGGGGGTAAAGGGTAGAACTATTCATTACCAAAATGGGGGTAGTGGGTAAAGGTTAGAAATATTGATTACCAAGGGGGGTAAAATCAGGGTAGTCATTGTACAATTCATCCAAACCAAAGCTAATCGTCCTTGACAACCATGACAACCATCCACGACAACAATCCGTCTAATGTAGGGTACAACTATTCCTATTTAAAAGTTAAAGCAATGTCAAAGGGCGGAGGCGAAACAATTCGACAAAACTATCATCATGTCTACATTAATTACGACACTCTCTCCTCTCTCCTTCATTCAACAAAGCCAACAAAACAAAATTCACGAGTACCCATACATATCCAATCCAATCAGATCAACGTCATTTACGCTAGACAAGCGAACAATGAAATGAAAATAAAAATGTGAAAGCCCTCACATAATGCAAAAATAATGCATTTTTGAACTTTCCGGCAAAAAACTGGGTCTAAGAAGTCGATTTAGGCAGAGAAATATAACAAAAGACCGAGGGGGTAGAATCTTTAACCACCGCCTGCAAGGGGTAGAGATTTTAGGTCAAAAAGTGTACCCCGGGGTAAAGGGTAGAGTCGGTAATCAATAGTTGGGGGTAGAACTATTGATTACCGAGAGGGTAGGGGTAGGGGGTAATACCCTACCCTTTACCCCCTACCCCTTGGTACTGATTACCAAAATGAGGGGGTAAAGGGTAATAGGGGGTAGAAACTATTGATTACCACCTAACTATTGATTACGACTATTGATTACGGGTTAATGAAGGGGGTAAAGGGTAAAGGGTAGGGGGTAGGGGTATTACCCCGTACCCCCAAATTGATTGTCAGTCCTGAGCTCTTGACACAAATTCAAAACTGAACGCTCTCCATTGAACTCAGCAAAATAAATATCTTTCCGCTTAATCGCCATTCTACAAAAAGATAAAATGAGTAAAATAACTGAAAATAGCCAAGAAAAAATAAAAATGACCAAAATAATTGCTGAATTAACAGTGAGAAGTAAAGGCAAAAAATTTTTAAAAATTTTTTTTGACAAAAAATGGCTTTCCGCGCCCTAAAACCATGTTTTAAGCACGTTTAAGTGGCTAACTCGCCGAAAAAACATCATTATGATCCTTTTTACGACACGAAGGATTCGATAATTATACCGAGCTATCATTTGATAAAAAATAAAAGGTATAAGTGCTTAAAAAATGCGGTGCAAAAATGGGCAGTTTAGGGAGGTACATGCGAGCACTTTTATCACTTTAACTGGTTAAAAGTTTAATTTAGAGTAAAGCGCTTCAAAAACAAGTTAGCATTATGTTTTAGCGCAATTCAAGAGCAAAGAAACCCATTTTACAAAATGATTTTTAAGAATCTGAGTGTTTAGATATGGCCGTTTCAAAAAAAGTAATTTCTTTAATAAAAGACCAAAATGCGAAAAAATGAAAAAAACTCTGATTTTGGTCATTTTTAAAGAAATTTATTTTATTCAAAAGGCCATATCTCAATACAAACCGTATTTCCTGCAATAGGAGCACCCGCTGTAATAAGCGCACCCCCTCAACTTTGAGGGTCTGTATCTCGGAGCAGAATTTCTATTTCGAACATATTTTCTTTGCGTTTTTTTAAATTCCCGCGAGCACTACCGATTCCGCAATGGCTTGTGACTGGTATGGAAAAGTAAAAAAAAATATTTGCTATAATATAGCACTTGAGGAATAGAAAGGGATAGCAACCTCTGTTGTGTTGAACCGGTCGAAAACCGTAATGCGCGTACATTGAACACCGTAATACAGGTTGTTAATGTTTTAAATAAGTTACCAAAGCACAATTACCAAATTAGAAATATATTCTTCCCGGAACACGAATTATGACGGATGGATGGTCAGCTTACAACGCAGTTGAGGATTTACCTGGGGGTTACACGCACCACGTCGTAAATCACTCGCAAAATTTCGTCAATCCTGAAGATGACGAAATCCATACGCAGGGCGTCGAAACTAGGAACTATTGAATAAAATTAGTATGTGTCGCTGTTTTGTAAAAAAATATGAGGTGTGACCCCAACCCAATAAGTACCTTTTCATTTTGGATTTCACGCAAAAATTTCAAAATTATTCTAATAAGCGCACCCCCTAGAGGGGGTTTGAAAAATAAGCGCACCGGTGCTCCTATTAGAGGAAATACGGTAGATTTTTAAAAATCATACTGTCAAATGGGTTTTGTAGCGCTTGAATTGCGCTACAGCATATTACGGTTCTTATGCATTATCGGGACTACCTGGTTTTACTGTCATTTAAGCGTCCCTCGATATTGAAAACATATTAATCATAATTATCTTATGGTTATCGTCCTTTATTCACCAGCATTATTAACGAGCGATACTCAAAGGCAAATTTGGAGGATAGAGCTCGGAAATGTCTTTAGCATAAATGAGAGTAAAACCAGGTAGTCCCGATAATGCATAAGAACCAACATTACTTAAATATGGCTAAAAAGCTGAACTCTAAATTAAACCTTTGACGGTTAAAGTGATGAAATTTGCTCGCATCTACATCCCTAAAGTGTCCATTTTCACTTATACCTTTATTTTTATCATTAATAAACAAATGATAGCTTGCTGAACAGGACAACAAAAGGGCTGTCGAATAATGTACAACGTATCAGAAAATGACTATTGAAAGTTTTATAAAAACCATTCTTTATAATACCATATTTTTTCTAATTAACGCCCCTGGAAGGAAGTCGGAAAACAAACGCCGTCGTCGGCTGGCCAAAAAACAACCCCCCTATATTTATAGCCTTCCATCTAATTAACGCCCTCTTCGAGGCAAGTAAAAAATAAACGCCCCGGGCATTAATAAGAGGAAATATGGTAGATCAAATATTATTCCCCAACCCAATGGATAATAAAGCAAAACAGTCTGAATTTTTTTAGGATGTGCGAGAAAACTTTTTCAAGCTAAGAGAAGCAATGGAACAAGCTTTTAAAGGTAATATTTGGAGCTCAAGAAAAATAAATTTAAGGCCTAATTTTCCAAAGTTAAGATTTTATGCATCCAGCCATCATCATGATTATAGCCTTTCCCTGGCTCAGACATTTTCCAATCTTTTCCTACTTTTTTAGGAGAGCAGAGAAAAATGACGAAACAATGGATGGTTTCTTCACCAAAAACATCAGTGACACTATTGAACGTCAAGCAAAAGGTAACTTTCTAGCGCCTCTTTTTTGGACAGCAAAACCGTGTACAGCAAATGTACAGCAAATCCACTAAAATTGGAAATAATATTAGCCTAAATAATTACGTAAATAAAATACTTGAATCCCGTCTTAACTGTCTGAACGTTTCACGATGCGCATATCCTTTTCGCACTTACTAATCTCAAGACATCCCATTCTTCAACAAGTTGAGACCGACTAAGAAGCTCCGCACGTCATTGTTTGACATCGGCAAAAGATTGCGTAAGCACAATGATTTGAATTCCAGCGTTTGGCGAAGAAAATTTTGATCCACGAGAAGAAGAAGAAAGATTATTCTATAAAAAACATATAATTCGAAATAAAAACATATAAATCGCAAAAATCAGATGAGAGAAAGGATATACGTATAATGTGACAGTAGAGAGGAATGAACAGATAAAAAAGGAAATCATTTAATTGGTGGTGAATCTCACTACGAAAACAAATTCTAAAAAATAATTAAATATTTAAAAAGAAATCAGCAGGGGCACGGCCTTTCAGAGTAGTCAAAAGTGGGCAGTAGGTGACTTATGAACAATTTGGCGCTAGTATAGAATACGGCACTATTGCTGTTTACAACCACCCCCTCCCCCCAAAGGTCAAAAAATAAATCACGATTTTTTTTTATAATTTTTTTCCGGGATTTTGAATATTTGTTAAATGAAATTTTATTTGTTGCATATTTTCATTTCGATGTTTCCCGTATTTTTTCACAAGAGAAAAATGGTGGCCCCTTATTTTTCGTATCTGAATTTACCTTTTTTAGTAAAATATATTTTATTTATCTGTATTTCTTTATTTTCAGAATGGAATTTCTACGCAATTTTAATACATATATGGACATATTAAAGCAAAAAAAACTTGGAAAATGTCACAAAAAAAGTTGACCTTTTGGGGGGTCTAAACAGCAATGAATTTATTTATTCGACATCAACACATTTGAGGCAACAAAACGGAACAATAACACGATAAAAACTGGAAAACACTAATCAACATCCGCATAAGTTTGCTCTACACTTCTTCCATTCACTTCTAGACAACGTTCAAGCCGACGTGCATATGAGTCGATGGAGCGGTTCACCATTTCTTGAGGTAGTAAGTGAAATTCTGTTTTTCGAGTTAGACACGAAAAACAAAATTCCCCGTCAAGAGAAACACTTTGGTGCTTACAGAATTTCGAGATCGTGCCAGGAAAAAAAGTTACGGCCGTTTTAAAAAGGCAGAATTTCTTGAAACACCCTGTACATTAGCGCCTCTCGCCTTAACGTACATCTTTTTGAAATTTAAATATAAAGCTCAATTAAAATTTTTAGAAAAGCAAGCTGGCATCATAAGAGACGAGGAAGACACATATTTCATTGAAGCCTTTTTGCACGAAATGCAGCAAAGAAATTCTGCCGGCGGAACCATTGCAAAGGACAAGATTTTCACGTAAACAATAGGCCTTTTGTGTCAAATTTTGAAAATTTTTGGTTTTTAGAATGAAAGCTTTAAAAGGACTGTGTGTGGATTTGTTCATTGCTGGCCAGGTAATCTTTATATTGCAATTTTCAATTCTGTTCAAAAATATTTTAGGACACTACTTCGAATACTCTCAGATTTCTTGTGCTTTACATGATGCTGTTCCCGGAAACACAGGCTAAGATGCAACAAGAGCTAGATGAAGTGTTGGGCGATAATGAGGACGGCCAGAAAAGAGTCACTGTATCTGAAAGGACCAAACTACCATACACAAATGCACTCATCAATGTAAGACAAGCTAAGTCACTTTAAGGGGTGGGGTATACATTACATAAAATTGTTGACTTTTTTAAAAATTTTTATCTACATGTGTTACTCCGGACCTTTTTAGTTGGCCTTTGATTTTTGTTATTTAAGCTTACCATACATCCAATATGCACATAAAGTAAACAAAAAGTACAGAAGCCCAAATAAAGTAAAAATCTTATAATAAAGTAAAGTTTGTCGGGCTAAAGTACACTTTAGTGGGTACGCCCAAACTGCTTGCCCGAACTGATGTTTTTTCGACGTAAAACTATGAAATATGTACAGAAAACACATTTTTAGGTGCGGGAAGACCATTTTTTGAGAAAAAAAAATTTCGGCCAAAATTGACCAAAACCATGATACCACAAAAACCTCAAAAACCATGATGACCAAGTCCCCTGTGCCCCCGAAGGGGGCGCAGGAGGATTGGTCGGTTAGAGATGCGCGCACTCACTCACCTTAGACATAATTCCGAGCAAGACTCTCGATCAAAAATGAATTTAGAGGTACTTTTTGCCAAGTCTTACGTTGAAAAACAGGGTAAAACAGTCATATGGTCGAGATTTCCATTTTCAGAAAAGTCGATTTTTGGACCATAGGGTGGTTATCATGGTTTTGGTCAATTTTGGCCGAATTTTTTTTCTCGAAAAATGGTCTTCCCACACCTAAAAATGTGTTTTCTGTACATATTTCATAGTTTTACGTCGAAAAAACATCATTTCGGGCAATTTGGGGCGTACCCACTAAAGTGTACTCCTGCCGTTTGTCGACCTGTTTTAAGAGGTTTTTTGAAAAAGTATTGCAATTCTGACCCTAGCATAGAAAATTACTCAACGAACCAAAATTGCCGAAATTCATAATATATACTCAAAAATAAGGAAAAACGAAAAAATTTATAAGTGAAAATAAAAAGGTTGTATTTGCACATAAAATATCGAAAATTGAACAGAGGGGTGTATACAGGGTGGTCCAAGAAATTTGAACACTTTTAAACCGTCACAACTTTTTGTCCTCGCACGATTTCGAAATTCTGTAAACGCAGATCGACTCAGTTTTTTATGACTAGGGTTGGCGGTTCGGGTACCCGTTTTCGGGTAATTGGAACCGAAAACCGGTTTTTTTCGGTTTTCGGGTATCGGTTCGGTTCGGGTACCCGAAAATTTCGGTTTTCGGGTATCGGTTCGGTTCGGGTACCCGAAAATTTCGGTTTTCGGGTATCGGTTCGGTTTGGGTACCCGAAAATTTCGGGTGCCCGCCAACCCTATTTATGACAATTTTTTTGGTATATAAGGTCAAAACCACTTTGCTTGGTCCCCCCTGTTGTTTGGCTCCTGGTCTGTAGGTGGCCTTTGGATGGGTAAGGCCAAAACAACAGGGGGACCAAGCGAAAATCGTGGTTTTGACCTTATATACCAAAAAAATTGTCATAAAAACTGAGTCGATCTGCGTTTACAGAATTTCGAAATCGTGCGATTACAAAAAGTTATGATGGTTTAAAAGTGTTCAAATTTCTTGGACCACCCTGTACATGGTTAAGCGGAACATATACCACAATTTGGCCTAGAAAATTAAGGACTCAAATGTATTTTATATTAATATGTTGACTGTATGTTACGAGTTCCAATTCCCAATGTTAAAAAAGCATTATGGAAAAGATTTTTTCAATTTCTATTGCATTTTGCAGGAAAGTCAACGCTTGTGCAACCTTGTTCCCCTGAACTTGCTGCACCGGACCACAAGAGATGTTGTGTGCGGTGGCTACAAGATAGCCAAAGGCACCCGAATCGTCCCAATGATCTCCACTGTGCTCTACGACCAAAAAGTGGGTTTTTCTAAAAATTTTTGGCTAGTTTTTATACGTCACACGTAAGTCCTAATCCATATTGCTATATATGACTTGATGGTACTGTTTGATTGCCTATTTTCTTAAATTAAAATAAAAGCAAAGCTGGTTAAAGAAACTAAAAATTTATTCAATAAAACCGCTCCGGCAGTTATGATGCGCCAGCCATAGTTGCACGCAAAATTTTTTTGGCGCCGGGCAAGGGCACCGGCGCCGGATTTTCGAAAATAGGCTCCGGGCGCCGGGCAAGGGCACCGGCGCCGGATTTTCGAAAATAGGCTCCGGCGCCGAAACCGGCGCCCGGAGCCAGTGGGCGCCATTTTTTTGAAGGCGCCGGGCGCCAGAACCGGCGCCTTCAAAAAAAAATCGGCGCCGAGCGCATAACGTGGCACTGGTCATTTTTAGGCTCCGAAGTAACTAACAAAATGTAACTAACAGCCGCCGTGCTTGCAGAAATAAGCTATATCATGAGCTAGCATAGCCAGTTACGAGTAAACCTAAGATACCAGTAATACACTTGTTAAGTACCTGCATAATAGAGTAAGTTGAAGTTTATTGGAACAGGTTCAATGGCCAAAATGTCTTGAATTTCATGATTTGTTGGTTAATTATATGTGCGAAAAGAATAAATCATGTTATTTTTTTTTAGCAAAAATCAATAAAAAGATGAAAAAGATTGAAAATTTTTTGGAAAAAATACGTATTAAAAAAATATGCAAATTCACTGGAAAAACGGGCGCCAGGAGCTGGCACCGGCGCCGCCACCGGTGCCCTATTTTTCTGTAAATTTTTGGTGCGCGCATCGGCGCCCGTGCAATTACGGCGCCAGCCTTTTTAAATGCAAGATGGATTAAATTAAGGTATTTGCAGGTGTTCCCCGAGCCTGACAAGTTCATGCCTGAGAGATTCATTGAAAATGGACAGTTGAAGAAGTGCGAAGAGTTTATTCCATTCTCACTTGGCAAACGACAGTGTGTTGGCGAGTCTTTGGCTAAAATGGAGCTGTTCCTCTTCACTGCTAACTTCTTCTACTTGTTCAAGGCAAGCAATTTAGTTTTATTTAGTATTAAAGTCGAATCCCGATAAGCCGGTAACTCGAGGCACGGGCCCAAGCTGTCAATATGTAAGGAGTGCTGATTCAGGCGTTTTTTTTGAAGTTCGGGAAACATATTGAAGTCCGTCTTAACACTAGCCTAAGCTGAGCCTGACCGAAAACCAAAAAAAAGCAGGGCAATCAATGTGAAAAATATCTCCCCACTTCTTTACAGTCTACTCTCGATAAAACACCATTTCTATATAGCATCGCCAATGGCTAGCCCCGGGAGTGGTATTATGTTGAGAGCAGACTGTAATAGGGCCAAACTTTATTAAAAAAGCAGCCGAATTTCTAAAGGGTCAGCTTTTTGGGTCTCAACTATAAAAAATGTTTTTAAGATTCGCACAGTGGACCCAAACAACCCACCTTCCCTTGAGAAGAAGGCCGGACTGACAGTTGTTCCAGTTGACTACAAATGCATTATTGAGAAAAGAAAGCAAAATCTTCTTTAAAATGTATATTTCATAGATTTCGATTTTTTTATCTAAATTTTTATGTAGTAGTATTATTTAAATAAATCGCACAGAAAACTAGCTGAATATTTTTTTAGGTTTGCAATCTTAATTAACCTTTTATGTTCATATATTTTCGTCCCTATGTCTAAAATAACTCTATACGTACTCACGGGTCTTTTAAGAGTTCTTCGACAACCATTTGTCACTATTGGTGCTTTTCCTTATCTATCGTTTTAAAAAATTAAGAGAGCGACCAACTTGATTAAAAAAATTCTCACTTTACTGTTCTCTGTAATTTCTTGGATAAATAAAAGCATCGTGAAATTTTTTGTCCTGTAAGCGAAAATTGTGTTTTTGACTTTATATACCGAAAAAATTTCCATGAATTCTGAGACGATTGACGCTTACAGAATGTCAAAATTCGACCTAGGAAAAAAAAGTTATAAGCTTTCAAAATTGTTAGAATTTATTGAAACATCCTGGGCCGGAATGGGTTATACCACATCTCCCAAAAGTGCGTTTTGACCACTGTTTTGAACTTATTAGGCCCTAATTAGTACGAAAAACATGTTTTTAGGGCGCGGACGATTTTTCTGAAAAAAAACCTTTTTGACCAGAAAATGACTATAAATGATGATAAATGATCATAAATATAGTTAAGCCTAAGCCTAAGCTTACACATCCACCAATTCACATGTCTGCTGTATGTAAAAAGGGGAAATGAGTGTGTTATACTTTAGCACATTGTTCGGAATAGTCTCAAAGGTGATTGGGGGAAGCCTAAGGTAATGCTTGGGGTGAATGGGGTGACTGAAAAATGACTAAATTTTGGTCAAAAAATATTTTTCCAAAAAATGTCGTCCGCGCCCTAAAAACATGTTTTTTGTACTAATTAGGGCCTAATAAGTTCAAAAAAGTGGTCAGAACCACTTTTTGGGATATGTGGTATAACCCACTTTAGCCACATCCTGTACTCCTGCCTGCTTTTTTTAGTAAAAAAGTCCTTTTTTTTAATTGGCATATTTTCTTAATTTTCACTACTTGCCTGCCGTTCCAAAAATTTTTAAATTTTTTAATTAGAAAGCCCTGTTTATTCTACGTCGGATTCCCTTTGCAGAACTATGAAAAAAGTTATACAGAAAGTTATAGCTAAAAACACAGCCTTCACCAATATTTCAAAAAAGATTTTGACATGAAACTTTTTCCTCGCGAGGCAAACCCAAAATTCTGTCAACGGATTTAGACTGAGCATGCTCGATTTAATTATAAAACCGCACTTTAATTTTAAAAGTACATGTCAAATTTCAGACATTACAACACTAAACTTTAGACATTGCAGTAGTAGTTTAGGCACAGTAGTTTGTAGCGTACAAAAGTCAAAGGTAATAGAAAGGTAAAAAGGAAAAATATTGCTCCCTATGTCCTAATAACCTCCAGCAAGAAACACACAGGAGACTACAATGTAACTACACATTATGGCCAATATTCTTTCTTGTCATGTCTTTGATTTAATCGAAGACTGTTTGAGCAAAAAATCACTAATATAAACTACCGAATACCATATTTACTCTAATAATCGCCCCCACCCCTCTATTAAACGGCACCCATCCAGGGGGTAATGAAAAATAAACGGCCCCCTCTAATAAACGGCATCCCATAAAATGGCCCTGCAGAGGTTTATAATGCTATTATTGCCATAAACAAACAAAAATCAAACAATAAATAACATAATTTTTAATCAAAATCAATCATAAAATTTTCGTCGTTTCCCATATTCTCCAGATCAGGGACAGTTTCATCCTCCGAAAAGCGAGCTTCTTCGTAATCGTTTTGACCATCCTTTGCCATGTTTTCCGCCCTTATTTCTCGAACAATGTTAAGTCCCTTGGTTCCAATTGATCCGTCAGGCTTGAAGCAGGTTATCTTGTCGTCTAGGTCGGTGTCGGTGTTATGATCGCTATAACCCCGAATTCTTCGGCAGCCGAATGAATAGATTTCTTTTTTGCCCAGTTGACTGCTTTCAGCTTTTTAGACGCGTCATGGTTTCTATGCCGCTTTCGATTGACTTGTGTGCTTTCGTCTTCATGCTGTTGCAGTTCTTCAATATCCTAAACAAGCAAAATAAAAAGCAGTAAATTACATTAAAACATACGTTAAAAGCATCAAGCTTATATTTTAAATCATCCACTGAACGCAAGGAGTTAGCCGAATTGCTCATTTCTAAAATAAGTTTCATATTTACAGAACACAGATAATGGTAACAGAAAGTACTGCAACAGAAAATACGGGAACACACTGCATGAGTACAAAGTAACTGACTGAGATAACTGACGTAACTGATGAAAATTAAACTCTCTAGTTGAAAAATAATCGGCTTCTCTCTAATAAGCGGCTCCCCTCTAATAAACTTTTTTTTTCGTGTTCGTTAACTTTTTCAGTAATAAAAATGCGAAATTTTTTCACTCTACGACAGTTGCATGTAAAATTGGCTTTTCAGACGAGATATTTTATGAATGATTTAAATATTTATGCTTGTTATACAAAAAGAAGACGTGTTGATACGAGGCTTTGATGTCTCTGAAAAATCACAAAGTCGGAAAAAATTATGGCAGTTGGGATTGTCCTAAATAAAGACCCTCAGGAGAGGTGCAGCGAATTGCATAAAAAAAATCCACGAAAATGAAATGGGGATCAGGGTGGAGTACCGTATTTGGTGGGCGCCTGGATATTGGACACTAAAAGTTATTTAAATGTTTTTTTCAACAAAACCAGCAACAGACTCCTTTCGATGTAGTACTGAGAATGAAAAAATAAGCAATTGAGAGTGATAGTGAGAGTGGAAATATTAGAGTGAGTGAGAATAAAAATCGAAAATCAAGTGTGAGAATTAGTGAGCTCATTCTCACTCACTGAGCCTCTCACTTTGATTGAGCTCATGCAAACACTGGTTTTCACCCATCCCTTTTGCACCTGTCAATTTCGGCTAAAGGGATTACATTTTTACTTGAAAACTACTTTTAAAAATTCATTTATCACATAATTCTTTATTTACAAACAAATTTAATACAGAGGCAGCATTATTATTAGTGGCAACAAACAACATTAATAAAAACAACGCTCAAGGACTATCCCTTGAAGTTAAACAGACTTGGAGGGAATGTGCATGTGGACGCATCTACTGGAGCTACTATATTGAGCAGCTTGCTGAAACCGTTGACTATTCCCTTTTGTTCTAGGATCTGGTTGACGGCTGCTTCGTATCTCTAAAAATTTGCCAATTTATTTTAATTTATAACTTCAAAATATTGGCTGACCTGTTTGTAGACAATGGGGTCTCTAGCAAACACATAGACTGGGTAGTTACAGTTGGTACTCATTATGGTAAACTCATACTCTCCATTGGTGTTGATTGGGCCAGTAAATATGACGTGCACTGAATTTATTTATTAAAAATATGTGAAAATATATATTTTTATTTTTTTTCAAATATTTTGCCCTAAAACTTTAAAACAATGGACAAAATGACCCTAGTAGCGAATACACCCCCTCCAAATAATGCCGGTTGCAGTTTACAATCCACCACCCCAACACCCCCATGGGGAAGGCTCAGGTGGAGGAGATAACTTCATATTCGTGTTTCTCGACCCCGAGTTCATGAGAAAGCCGGCTGTTTTTTGGTTCTAAGAAAAAAAAAATTTTTAAACCACAGGGGAGGGGGTCATGGTTTTTCAGTCAAAATTTGAAAAATTTGAATTGGCGCCTTTGAAAAACCAAAAAACAGCCGGCTTTCTCATGAAATCGGGGTCGAGAAACACGAATATGAAGTCATCTCCTTCACCTGACCCTTCCCCGTGGGGGGGGGGATGCGGATTGTAAACTCAAGCCATAATGCCTTTTAAAATTTAAGTAAAGAGTACCCAAATATATGTCCCAGACGCCGAAAAATGTGCGTAATACATTTCTTAGTCACAACTTTTATACGCTGGCCTACCCCTGAGCCTAAGCACAAAGCCTAAACTTGTTGTTCCAAAGTGTAGTTACAGCAATTTTAAGAAGGTCAGATTGGGAGGCTACTAGCGCCGACAAAATTATTGAGCTGTTCTCAATAACAAGCCCCTGCTGATGACTTTCTTAACCTAATAGTAGTAACTCTGGACTGAGATATAGGTAACCGCTCTCCTCCGTAGATGGGGAAGGGTGATACCATGTGCTTTTCGGTTCAAAAGGGATTTCCCCCCGAGCCTAATTGCGGGGTTTTTTCTATCGTTATTCTGAAGTCTCACATGGGACGAAGTAATTTTCTCCTCACTGCTAAAAACGAATAAACAACAAATCAAATAAATGAACTTGAAAAAAATGAAGAAAACGGTATTCTTTTATGACCTTTTTTGATAAAATCGGAGCCCCGAAAATTCGAGGTCTCATACAAATTTCGGGGTCGGGGTTTTGAGAAAACTTCGAACGGGGTTTCGGGTCGGGGTTTTGGCCCAAAATCCGCTCGGGCGGGTCGGGGCCCCGATCGGGGGTGGGGAGTAGACCACCAATAAATTTATTCGGAGCCCCGACCCGTTTCTGTCTCTATAAAAAAGTATTAAAAAAATTTTCAAAGTTCTTTTAGCTACAATACAAAAACCTTTTTTAAATTTTTTACAGAAATTAATTTTTTTTAAAAGATTTTATATTAAATATTACTTACCATTAACATCTTCTTGGTGAGCAGTAGTGCGAAGAATAAGCTCTCCTGCTTGTTTCAGAATAGCATATCTACAAAAATGTTCTTTTTTTATTAATTAAACGTGAAAAAAACTAACCCTGAGGTTATTTTTGGTTTTGTGTAGGGTGTTCCATCAGTAGTGTACTCAAATATTTCAAATATGGATCCAATGCCTCCATTGTTTACATCTGCTAATTTTTTGTAGGACACCACACTGCAGGCACTTTGTGTCAAGGGTGGGGAGTAGACCACCTATAAATTTATTATTAAATGAGATTAAAAACATAATGTTTTCCAAAAGACTACTTGGTACCATTGGCCCATAAAGGCATCTAGGTTGAATTCAGTGACTGGCACTGGCTTTGGATTGCACAGTGGACTAGAAGGTTGGGCAATCAGATTCTGGATCATCTCCAGATTCTCGCCGATGGCAGCTTGTTGAGCGGGGTTGAGAGTGATTGGTGCAGAGCTGTTGAAGTCTAGAGGTGAGCCCCCATCTGTACCGTTACCCTAAAAAGAATTTTGAAAGATACAAATTTTGGCTTTACTGTAATTAATATACCTAGAGACAGAAGGTGGGGACCAAGCAAGATTACAAGACAAGATTTTTGACCGAAATTTTGACCAAGACCAAGATTTCCGAAAACGGCCAAGCAAGATCTTGGCCAAGATTAATAGTATAAATTTTATAGCGAAACTCGTGAGCAGTGTCATATAATTTTTTACGCACTATGTTCCCTGCTCTTTATCTTTTGCTTTTAATATTGCGCGCCGTTATCTTTCAGCTCCAGCCACAAGCCATCCAAGCGAGCAAATATTCTCCGTTGCAAGAGATGTGTACGACTACAGGAGGAGCAATTTGAGCCCAGAAAAGGCGGAAATGATAATATTTCTGAATAGAGCTTTGCCAGTTATCAATTTTTGTTATTAAAGTTTCTTGATGTGTGATTTTGTTGTGTCTGATATGATACAGATTCAATAAAATGGCTTATTGGGTTATTTGTGAATTTTGCATACAAGATTCGCCAGAAAACCAAGACCAAGATTTCTAGAAATGACCAAGCGAGATCCCAACACAAGATTTTCCGTCAAAATTGGGGCAAGACAAGACAAAATTTTGGCCAAGATCTTGTCTTGTTTCTGTCTCCAAATATACCCTAATAAAAAAAATGCATTGGTCAATTTTTTCGATTTTGCTTAAAGTAAACAGTCATGCCTAATTAAAAATTTATGTTTAAAAAAAAATATATTTTTTTTAAACACAACCATTCGAAAATATGCTAAACAAAATTAATTGTACTTTTTTTAATCTACCGGGGGTGGCACAAGATATTTTTAGCATTTCAAAAGCCCTAACTTTTTGTGTGTGTCAAATGTCGACAAATGGTTTTTTCGCAGTCGTCTTAGAAAAAAATATAAATTTTGCTGAGTAAGGAATTTCCAAAACACTATTTTACCTTGTTATCTTGCGATTTGCGCTTTGCAATCTATTGGGTTGTCGCATAAGTTCGTAGCGTTTTTTTCTGATAAGACATTTTATCACTGATGAGTTACGATAAAATGCCGTTTGATATACCATTTAGTAGCTCTCATTCTCCTCTATCCGATAGTTCTTTTCTTTTTGTCGTACTCTTAAAAAAAAGTTCTATTTTTAGGCTTAAACAATGGAGTGTCAAGTTGAGAAAAATGTGCATTTCCGACATGTTCTTCGTTTTGCTTTCAATCAAGGAACCAAGGCTGCTGAGATTGCAAGAAGCATTCGTAGCGTCTACGGAGAAGATTCTATTGGGGATTGCTAGGCCTCACGTTGCGAAGCAAACGAAAGCCGTTATTCAAGAGCTGGGTTGGGAGGTTCTGCCGCATACGCCATATTCTCCAGATCTCGCACCATCTGATTTTCACTTGTTTCGCTCGCTCCAGAACAATCTTAATGGGGTTTCTTTCAACAATGACATAGAGCTCGAAGAATGAATAAATGAGTTCTTCACATCAAAGTCAGCGTATTTCTTTAAACGCGGGACATTCAAATTGCCAGAAAGATGGGAGGAAGTCGTAAACAGTGAAGGAGAATATATTATTGATTGACTTGTATTGTTGTTTTTGGACAATAAATTACATTGAATTTGTACATGTGATAGCTTGTTTTGAAGAGCAGAGAATGGGCTACAAAATGGTATATAGCATATCAATTAGTGTCCACGCTAACTGACCTTAAACGCTTGTTTAAAAAAACGCTACGAACTTATGCGACAACCCAATACATACCAAACCTTTTCTTCTTTTAAGCCGAAGGGTAAGACCAAGCAAAGATCGTGTTTCTTTCATTACACCGTATGAAATCTTTTAATTCCCCATGAGTGCTTATTTTTTAACCCCTGAAAATCTGAAAAATTTAAGGTCAAACTCAAAATTTTTGGTCGAAAATGCAAAATCAAGAAGAAAACGCAAAAAACAGATTTATAATATACTTTTTCTAGGCCGAGATATAGGTCTTGGAAGTCAGGGGTTGGGAATTAATGGAACTGGTTCACAATGTGGACCCCAAATTTTTGGGGTGACTACAAAGCGCCAAAACCACTAGTTTCGTTTTTTTATTTCCTTCTTATCCTCTTTTTTGTTTTTGCTTGGATTTCTTGCGTTTTTTCCGTTTTGTGTATCACTGGATGTAAAACATTGATTTTAGGGTCCATATTGTGAAAAATAATTTTGGGGTCAACATTGTGAACCAGTTCCGAATTAATAGAGGTAATATACGGTATATCAAATAAAATGTAAATTTTTTTAAGACGATTGAAAAAAGCGTTTTGTCGAAATTTGACCGACAAAAAGTTATGGCTTTTTGAAATTCTAGGAACTAAATTAGCTACCCGGTGTTATAATGTTATAAGTTCCTGAGCCTATGATGCTGGTTAATTTAATTTTCGGAACTTTTTTAATTTTCAATTATACTTTTTTTTTCAAAACTCAATTAAAACACTTTTTAGTAACTATTCCAAATTTCCAAAAATTACCTGAATAGATCCAGAGGTAAGTGCTTTGTAAAGCACATTGCTGATCATGTTTTTGCCGGGAAGAGGACTATTATTTCCACCTAACAAATTAGTAACTGCTTTGCCAATTCCATTTGCATCTGATGGTTTGCCTGCAAATCACATGTTCTGTTAAATATGAAAGCTTTAAAAAAGCTTTTAACTCCAGAATCACTTACCTTCTTTGTTCATTCCAAATAAGTCCAGCACAGTTCCGATCAATCCACCGGGCACATGGCTCTCGTCTGTCAAAGTTCCATACTAAATCATAAATGTTAGGTCAAAAAAGCTTTGGTTACCAAAAATAAAAAACCTCAGAAGCATCAGCAGCGCTGGAAGAGAGCACAGCCTCAGACACAGAGGCAGGATGGCGGCGCACTTCAGCCGCTGGACCTAATCCTCCTTCTGGCACCTCGGGCTTGGACATAAACTTGGGCACTTCCGGCACATTCTGCATAACCACTGGTGTTTGCTGGCGACGCACCTGCTCATTGAAGTTAGACATTGGGAACTTGGGCAATTTGGGGTAGTCGTTGGGGATGCCACTGATGGAGGACTTGCCTGGAGAATACCTGGGGCCTTCTGCTTTGGCTTCAACATTTGTTGACTGAAAATTTTTTTAAAAGTTGTAAAAGATTTTCAAAAGTTGATAGTTATGAGTTTGTAAGGGAGGCAGACAGATAGCAAAAAGTAATTAATAGGGTGACCCAATAGCTCAGCTGGTTAGAGCACTGATTTGGAAGGGATATATAGAGGGATTGTTTTTTTCTGAGCCTATTCAAAAGTGGTACGCGGCCACTGTTACTGGTCAGCGGGAGATCAATTGTTGTATAAACTCCCACTTTATTTGATAGAATTTTCGAAAAATGCTAATATGTTATACGGTCACTAACCCAAGTAAATTTGTATTTATTTGAAAGCTCGTTGAACTCTGTACCAGATAGTTATTTCAGCTGCGCAAAATTCTTCTCGCATAAGAAGATACAATCAAACAACCAAAACAACTCCAAACTGTCCGATTTCATACAATCAACCCGTTAAGGTTTCTATGGTAAGAGCACTTTTTGAGAAAATTTTTTTCTCCTACCTTGTTCAGCACAAAATTCTGAACAAAACGCTCGCATTAGCACAAACCGGCTTTTAAGTGTTAAATGAGGAGAATACTTCTTTGCGGGAATTTTGACATTCTTATCATCATACATTTGAACGTCATTTCAACCTAAGACCCAGGAAAATTTGCAAAATATGATTTTTAAAATGGCTTTCTACTATAAGAATAATACATTCGAAAGCTAAAAAATTTCTAAAATTACATCAGTTGTATGTAATTTACCCCAAGAAATAAATTTTTTACCCTATAAAAATCAACAATATATTCCCACTCAAATTTTTAATGTCTGTTTTTATCAAATATTTCTTAGAATTTTTTAAAAACTTCTTGATCAGTGTACAGTTTCAGATCTCAGCTTGAAAAAGAGGTGTCGGATAAACGAGAGACGCGGGTCTTTATGGCAACGTAAAAGGATTTGGGAAAAACGATTGGCAAAATTAGAATCCTTGCGATATTTCGGACTAAAACAACCAAAGACAACTGGAAAAACACTTTAAAAATTGGCTTAAAAAAAGTGTCGGACCCTAGGTGGGAACGAAGTTGAGGGGGTGTCGGATAGACGAGACTACACTATAATCCTTTTCGAGGAAAAACACTGAAAAAGCGACGGGTTAAAGGGGGGGGGAGGTTGCTTGCTGGTACTAAAACTTTTTGAATGACTTTATGAACCCAATGAACTCAAAAGGGAAATTTAAATATAATAATAATCTTTCCAAAAAAATTTACCACAGAATCAGCATTTTGTTGGAAAGAAGCTAGTGGAGTCTTGCCATTTTTCAGAGAAAATCCTTGTCCGAATCCTGGTGGCAATGCACCGTATTCCGGGGAAGGAGCTAAACAAGTTGTTGAAAATAGAATCCTATTCTTACTTAAAATAACAAACCAGGAGGTCCGGAAAGGAACTGCTCTACAGCTCGTCCAATGGTAGCCAGACCATCTGGTTGGGCTGGCCCGGCCGCACCTTTGTCTGCATCAGTGTCTACTTTGGCATAAGTCCTTGGTGGGGAAGCTATATCGTAAGTTTTTTCGGGAAGGTAACCTAAGAAAATGTAGTAAAATAATAAATTTATACAATTGATTCCAAAAAATTCACCTCCCGGCCTTGGCCCAATAAGTGTGTCCATGAGTTCGCGAGCATGGCCATCTAACTCAAAATACTTGGCTAAATCTGGAGTTATTGTCGGTTTGGCAGCATAGTTATTAGCTTGAGGCAGTGCAAAGGCATCGTTCTGAGCCAGCACCAGGGGCATTAACAAACAGATAGAGGCAGCGATCACTGCACAGCAGTTTAGAACAGAACATGTTTGTCTGGTCATTTTTAATGCTGAAAAAGAGCCAATACAGCAAGGGATAAGAATGTTTGTTTTAGTACAAAACATGTGTGCTTATTCTTCTTATTCACAAAACTATCTATTTGACAAAAAAATTCAAATAATAACGCGAAAATTGTTTGCTAAAATGGAGAATAGCAGATGGATAATTAAACCCGGTAAAAAGTCTCCAAAATAAATCTTTTTAAATTTTAAAAGGATCCCCTGAGCTTCTCAGTCATTAAAAAAGCAAT